>OZ020508.1:97562306-98049806 GCA_963971375.1 Platycheirus rosarum
AACTCGAGACGAGAAACTGTTCAAGCGATTAAAAAGAAACAAAGAGCTGATTTAAGTTACCATAATAAAGGAAAACAACCTTTAAGAATCTATCGTGTAGGAGATATTATTTACGTCAAAACTAATAAAAGAGTAGGAAATAAGTTAGATCCTAGGTATAGAAAAGAAATAGTAACAGAAAACCATAATTCCACAGTTAAAACGAAATCAGGCAAAGTTGTTCATAAGAGTCTGATCAAAAATTAACTTTTATTCCAACAGGGCACTAATCACCCTATGCGGTGCGGAAGTTCAAATACTAGATTATTCCAGCTCTCAGCTGATAAAAATAAACACGGGAACTGCAAAAGTACAGAATGGTACTTTCAAAATCGTTCATATAATAGCATTGGAAGAATATGGTGACCTAATTATAAGATTGGAAGAAATGCTAAAAACAAATCCAAATCACTCCTTTTATCCAATTTTACAATTTGAAATTCAAAGAATAAAGAGTCATTTACAAAGGCTCCAATTAAAAACAAAAGACAAACGGTCCTTGAATTTTATTGGCAGTGCTTGGAAATGGATAGCGGGAAATCCCGATCACCATGACCATGAGATAATTAAGAATAAAATTAATAATGTACTAAAGAACAATAACAAACAGGCTGTCATCAATAGAATCACAATAAGTAAAATTAATGAAATAACCAATATGACAAATAGAATTTTTAAAATTGTTAATGAAAAAAGTCAAGACAAAGAAATTTGGGAAATAAAGTATAAACTTGAAATTATTAAGGAGGAAATTGTGAATGTCGCCTATGCTATCCATTGGGCTAAGGCAAATATTATCAATTCTTACATTTTAACCAGTTCCGAAATTAAACTAGCTGAACAAGTTCTTAAAAACATTCCCTTTTTGAACATAGATGAGGCATTCGAATTTGCTAATGTAAGAATTGCCTCTGACAGAAAAAATATTATTTATATAATTAGTTTACCGACCACAAGCCCAACCATATGTAACTCTTTTTTACTTAAACCGGTGAAAATTGGAAATAAAATCAATAAAATCCCGCATATCAATGTTTTAGAATGTAATGATAAACTGTATGGAATTATAAACGAATGTAAATCTTTCAATAAACATACTATTTGTAGTTCTAACAAAATAATAGATATAAGTAACACAACATGCACCCCCAAGCTACTCAAGAGTCAAATGTCGTCATGCGCATTAATTAATAACCAACACGTCCCATCAGTCGAGGAAATATCACCAGATGTCCTGTTCCTGAACCAGTTTAATGGTCCTCTCAAAGTCAACAACGAATTAATCACGTTAAATGGTACCTACCTGATAAAGCATGTCAACTCCCCAATCGAAGTAAATAATAAGCTGTATGAAACCATGGAGATCACGAAGCACCAACCGTTGCCCGCTATTCTACAACCTAAGTCAAAAAATGCAACCCTGGAAGAGAAACTATCTCTCGAGATGATGAAGGAATTGAGCATTAACGGTACTTCGCAGATAGGCTTATTAACCACAAAAAACAACATCAATTTCGCTACCAACATCGGACTTACCATAATAATATTCATCTTGTTCGGTACTTACCTCCTATGCAGATTCATACAAAGGAAAGAGCTAAGAAATAGCGAACCGCATCAAGTTCCTAAAAACGTAGCATCCACTGTTACCTTGGGCATGGAAGATATTTCTCATCTTTTGAGACCAGCTACGTCGAACGCGGACGTTCGATCTTAAGGCGGGAGGAGTTAACGACAATTTTGTTGATGCATGCAAATACCATACCAAGAGCATGCATGAGGTGTATGCATCCAGCCAGACGCATTGTCAGCGAATTGCTGCACGAACGAATTGAAACGAGAGATCACTTGTGGGACTGTGGGAACGACAAACCTGTGATGCGAGGCAGCAGTGCAATCAACATGTCAGCAGTTTTTACCTATTTAAGTTAGGATTTTCATTACATTTTTGTTCAGTCTTTACCTAGGCAGAATCGCTGCCCATTTGCTTTTTAAACTCTTAATAAATAAAAAATAAAAAAATATAAAAAAAAACATTTAGTTTTTTTTAAATGAAACAAGTGTAAAATTGTTTAATTTATATTTGTGCAATGTTTAACAAGGTGAAAATCTGGTCTACCGTCGAATAATTTTCTCTGAAGCCTGCTTGGAATTCATGCAGAATATTTTTGTTTTTAATCCAGTCTGTAAGTCTTTTATATTATTAGCGCTGTAAATAACTTAGAAGCAGTATTCAGGAAGGATATACCTCTATAATTTCGTGGGTTCGAAAAATCTCCTTTTTTATGAAGTGGGTATATGATTGATTTTTTGAAACTCTGTGGAAAATCTGCACACTCAAACAATCGGTTAAATTCTTTCGTAAGGGCTTGAGAAAATTCTACGGTACAATTTTTGAAGAATTCGAAAGGAATTCCGTCTTCTCCTGGGGCTTTGTTGCTTTTTGCATTTTTGATCACTTGAAGAATTTCCGCAAGGTCAAATGGTTGATCAAGATGATCGTCAAATAGTTGAGGTTCCGCATACTGAATCCTAGGAGAAATCTGTGGAGTATTTAAGAGAGTTCTAAAGTGTGTGCATAATTCGTGTGATTGAAGGCCAGTTGCAATTCGGTTTTTTCTTCCATTTAAGAGTTTGACTGCTTTCCAAAAGTCTGATGAGGATCTGCTACTATTTATCATTGATATGTTCTGTTGCTCGTTCTCTATTTTTTTGGCATTGCAGATGTTTTTAAATTCTTTGACAGCTTTAGCGTATAGACTTTTGAAAATATTATTGTTGTATCTCCTTAGCAATTTAAGAAAAACAAAAGACTTGGTTCTTGCCAACATGCAGTCTTTGTCGAACCACTTTTGCTTACTTTTCCAGTTATTTCCTCTAAATTGCGGTGGACTTGGGGTGGCTTTTTGAATTATGTATGTAAGTTGATCGATACTCGGTGTAGCTTTGACTATATATAGATGTAGGAGTTCAAGGTTTAAAATAGCTTGGTAAGTATTTCACATTCTGTCATTCCAAAATAATTTCGGTAAGAGATTAAGCTGGTTTGTATTCGAAAAATTTCCATTATTTGCCAATTCGAATGTAACCTCTAAAGGCATATGGTCCGAGAAAACCTGCTTTCCAATTCGAAAATCCGAAATCAGGTTCCAGCCACCACTTGCGAAGCAGTATTCTATAACAGAGCATGATGTTCCCCTAAGAAAAGTATATTCTCCACGTAAATTTCCATCACAACTTCCATTCAAAACTTGACAGTCGAAAACATCAGTGAGTTCAAGTATTTTGCTTCCCTTGTTGTCACATACTTCATCTTTGGATCGACGTTGGGTATTCAATATTGCAGAGTTTATTCCGGAAACAAAATTATTTTGGGTGAGTCCTATTCGGCCGTTGAAGTCGCCAATAAGAACCAGGTTTGTTGAATTGAGGTTATATAAAAGATCACTCAGTGTGTCAAAGTCACGTTGCCATTTGTTGCAGTTAAGATAGATAGGCACTATGTAGTAATTTTTCTTATCAATTTCAAGCTTAATGACATGAGAATTGCCTATCATATCGAATTTTAATTTTACACCTAGGTTCTTACGGTACGCTAAAAGCTCCCCTCCACTTTCTCTTCCGAAGATGTTTCTTTTAACAGCAGGTAACCATTTTAGTTCATAATTCATAAAAAAAATTTAAATCTACTTTCTTCAATGTCTAATAAATGGGTTTCTAATAGTATGAAAATGTGAAATTCTTTTAAATAATTGAAAAATTCAACATTGGGAAGTTTATTTTTTAGTCCAGCAATATTATAACTTAAAATTTTAAAAACCTATTTTTTTGATTCGGGTAGACGGCTACTTCTCAACAACTTGGCCCATTAGAAGCTTTAGTAAAGTTTCCAGCAGATGTTTTGCTTGTTTGACTGCCTCTTGCCATCCCTGTATATGGATTCGACAGTTGACAGATCTCGTAATTTGTTTTTATTCATCAATTCAACCATAGTATTTTTTACACCTGTCGTAGATATGCATTATATTTAAATGAAAAAAAAAATTAATATGGTAGGCTAAAAACGGTATCTCCCATAGGACCGTTTTTATTTTCTTCGTCTTTTTTTTTAAACTGGAGATCCGATTACAATCAAAATTGATATTCCAAAAGATGTAGGTAGCCTGAGTAATGTTGCATTAATTTTTTTTTTGAAAAATCCATATTTTGAAAAGGGTTAGTGATTTTTTTTTTAAATTTTGTTTTTAAATGAACGTTATTTTTTTGCTTAAGTTTGTATTCTTGAATTATTTTTTTTATTTTTTTAAAAAAAGTTGTTAAAAATTCACACTTTTTTACATTTCCTAAAGAAATAAAATGGCGTTAAATTATTTCACCCAATACATTTTAACGTACTTTATTTGAACAATCAAAAGTCACAAAATCGAATAAATGCTTTGATGTTCACTTTAATTTTTTTTTATTTTATTCTACAATGTGACAGCACATATGAGCAAGTACGTGCGATCCAGTCGTGCAACTTATTTTTTTTTAATTTTGCCTTCCATTCGAATAGGTACAAATTAAGTGCAAACTATGCGTAGACATTGATTCAAAACAAATTGTTTGTAAATTGATTACAGATTTTAAGAGTAACAATTATCTATTGTGGAAATATACTATATATATAATAAATAAAGTAAGTCTGTTCTGAAAAACTGAAATATCACGAAAAAGACCTATACAAACAGAAATAGAATTCATGTTAGAGATAAGAAAAAAAGTAACAAAATAAACAATAATCCTGAACATACAACAACGATATGCTCAAGATTATTCTTAACTAGTGTAAACGGACTTCCATGAAGAAAGTCACGTACGCACATCCACAATACGATACCTATAACATTGTTATAAATAAGCCTAAGTGGAAAACAATAGACAGATCTTAAATTGACGTAGAATTCGCTAGAAGTAATATAAGAACTCTTTAATATAGTTGAATAAAGAATGAGCCTTGCTCTATGAAACTCGCAGTTTCTTTTTTTAAATCAAGTATTAAAATTGGCGCAGTCAGTAGGATTCTACTAAATTGGCTAGAATCCTGTACAAACTTACACTCATAACGTTTTAGTGAAATTAACTATCGGACAAATATCCTACGTATAAGGAAATATTAAAATTCGAAGTAACGACTAAAACAGTGAAAAAAATTATTAGACATAGTAAAATAAAAAGTGAACCACTCCTTTCAAGTTTAATAAAGTCAAGCAAAATAACATTTACAATCAAAACAAAATTAAAGTGAAATAAAATCATTTAAGAAAAAAAAACTTTTAAAAAAATTATTCCAACGCATTGGAAATAAACCGAAATTAATTTAGCAATTCAATTCAACAAAATTGATAATATTGCGAAGTTCATAGAAAAAAAAAATAATTTACATACAATAAACAAAAAAAAAAAGTTGATGTGCAAAAGGATCTCAAACAGAAGGGAGGAAGAGCAACAAGGTCATACTAGCAGGTCAGAAGAAGATTTATCAGCAAACAAACAACTCACACAAATCAGGAATCAACAGATACCCAACAAGTGTAAGAATATTTTTAAGTATCAAAATATTTTAAGTTAAATCAATACAAAAAATCGAAATAGTGATTCAAGTGATAAATTAAAATTTAAAATGACTCTTCTCAAACTAACTTTAGATCCACTAAAATACATTGAGAAATTACCTAACTTCGACGGTAGAACAGAAGACTTGTACCATTTTATAAACAGTGTAGATTCAATTGGTCATACGATGGAATTGGATACGATGACGGCACACAACTCATTTGTATTAACATCTTAAAAACAAAACTAATAGGAAAAGCAAATAGATGAATCGAAGTTTATCCACATTTAATTAAGTTTTAGATTAAAAAACTCTTTCACACTTTATGACAAATTAAGAAAAACAACTTATAAAAATAACGTAATGACATTCTATAACGACATACAGAAACAATTAGGTGAACTTTACCAAAAAACTATCCAAGAAAATAAACCACTTGAGATAGAGAATAATAAGTCAACTGCCTTGAATGTTTTTAAGAAAAATTACAAGAAGCTCTTTACGAACTTACACAAGCAAACTTTATAAATGAAAGAAATGAGGAAAAATGGGCTCGACTGGGTCGCACGTACTTGCTCTTACATATGTGCTAAATTACATTGGAAAGCAAAGTCTTTGACAGAAACAAGTAACATTAAGGTTGACAATAACACAGTTTGAACTTATAAAAACTATCAAAATAACAATAGTTAACGGTTTTTGGTAAAAATGAAGTACGACACCAAACGCCTTGAAGAACAAAAAATTTATGAAAAAAGTATTTCGAAAATCCTGTTTTTTATTTTTAATATTTTGAAAAATATTTTTTTTTTTAATTTTGGTATGCAGTTTTTTAGAGTTTTAAAAATATTGATTTTTCAAAAAAAAAAATTCAAAAAATTAATTTTAATTAGAAAAAAAAGTTATTCAACATTTTGATATGCAGAATTAATTTTGCTATCTGGATCTTTTCAAATATAAAATTTAGTAGAAATCCATAGAGCCGCTACCGAGCAAGCCAAAAATTAAAAAACCGTTATATGAAAGCTCTCTTTAATAGACTTTTCCCGTATATGCGGTGCTGATCAAATGATAGCCAATACCAAAAAAAAATCTCAAAAATGTTCATCAAAATCGCTGGAGCCATTTTCGAGAAAAATAAGCTTTTCCAAAATGGTCATGTGGAAAGTACCGTTATTTTTAGCCCTAAAAATAAAATTTCAATTTCCCCTCTGAGAAATACCAAAAAATTAACACATACAAAATTTGAAGGCAATCGCTTAACCCGTTTAGGCTGCTTTCACGTGTACGTCTACACTGTTCAATACAGGCCAGCTGTTTTGGCATTAACTGAAACCCAGGTTGGAGTAAATACTGATTTATCAGAATCTGCTCTACATGGGTATAGCTTGGTGCCATTACTCTTTTCCCATCATGGTCTCGTGGTCTATGTTAGGAATGACATTGCTTGCCAGAGCCTTCCCCAATTTGGGCAATGTTCCAACACGGACTTTAACTTCTTATGGCTCAAATTCACTGTCCGCAAGCATGTCATTCATTATTGTTTTATTTACAGGAGTCCAAATCTTGACAGTAATTCGACTTTTAACGAGTTTGATGCACTGTCTGATTCCATCTCGAAAATTGTTTTCCTTTCCTTTTCCGCTACTCTTGACTTGTTTCTTACTCCTCACCCTGATAAATATACCATTAGTGTAACTTCTCCATTTGGCACTTCAGACCATTGTATCATTTCAGCTAATTTCTCATCCTCCACCCATCCAATCAAAGAAAAACTTCCCACCAGGACCGTTTGGCAATACGAGAAAGCCAACTGGGACGGCCTGAATATTTTTTTCCGAAACTTTAACTGGTCACTATGCTTTCTCGATAGTGACATTGATGCCAGTGCTGAAATGATTACAAATGTGATGCGTGCTTTTATTCCTAACAGAGTAAAAAGCATCAAGCATCATCAAAGAAGTAAGTTTCCGATCCTACAAAGCCAACCCTACAGAGTAAAATAGGAAAAAGCACAAACAAGCAAGGAACTCATGCAACTCCGTTATTGAAAGAACCAAATTTTTGCATGACCAAAAATTACGGCAAAAAGTTCTGCAGTGTCGCAAAGGCAGTAAAAGTTTTTGATCATTTGTAAAAAATATTAACTCCTCAACATCTTCGGTTCCAACGCTCATCGACAATAACAAACCAATTGTTTACACTTCGCTGCCAGCTCTACGCTGCCTTACAGCAACGTTGCCCCTCCTGTACTTGAGAATGTAAATTTTTCCATCGGACAGATTTTTTTCCGCACTCGTACAGTAGCAAGAGTTCTCAAAGATCTCGATATATACAAATCCGCTGGCCCGGCCCGGATGGTATACCCCCGATTCTTCTGAAGAGGTGTTCTTCCACACTGGCAAAGCTACTGCGTAAGCTTTTCCATCGCTCCTACTCTTCTGGAATCTTTCCTAGAAGATGGAAAACAGCATTGTATTGTATTGTATTGTATTTATTTCGTTTAAAATTTTTAACAAGCTCCACAACCGCACGTTTTACATTCAGAGATTTGAAATATAATTTCTTACTACTGAAACATTATTTAATGGAATATAATATAAATAAAAAATTGGGAAAAAAAACATTTAATTGAAGGAAAACAACGAAAGTAAAAACCTTCATGCAAAAAAAAAATGATAAAAAAAATAAATAAATAAAGGACCCACATATGTGTAAACATGCATTATAAACTTTAATACAAGGTGTACATTAGAAAATGAATAAACTTAAGGTGACAAGAAATGCGTATTTACAAATGTATTAAATATTTTACATACAATTTAAGTTTAAAAACGCAAAAATGAAAAATTTATATAAACAAATCAAACAAAATTTTAAGATATCAGAAAAAAAAAACACATTTATGATTAAATAAAGAAACAGTTAAGTATAAATAAACAAAAAAATAAATAATTATATAAGTAAATAATAAAATTGATAAATGAATAAATAAATTAGTAAATAAATAAATACATAAATAATAAATAAATAAATTAACAAAATAAATAAAAAGTAATAAATAAGTATTAAAAAATAACTAAATAAACAAATACAAAAATACATGAACAAGGAAAAATAACAATATTAACATACAAATTAATAAATAAATCAAAAAAAAAATTCATGAAATAATACTATAATAAATGTTAGTTATAAATAATGATTAATTAAGGACATAATAATAAAAATAAATACATTTATAGATAAATAAATAATGAAAAGGCAAACGGAAAAAAATTCAATTTGTTTGTTATCACAGATGAATTAAAAAGCTCCCGTATAAGTGGATTTTCGGAAATATTATTGAAATTTAGCGAAAGCTTACGAATCCTATCGGAAATCAATTCAACATTTGCTCTTCGGTGCAAATCAAGAGTGGAATGATGCCAGGAAAGATTAAGCATCATTTTTAAAGCTTTATTTTGCGAAATTTGTAACTTTTTTATGTAACATTTTGCAACGTCCCCCCAAGCTGCACATCCATACAGTAATATTGATTGAAAGATCAGTTTATGTATTTTTTTTTATTTTGTTTTCGTTAGTGAGCAGTGATTTTCGGTTGATAAACGGATACAAAATTTTAATCGCAACACTCATTTTTTTTAATGTGTTATTTATATGGACCCTAAAAGTCAGTTTGGTATCGAGATGAACTCCTAAATATTTTACACTTTGGTTCCATTCTATACTGCTTCCATTGACTTGTTAACTTGACACTAAGTTAACAGGGAATTTGAATTTTATCATTTTGTATATAAGTCCTTTGTGCCAAACGGAATCCAAGGCCTTTTCTATATCTAACAATAACATTCCTGTAGATAGTCCTTGCACACGATTTTTTTTCACACAATTACAAATTCTTTTAATTTGATGTGAAGTGCTGTGTAAACTTCTGAACCCAAATTGCTCATCAGGAAGTATTGTTTCGTTTGAAACAACCTTTAGTAATTTTAATTTAATTACCTTTTCATAAATCTTACTTATGCTCTAAGCAAGCTTATGGGTCTGTAGCTAGAAGATACTTCCGGGGCCTTACCAGCTTTCAATATAGGCACAACTTTTGCTTTTTTCCAAACATCAGGGAAATACTGGAACTTAATGCATGCGTTTATTATTATTGTTAAAAATCTTATTCCATTTCGGGGTAATTTTTTTTTAATAATAATTTTTAATTTGATCAAATCCCCCTACTTTTCGTTTTAGGAGGCTATCGACAATACATTTAATATTTTCTTCCTCAACTAATGCATTCTATGTGTAATTTTAGCGAATGCGTTAATATTTTGAATCGTTTCCTCAACAAGATTATTGGTTTCCCTCTCACCTAAACCATGAGAAACTAAATGATTAACTGAAAATTTTCTGGCAAGCTCTTCAGTTTTTCAGTGTCAGTAAAATAAATTGACGAAGAGTCCTTTAAAAATGGAATTTTTCTATTTTTACTTTTGACTAGCTTAACTATATTCCAAAAAGGTTTCCGATTTTTATCAAGCACACTAAGTTTTTTATTCCAATTATCATTTCCAAGTTTTAATATTTCACTGGTAATAAGTTTGCTGAAATATGAAACCATTGTTTTAGAAAACGGTTGACGAAAACGTTGCCATTTTCTTTTGTGTACATTTTTCAATTTAATGAGTTCCAAAATGTTTGGTGGGAAATATATTTGTGAAGTTTAAAGCTTCATTCTTTTCGGGACACTTTCATTTATTGAAGAAATAATGGATTCTGTGAAGTAATGGACCAATGAATCCACTTCTTCCTTGCAGTTAATGTTGTCGAGGTGAGTGGAATCATTTTGAAATTTCATGTTGATCTTTCTTCGAAAATACGCCCAATTTGCATTTTTTAAATCTTGAAAATATTGCACATTTTTTTCCCCCGACCACAAAAAGTTACAAAACACTGGATTATGGTCAGAACTGAGAGCATGAAACGATGTTGGTGGTGTTATTAAACTAGGTACATTTGACACAAATAGATCGAGGACGGAAGGACTACCACGGTAATTTGTAGGAAAATACGTAGGACAAGAGGGTACAAAATATTTATTGGCACTGACAATGGAAGATCAGCCAAAATATTACCCCATGCATTTGCTCTTAAGCATCCCCAATCCCTATGGCGACAGTTAAGGTCACCACCTAGCGAGAAATCGCCATTAACTTTGAACAGCTTACGGCAAAAAATTCTGAAATGTCCAAAAGGCAATAAAAATGTTTGGTCATTTGCAAAAAATATTAAAAGCTCCTCAACGTCTTCGGTTCCAACGCTCATCGCTACTGACAAACCTAGTGTCTACTCTTCAGAGAAGGCAAACTTGCATACAGCTCATTTCGCTGCCAGCTCTACGCTGCCTTACAGCAACGTGGCCCCTCGTGCACTTGAGAATGTAAATCTTTCCATTGGACAGATTTTTGTCCGCACTCGTACAGTAGCAAGGGTTCTCAAAGATCTCGATACACACAAATCCTCTGGCCCGGACGGTAAACCATACGCCCGATTCTTCTGATGAGGTGTTCTTCCACACTGACAAAGCCACTGCGTAAGCTTTTCCATCGCTCCTACTCTTCTGGAATCTTTCCAAGAAGATGGAAAACAGCATTTGTCCAGCCTGTCTCTAGGAAAGGTGACCCATCCTCCCCCTCCTCCTACCGACCTACAGCACTGACATCCCTTCTTTCTAAGGTCATGGAAACACTGATAAACCGTCAGCTTAAGGAATATCTCGAAGATCAAAAGCTTATCCATGACCGTGAGTATGGCTTCCGCAGCAACCGTTCCACTGGTGATCTGATGGCATATCTCACCGAACAGTGGAACAAATCTTTACATCCCTTTGGTGAAAATAAGATTATTGCTCTTGATATCTGCAAGGCATTTGATAGAGTTTAGCATGAAGCTCTCTTATCGAAAATGCGTGCTTTTGGGATCGATAATACTCTTGTTCGTTGGATTAGCTATCTTCTGGACCGTTCAATACAAGTTGTATTAGACGGATGCAAGTCGGATTCCTACAAAATAAATGCTGGTGTGCCCCAGGGCTCTGTTCTGTCTCCGACTCTTTTCCTCATTTTTGTAAATGATCTTCGGTATGTTACTTCTAATCCGCTTAACTGTTTTGCTGACGACTCTACCCTCAGCTTTTCATATTCGTTCGATAATTCACGTCCTTTGCCTTCGGACGTACAATTGCAAGGGTGCCGTATGTCAAGCTCATTAAACTCCGATTTATACAGCATTATCAAATGGGGTAATAGGAATCGTGATCGAGATCGCTAAGAATGCTGCTAAGTGCTTTGGTTTTCTGTATCGGTGTAAGAAGTATTTTTCCCCATCTGATCTGGCTACAATTTATAAAGCGTTTATACGCCCTAAACTCGAGTATAACTCCCACCTCTGGGCAGGTGCTTCGCAAACATTGCTCCACCTGCTTGATAGAATACAAAATAGAGCGTTAAGATTGATAGGAAATAGAACTGCCAGTGAATCAATTGCCCCTCTCGAACACCGACGCAATGTTTCATGTCTTTCCTTATTATATCGTTTCTTTTACAAAACATGTTCACTCGAAGTAGCCAGTTGCATTCCTCCCCTTAAAAGTTTCGCCCGCAATACTCGTCTCGCAAGGAATGCTCATCAGTTCACCCTTGAGCCCAATTTCGGACGTAGCGTTAAATATAATATAACGACACGAATTTGGAATAGTTTACCCGGTGAGATTTTCCCTTGCCATTTTGATCAGCAAAGATTCAAAACCAATGTTAATCGACACCTCCTATCTCTCCCCTCCCTATCTTTCGAATGCCCGAGCAGTGTATTACATTAAAAGGAAAACAAGTACTCCCTTGTGCGCGCGTTAATTATAAAAAAAAAAAAAAGTCGATATACACCCGGACAGACAGACAGACGGACATTTTTTGCGAATAACTTTTTTATATTTCTCTATGATCGTAATGTCATGTTTGATTGTTATCTAAAATTTTTTTATATTCACGAAGCTTAAATTTGCCTTATAATCGCGAAAAAAATTGAAAAGTTTGAAACAAAATATTATTAAAAACCCCAAAATGATAAACCACACTATAACACACAGGTAAAACACAATAATGTTTTTATACAGAATAGATATTTTCAACCTAGAAATCCTACATACATAAAACCTCCTTTTAATCATAATAATAGAAATCCCAACTATCATGGGAATAATTATGATCTAAATTATAAAAGAGGACAAAACCCTCAACCTGTAGAAGTAGATCCTTCTTCATCACAATTAAAGAAAGTACAACCCCAAGTTTCCCATTATAATGAAAATGATACAAAGATCGAAAAACCTAATAGTCAGGATTTTCAGGTACAAGCCTCGGAAACCTACCCTATCTTAAATTAACAAAAAAACAATTCTATAATAAGACTTTTAGTAGACACTGGCGCAACCAACAGTTTATTAAATAAAGAAGACATACCACCTGAAATGTTAAAAAATAGAAAAGAACCTTTAATTATTAAAACAGTAGGAACTCCTATAATAATTAATCAAGAGGTAATAATCCCAAAAAATAAATTTGCAATAAACACTTGCGAAGATTGTTTATTCCAATTCTACAACTTCAGTAACAATTTTAACGCAATATTAGGTAATAATATTCTCACCCCTAATAATGCAATAATTAACTATAAAACAAAAGTCTTTACAATAAACAACAATCAATTCCCAATATTCTTTGACAAATAAGACGAACTAGAATATGAAGATACTATATATCAAAGCAGTGATGGTGACCAAATAACTGTAATAAACGAGATCAACGAAGACAGATAAGAACATTTAAATCAAGAAGAAAGATCAAAATTAACAAAAGTGATTAAAGAAAATAGAAGAACATTCTACAAAAAAGGTGACGATTTAACGTTTACTAGTCATATTAAACACAGACCCTATATTCAATAGAATTTATAGATACCCAGAAGCCGATAGGAAAGAAGTAGACAAACAAATACAAGAAATGCTAGATTCAGGCATAATACAAAATTCAACTTCTCCATACAACGCTCCAATATGGATCGTGTCCATAAAAGAAGATAAAGTAGGAAATAAGGAATGGCGCATAGTTATTGATTATAGGAAACTAAATCAATAAACAAAAGAAGACAAATATGCAATTCCCATAATTGACGATATTTTAGATAAATTAGTACCTGCAAACTATTTCACGACCCTCGATTTAACTAAAGGCTGTCATCAAATTGAAGTAAACACTGAAGACAGAGAGAAAACTGCATTAAGCAACCTTTCAAAGAATGATGAATCAAGTATTAAAAGAACACATTGGCAAAACATGCTACGTCTATTAAGACGATATAATTATCTTTAGCACCACATTAGAAGAACACATTACTGCTTTAAACAAAAAACTAAAAACACTTCAAAACGTAAATTTGAAAGTAAGTTTAAACAAATGTGAATTCATGAATGAGGAATCCCAATTTTTAGGTCATGTTATAACTAAAGAAGGCATAAAACCTAACCCAGATAAAATCAAAACAATAAAAAATTCCCAATTCTCAAAACAATTAAAGAAATACAAAGTTTCTTAGGACTCACAGGCTATTATCGTAAATTTATTCACGATTACGCAAAAATAATAAAACCTATGACAATATGTCTAAAGAAGCATTCGAAACTTTGAAAAAAATAATGCAAGACAATCTATTAAACAGACATCCCGACTTTACGAAAGAATTTGTTTTAACAACAGACGCCTCCAACTTTGCTATTGGAGCAGTACTCAGTCAAAATCATAGACCTTTATGCTTTGCGAGCAGGACACTTAACGAAAATGAATGTCACTATTCGACAATTGAAAAAGAATAACTAGCAATAGTATGGTCGACTAAACAAGTCCGACATTATCTATACGTCAGGAAATTTAAAAAATGGAAGATCAAACTCGAAGAATTCGACTTTGAAATACCATACATCAAAGGAAAAGAAAACAAAGCGGCTGACGCACTTTCTAGAATAAAAATTGAAAACGAAATAAACGCATTAGAAAAAGAAGAAGTCATAAGTACTAAACATAGCGCTGTAAGCGACAGTAATAATCTAGTAAAAAATACAGAAAAACCTATAAACTTTTTTAATAGACAAATAATAGTTAAAATCGACGACAAAAATTCCAAAGAAACAACCTCCCCTTTTCAAAAAAGAAGAATCAACATAATACGAAAAGACTTTATGACAAAAAACTTCGAGGAAATCACAAATGAATTTGATCCAAATATACAAAATTGTATTTTTATACCAGACAAAATATTCTTAAAATTTCAAGAATACTGGAAAAAAAAACAACTATAACAAAAAATTACTTAGAACAAAAACTATACTAGAAGACGATCAAGACACAGAACAAATTAAAAACATAATATGCAAAGAACACGAAAACTATAATCACATAAGCATCGAGAAAACATATCTAGAAATCAAAAGGAAATGTTAAATTACATTACATATTGATCTGCTCCGTAGATAAATCTACGAAGTCGAGACACTTATGAGCACTGGCTACTGAGGCCATCGGCTCAGACAATTACAAGACAACACACAAGACGACATTGAAACAGGACAGAACAGAAGATAGGAAGAGGACGGAAAACAGAAAACACATAACACATGTCAACAGCACGCAGTTGGTTTTCGGACGGTCCCCCATCTTTCCAATAACCACGCGCAACGATGCTTGATTTCGCTGATCTCACGGGAAGCGATGCTTTATCGGAGCCAAGGCTGTTGACTAAGGAAATATTATTATCCTAATTTAAAGGAACTAATAACAAAGATAATCAACAACTGTGAAAAATGCAATTTAAAAATAGAAAGAAATCCAATTAAGTTACCTTTAGAAAAAACAGAAACCCTTCTAGAACCTCACAAACCCTATCATATCGACATTTGGATACTTCCAAATAAAAAGAAATACTTAAAGTGTATCGACAAATTCTCCTATTTTATACATAATGTTGAAAAAGTAAAAACAAAAAAATCAAATGTACATTTTAGATGCCATTATAAAAATATTCTCATATATGAAAAAACCCGAAATATTGACATTAGAAAACGATCAAACATTTCAAACCTTTTCTATCAAAGAGCATTTCAAAGAAAATAATATTCAAACACATACAACTACTCCTAACAGGCATACTGGAACCGCAGATATTGAAAAACTACACAGCACCTTAAACGAAAATCTAAGATTATTCGACGACGACGATCAACCCATATCTTTAAAAGTAATAAAAGTAGTGGAAATCTACAACAGAACTATACACCTTACAACAAAAGAACGTCCAATCGACATACACCTAGGAAAAATAGACTACAAAAATATTTACGATAAAATAGAAAGAACAAAAGAAAATGTACTTAAAAGAATAAACAAAAATCGTAAAGATAAAAAGATAAATCCAAAATATAGCAAAATTAATATCCCAACTAAATTTGACAAATTAAAGACAAAACACAAAAAAGTTAAAATAATAAATAAATAAATTGCACGACTGGATCGTATGAACTTCTTCTTATGTTAGATAATTGCTTAGTGGCTGCATATGTATGTATATACGGATGTTTTTTTTAGACGTGTGGTTTTCAAGAAGAAATAAAACGCATATAGTTTTATGTAATGGCCAAGAATTTAGCTTGATTATAAAGATAAGGGTTCGAATTATGTTTTAAAAATGATTTCGGGGAATTGGCCGCCGCGGCTGGCTCGAATAAATTCCCTCCGAGGCCCAATTTTGTGAAAGTCGGGATCGGTGGCCATCTCGTTTTCGGCCCATTCACCGAACGTGTGACGCCCTTGATGGTCGTTCAGCTTCAATTCTTGCACGATTTGGATTTTGTAAGCCTGCAAACCAAGATCCTTCCGCAAAATCTTCCATAAAGTGGATGGGCACATCTCCAATACATACTCCTAAAGAAAAAAAAATATTTTTTTTTTAGAAAATTCTTTCATTTTTTTAATTATTAGCTTAAAAGTTTTCTCGGAAAAACTAAGTATGCAATAAAATTTGAAAACTAAATGTCTATCGATGAAAAAAAAATTGAAAATCGTTCGACCAGTTTTTTTAGAAAGTCGTTTTTTTGAAAAAAACTTTTCAAAAAAAATATTTTAATTTGATTAATTGAAAATTTTCTGGCAAGCTCTTCAGTTTTTCAGTGTCAGTAAAATAAATTGACGAAGAGTCCTTTAAAAATGGATTTTTTCTATTTTTACTTTTGACTAGCTTAACTATATTCCAAAAAGGTTTCCCATTTTTATCAAGCACACTAAGTTTTTTATTCCATTCATCATTTCCAAGTTTTAATATTTCACTGGTAATAAGTTTGCTGAAATATGAAACCATTGTTTTAGAAAACGGTTGACGAAAACGTTGCCATTTTCTTTTGTGTAGATTTTTCAATTTAATGAGTTCCAAAATGTTTGGTGGGAAATATATTTGTGAAGTTTAAAGCTTCACTCTTTTCGGGACACTTTCATTTATTGAAGAAATAATAGATTCTGTGAAGTAATGGATCAATGAATCCACTTCTTCCTTGCAGTTAATGTTGTCGAAGTGAGTGGAATCATTTTGAAATTTCATGTTGATCTTTCTTCGAAAATACGCCCAATTTGCATTTTTTAAATCTTGAAAATATTGCACATTTTTTTCCCCCGACCATAAAAAGTTACAAAACACTGGATTATGGTCAGAACTGAGAGCATGAAACGATGTTGGTGGTGTTATTAAACTAGGTACATTTGACACAAATAGATCGAGGACGGAAGGACTAGCACGGTAAATTGTAGGAAAATACGTAGGACAAGGAGGGTACAAAATATTTATTGGCACTGACAATGGAAGATCAGCCAAAATATTACCCCATGCATTTGCTCTTAAGCATCCCCAATCCCTATGGCGACAGTTAAGGTCACCACCTAGCAAGAAATCACCATTAACTGTGAACAGCTTACGGCAAAAAATTCTGCAATGTCCAAAAGGCAATAAAAATGTTTGGTCATTTGCAAAAAATATTAAAAGCTCCTCAACGTCTTCGGTTCCAACGCTCATCGCTACTGACAAACCTATTGTCTGCTCTTCAGAGAAGGCAAACTTGCATGCAGCTCATTTCGCTGCCAGCTCTACGCTGCCTTACAGCAACGTTGCCCCTCCTGTACTTGAGAATGTAAATTTTTCCATTGGACAGATTTTTGTCCGCACTCGTACAGTAGCAAGGGTTCTCAAAGATCTCGATACACACAAATCCTCTGGCCCGGACGGTAAACCATACCCCCGATTCTTCTGAAGAGGTTCTTCCACACTGGCAAAGCCACTGCGTAAGCTTTTCCATCGCTCCTACTCTTCTGGAATCTTTCCAAGAAGATGGAAAACAGCATTTGTCCAGCCTGTCTCTAAGAAAGGTGACCCATCCTCCCCCTCCTCCTACCGACCCACAGCACTGACATCCCTTCTTTCTAAGGTCATGGAAACACTGATAAACCGTCAGCTTAAGGAATATCTCGAAGATCGAAAGCTTATCCATGACCGTCAGTATGGCTTCCGCAGCAACCGTTCCACTGGTGATCTGATGGCATATCTCACCGAACAGTGGAACAAATCTTTACATCCCTTTGGTGAAAATAAGATTATTGCTCTTGATATCTGCAAGGCATTTGATAGAGTTTAGCATGAAGCTCTCTTATCGAAAATGCGTGCTTTTGGGATCGATAATACTCTTGTTCGTTGGATTAGCTATCTTCTGGACCGTTCAATACAAGTTGTATTAGACGGATGCAAGTCGGATTCCCACAAAATAAATGCTGGTGTGCCCCAGGGCTCTGTTCTGTCTCCGACTCTTTTCCTCATTTTTGTAAATGATCTTCGGTATGTTACTTCTAATCCACTTAACTGTTTTGCTGACGACTCTACCCTAAGCTTTTCATATTCGTTCGATAATTCACGTCCTTTGCCTTCGGACGTACAATTGCAAGGGTGCCGTATGTCAAGCTCATTAAACTCCGATTTATACAGCATTATCAAATGGGGTAATAGGAATCGTGATCGAGATCGCTAAGAATGCTGCTAAGTGCTTTGGTTTTCTGTATCGGTGTAAGAAGTATTTTTCCCCATCTGATCTGGCTACAATTTATAAAGCGTTTATACGCCCTAAACTTGAGTATAACTCCCACCTCTGGGCAGGTGCTTCGCAAACATTGCTCCACCTGCTTGATAGAATACAAAATAGAGCGTTAAGATTGATAGGAAATAGAACTGCCAGTGAATCAATTGCCCCTCTCGAACACCGACGCAATGTTTCATGTCTTTCCTTATTATATCGTTTCTTTTACAAAACATGTTCACTCGAAGTAGCCAGTTGCATTCCTCCCCTTAAAAGTTTCGCCCGCAATACTCGTCTCGCAAGGAATGCTCATCAGTTCACCCTTGAGCCCAATTTCGGACGTAGCGTTAAATATAATATAACGACACGAATTTGGAATAGTTTACCCGGTGAGATTTTCCCTTGCCATTTTGATCAGCAAAGATTCAAAACCAATGTTAATCGACACCTCCTATCTCTCCCCTCCCTATCTTTCGAATGCCCGAGCAGTGTATTACATTAAAAGGAAAACAAGTACTCCCTTGTGCGCGCGTTAATTATAAAAAAAAAAAAAAGTCGATATACACCCGGACAGACAGACAGACAGACAGACGGACATTTTTTGCGAATAACTTTTTTATATTTCTCTATGATCGTAATGTCATGTTTGATTGTTATCTAACATTTTTTTATATTCACGAAGCTTAAATTTGCCTTATAATCGCGAAAAAAATTGAAAAGTTTGAAACAAAATATTATTAAAAACCCCAAAATGATAAACCACACTATAACACACAGGTAAAACACAATAATGTTTTTATACAGAATAGATATTTTCAACCTAGAAATCCTACATACATAAAACCTCCTTTTAATCATAATAATAGAAATCCCAACTATCATGGGAATAATTATGATCTAAATTATAAAAGAGGACAAAACCCTCAACCTGTAGAAGTAGATCCTTCTTCATCACAATTAAAGAAAGTACAACCCCAAGTTTCCCATTATAATGAAAATGAAACAAAGATCGAAAAACCTAATAGTCAGGATTTTCAGGTACAAGCCTCGGAAACCTACCCTATCTTAAATTAACAAAAAAACAATTCTATAAAAAGACTTTTAGTAGACACTGGCGCAACTAACAGTTTATTAAATAAAGAAGACATACCACCTGAAATGTTAAAAAATAGAAAAGAACCTTTAATTATTAAAACAGTAGGAACTCCTATAATAATTAATCAATAGGTAATAATCCCAAAAAATAAATTTGCAATTAACACTTGCGAAGATTGTTTATTCCAATTCTACAACTTCAGTAACAATTTTAACGCAATATTAGGTAATAATATTCTCACCCCTAATAATGCAATAATTAACTATAAAACAAAAGTCTTTACAATAAACAACAATCAATTCCCAATATTCTTTGACAAATAAGACGAACTAGAATATGAAGATACTATATATCAAAGCAGTGATGGTGACCAAATAACTGTAATAAACGAGATCAACGAAGACAGATAAGAACATTTAAATCAAGAAGAAAGATCAAAATTAACAAAAGTGATTAAAGAAAATAGAAGAACATTCTACAAAAAAGGTGACGATTTAACGTTTACTAGTCATATTAAACACAGACCCTATATTCAATAGAATTTATAGATACCCAGAAGCCGATAGGAAAGAAGTAGACAAACAAATACAAGAAATGCTAGATTCAGGCATAATACAAAATTCAACTTCTCCATACAACGCTCCAATATGGATCGTGTCCAAAAAAGAAGATAAAGTAGGAAATAAGGAATGGCGCATAGTTATTGATTATAGGAAACTAAATCAATAAACAAAAGAAAACAAATATGCAATTCCCATAATTGACGATATTTTAGATAAATTAGTACCTGCAAACTATTTCACGACCCTCGATTTAACTAAAGGCTGTCATCAAATTGAAGTAAACACTGAAGACAGAGAGAAAACTGCATTAAGCAACCTTTCAAAGAATGATGAATCAAGTATTAAAAGAACACATTGGCAAAACATGCTACGTCTATTAAGACGATATAATTATCTTTAGCACCACATTAGAAGAACACATTACTGCTTTAAACAAAAAACTAAAAACACTTCAAAACGTAAATTTGAAAGTAAGTTTAAACAAATGTGAATTCATGAATGAGGAATCCCAATTTTTAGGTCATGTTATAACTAAAGAAGGCATAAAACCTAACCCAGATAAAATCAAAACAATAAAAAATTCCCAATTCTCAAAACAATTAAAGAAATACAAAGTTTCTTAGGACTCACAGGCTATTATCGTAAATTTATTCACGATTACGCAAAAATAATAAAACCTATGACAATATGTCTAAAGAAGCATTCGAAACTTTGAAAAAACTAATGCAAGACAATCTATTAAACAGACATCTCGACTTTACGAAAGAATTTGTTTTAACAACAGACGCCTCCAACTTTGCTATTGGAGCAGTACTCAGTCAAAATCATAGACCTTTATGCTTTGCGAGCAGGACACTTAACGAAAATGAATGTCACTATTCGACAATTGAAAAAGAATAACTAGCAATAGTATGGTCGACTAAACAAGTCCGACATTATCTATACGTCAGGAAATTTAAAAAATGGAAGATCAAACTCGAAGAATTCGACTTTGAAATACCATACATCAAAGGAAAAGAAAACAAAGCGGCTGACGCACTTTCTAGAATAAAAATTGAAAACGAAATAAACGCATTAGAAAAAGAAGAAGTCATAAGTACTAAACATAGCGCTGTAAGCGACAGTAATAATCTAGTAAAAAATACAGAAAAACCTATAAACTTTTTTAATAGACAAATAATAGTTAAAATCGACGACAAAAATTCCAAAGAAACAACCTCCCCTTTTCAAAAAAGAAGAATCAACATAATACGAAAAGACTTTATGACAAAAAACTTCGAGGAAATCACAAATGAATTTGATCCAAATATACAAAATTGTATTTTTATACCAGACAAAATATTCTTAAAATTTCAAGAATACTGGAAAAAAAACAACTATAACAAAAAATTACTTAGAACAAAAACTATACTAGAAGACGATCAAGACACAGAACAAATGAAAAACATAATATGCAAAGAACACGAAAACTATAATCACATAAGCATCGAGAAAACATATCTAGAAATCAAAAGGAAATGTTAAATTACATTACATATTGATCTGCTCCGTAGATAAATCTACGAAGTCGAGACACTTATGAGCACTGGCTACTGAGGCCATCGGCTCAGACAATTACAAGACAACACACAAGACGACATTGAAACAGGACAGAACAGAAGATAGGAAGAGGACGGAAAACAGAAAACACATAACACATGTCAACAGCACGCAGTTGGTTTTCGGACGGTCCCCCATCTTTCCAATAACCACGCGCAACGATGCTTGATTTCGCTGATCTCACGGGAAGCGATGCTACTTTTAATTGATTTTTACTTTTAATTGATTTTTATTTTTTCTTTTACTTATATCTACTTAAATGCTAGACAAAAATCTTAAAACTAGCTAAAACTATCATCTTAATTAACTTACTGGCCCTATGCGGGCGCTCTAAATTAATCTTTAACTTAATTTAATTGCCTTTCGGCCTAAAAATAACTTAAAATTATCTTATCTATTACGGGTTTTATTTTTTACCCAGAAAAATAAAAAAAACTGAGTAATCTTTATCGTTTTCTTAATCTATCTTAAACTACTTAAAAACTAACTTAAAATAAACTAAAGATAAACTTAAAATTACTTAAAATAAACCTAAAATACTTAAAATTACTTAAAATTAGAACAGCCACAGCAAGCTTTTTTTGATTTTGTGTTTTTATATTTTTTTTTGTATTTTTTTAAAATTTTGTAATTTTTTTTTTTTTTTTTTTTTTTTTTTTTTTTTTTTTTTGGTGCCGCCGCAACTGCCCTACCTAACTTAAAGCTACAAAAGATATATGTAGTCGGCCATAGGCGATATTTCGTCTTTGCCGACTGAAAATTATCGGATAAATTGGTGGACCTGATCTAGGGCTTCCTTCCGATCCCGATCGGGCACGGCCCTACTGAAACGGAGGCGCTCTGCTTCGCTCCCAGCGACTATGTCTCGGTCGTAGAGGAGCCGCCTATCGACTGTTCTGCGGCCGACGTGGTAGATCAACGGAACCGCCGATCTATCCTGAATCAGCCCTCGACTATCAAGGTATAGGAAAGCCTCGGGCGGGATAAAACCACTCGAACGTGTGCTTTCAAAATATTCATCTTGGGGGTAGTAAGCCCCGAAGATTTGTCCATTAGTTGAGGTCATCGCCCTTGCAATGTGTCCGCGAATGAGCTTAATTAAAAAGTTATCTATCCTGTTTATATTGGCCCCGTTGTATAGGACCTGGTTGGAATAATGATGTTTGTACTCCGACTCTGGTGTTCTATAAAGACCGAGACAAGTGCGAAGGCACTGTCTCTCGAACACCCGAATCTTTTCCATTAGAGATGGTGCAACGTTGAACCACACAGGGCATCCGTAGGCAATCATTGGCCTGATAAGGGCCATGTAGCAAATCACTTTCACCCTGCTAACAAGGCGGCTGCTATAAAACAACCGTCTTGTCAGGGCAAAAGCTCCCCTAGCCCTGGCCAGAGCAGCCTCTACATGTCGATTGAAATATAGATACTGATCCAACCAGATGCCAAGGTACTTTACTACATCTTTACTCGCCAGTGGATGTCCATGTGGCCCAGCGATCACTAGCTTGCGCCAGTTCTTTCTCGTATCCCTAGAGGCCCCAGACAAAGGGGTTCTAAACAGGATAGTTTCACATTTCTGGAAGTTAATTTTCAGCTTCCAATCGTTACAGTACTTTTGAATTTTATCGAAATCACGTTGCAAGAGAATTCTGATGACTTCAACTTTTGGACCTGTTCTGTACGCAACTAAATCATCGGCATACGCAATTGCATGAGGTAGACTCCCAATGAGATCGCTGGTGTAAATACTAAAGAGAATCGGCGAGTTCACCGCTCCCTGTTGCAGACCGTTTTTAATATCAAACGTTGTGGTAGATGTTAAATTGCCACTCTTGACAACAAACTTTCTACCATTAAGCATGTCGTAAAGCATATATAACAGTGGTTTACTTATGCCCCATCTGGTTAGCTTCAGATACAGACCTTCTAACCATACGGTGTCAAAAGCCTTCTCCAAATCAACCAGACAGTCACCCGTGCATTGATTTTTAGCATTGTTCCATTGGACAGTAGATACTAACTTAGACGCGGCATGAATTGTGTCATGTCCCGCCTTAAAGCCGAACTGAGTGTCTGGAATTATATTTTTGTCCTCGGCCCACTTGGACAGAGCTCTATTGATAACTTTTTCGAATACCTTGCTGATACTCGGAAGAAGACTTATCGACCGGAGATTTGCCGGATTGGAATTGTCCTTTCCCTTTTTGGGGAGAGGATGTACAACTGCTGTCTTCCAACTCACTGGATAATATGCATTATTCAGCGCGTTGTTGAACAGTGTTGTGTATATGTTAATTGCATCTTCGGGGAGATGTCGTAGTACAACATTGGGTATACCATCGACTCCTGCTGACTTCTTTTTCTTTAATGATGTGAAGATCATTTGTAGTTCGACCTTCGAGATGAGCAGGGAACTTGGCCCATTTCGCTCGGCGACGGTGGCATTTGCCAGATTGTCTTCATTGAATCCGGTAAAACCAAGATTCTCAGATCGCCATTGCGTGATGCTATTTCGCAGGTAGAAGTGATTCAGCAGAGCTCTGTTCTCCAGGTCGTGATTTGGATGAATGGACTCATTCACCTTATACACTTGCTGAAAAGCAGAACCCACTGTCTCAACCTTCTCCAATGGATCTTCGATCACAAAGAATTCGTCGTCCAAGACGGCGTTCCCCAGATCTACTCCTGCGGTCAGGAGTATGTTTTCGTTGTCTGTCGTTCTTTGGAGTTTAAGACACGGAAGATCATTTTGAGTATTCTTTCTAAAGATTTTATTAATCTCGGGAAACATACTCGGGTCGTTAGAATTAACGGCTCGAATTCTGTTATCCCAGTACGAGTTAATAGACAATCGATAGTTTTGTTTGATGAGCGAGTTGACATTTTTGATTGAAGACTTCAGTGTCCTAATCTCCAGATCGTTTCTGTCAGTAAACCGCCTGTACAAGAGTTTTAATCTTGTCAGGAGGCCACTTTTTTGTCTATGTAGTGCGTCTATTGTCGCGTTCTTGTACATTTCAGTTGCGTTATGTTCTTTGTATCGTGGGATCGTTCTGTCCATCGTTTGTTTTATGACACCATCCATCTGAAGCAGGTATCCATCGATCTCTACGTTCGATAGATTCCTGTCATTTGGAGGCACAATGTCGTTAGAGAGGAGTTCTCTTGTCAGGATGTTGGAGAAACGTGGCCAGCGTGCCTTACTAAAATTGTAAGAGCGCGCAGGCACAAATTCATCCAACACCACAAGTTCATTTGGTAGCTGTATGACGGCGGAAAGTCCGCAGTGGTCACTGTCGTATTCTACCGTCTGTAAACAGTTTCTTGTCTGTTGGCCCACAGAGTCAGTTACTGTCAGTCTTGAGTCTAACAGTAGTAGATCTAGAAAAGCACCGCTCCTTGGGAACGATGGTCTTTCTGTAGCAAGAAGGTCGATTTTATACTCAATATGGTGTCGACCCATCCAATCAAAAAGATGGTATCCCCTTGGATTTTGGATTTGATTTCCCCAATCTTCATGTTTGGCATTGAAATCCCCAGCGATAATAAAGTAATTTTCATCCGAGTGCAGGCTAAGGCACTCGAAAAGTTTTTCGAGCTCTGCAATAAAGTTTGCAGGTTGAGGTGCTTCTTGTGCGTACACTGCGATCACATACATTCGCTTCCCATGTTGGAGAGGAATGCATATGATGCAAGCTTCTAGCAACTCGAATCTTCGCACTTCACTATTATATATGACCTTATGATCAATACCTTTTCGTAAAAAGATAGCGACCCCGCCCCCACGAGTGGAGTTGGGCCGGTCCCTTCTTACGATATTGTATTTGTTATGAGTCAGTTTGTGTTTCTGGTTTAGCTTGGTTTCGCTAGCCAAAAAGACATCTGGACTATGATCATGCAACAATTGAAACAAATTTGCTCTACGTTCGGTCCTGATTAGTGAATTTACATTCACAGCCAGGATTTTAAAGGGGTTCTCGTACAGCGCGCCCATTATGGTTTAAATTGCCCTAAGCTGGGAAGGTAAGCGTAGACACGGTCTAGTCTTTCCTCCTGCTTTCCGAGCTGTTGTTGTAGGCTGGTTAACTGGGCCTGCATGGCCCTGCATGGGAAGCGATGCTTTATCGGAGCCAAGGCTGTTGACTAAGGAAATATTATTATCCTAATTTAAAGGAACTAATAACAAAGATAATCAACAACTGTGAAAAATGCAATTTAAAAATAGAAAGAAATCCAATTAAGTTACCTTTAGAAAAAACAGAAACCCTTCTAGAACCTCACAAACCCTATCATATCGACATTTGGATACTTCCAAATAAAAAGAAATACTTAAAGTGTATCGACAAATTCTCCTATTTTATACATAATGTTGAAAAAGTAAAAACAAAAAAATCAAATGTACATTTTAGATGCCATTATAAAAATATTCTCATATATGAAAAAACCCGAAATATTGACATTAGATAACGATCAAACATTTCAAACCTTTTCTATCAAAGAGCATTTCAAAGAAAATAATATTCAAACACATACAACTACTCCTAACAGGCATACTGGAACCGCAGATATTGAAAAACTAAACAGCACCTTAAACGAAAATCTAAGATTATTCGACGACGACGATGAACCCATATCTTTAAAAGTAATAAAAGTAGTGGAAATCTACAACAGAACTATACACCTTACAACAAAAGAAAGTCCAATCGACATACACCTAGGAAAAATAGACTACAAGATAAAATAGAAAGAACAAAAGAAAATGTACTTAAAAGAATAAACAAAAATCGTAAAGATAAAAAGATAAATCCAAAATATAGCAAAATTAATATCCCAACTAAATTTGACAAATTAAAGACAAAACACAAAAAAGTTAAAATAATAAATAAATAAATTGCACGACTGGATCGTATGAACTTCTTCTTATGTTAGATAATTGCTTAGTGGCTGCATATGTATGTATATACGGATGTTTTTTTTAGACGTGTGGTTTTCAAGAAGAAATAAAACGCATATAGTTTTATGTAATGGCCAAGAATTTAGCTTGATTATAAAGATAAGGGTTCGAATTATGTTTTAAAAATGATTTCGGGGAATTGGCCGCCGCGGCTGGCTCGAATAAATTCCCTCCGAGGCCCAATTTTGTGAAAGTCGGGATCGGTGGCCATCTCGTTTTCGGCCCATTCACCGAACGTGTGACGCCCTTGATGGTCGTTCGGCTTCAATTCTTGCACGATTTGGATTTTGTAAGCCTGCAAACCAAGATCCTTCCGCAAAATCTTCCATAACGTGGATGGGCACATCTCCAATACATACTCCTAAAGAAAAAAAAAATATTTTTTTTTTAGAAAATTCTTTTATTTTTTTTAATTATTAGCTTAAAAATTTTCTCGGAAAAACTAAGTATGCAATAAAATTTGAAAACTAAATGTCTATCGATGAAAAAAAAATTGAAAATCGTTCGACCAGTTTTTTTAATTTGATTAATTGAAAATTTTCTGGCAAGCTATTCAGTTTTTCAGTGTCAGTAAAATAAATTGACGAAGAGTCCTTTAAAAATGGATTTTTTCTATTTTTACTTTTGACTAGCTTAACTATATTCCAAAAAGGTTTCCCATTTTTATCAAGCACACTAAGTTTTTTATTCCATTCATCATTTCCAAGTTTTAATATTTCACTGGTAATAAGTTTGCTGAAATATGAAACCATTGTTTTAGAAAACGGTTGACGAAAACGTTGCCATTTTCTTTTGTGTAGATTTTTCAATTTAATGAGTTCCAAAATGTTTGGTGGGAAATATATTTGTGAAGTTTAAAACTTCACTCTTTTCGGGACACTTTTATTTATTGAAGAAATAATGGATTCTGTGAAGTAATGGATCAATGAATCCACTTCTTCCTTGCAGTTAATGTTGTCGAAGTAAGTGGAATCATTTTGAAATTTCATGTTGATCTTTCTTCGAAAATACGCCCAATTTGCATTTTTTAAATCTTGAAAATATTGCACATTTTTTTCCCCCGACCATAAAAAGTTACAAAACACTGGATTATGGTCAGAACTGAGAGCATGAAACGATGTTGGTGGTGTTATTAAACTAGGTACATTTGACACAAATAGATCGAGGACGGAAGGACTAGCACGGTAAATTGTAGGAAAATACGTAGGACAAGGAGGGTACAAAATATTTATTGGCACTGACAATGGAAGATCAGCCAAAATATTACCCCATGCATTTGCTCTTAAGCATCCCCAATCCCTATGGCGACAGTTAAGGTCACCACCTAGCAAGAAATCGCCATTAACTGTGAACAGCTTACGGCAAAAAATTCTGAAATGTCCAAAAGGCAATAAAAATGTTTGGTCATTTGCAAAAAAATATTAAAAGCTCCTCAACGTCTTCGGTTCCAACGCTCATCGCTACTGACAAACCTATTGTCTACTCTTCAGAGAAGGCAAACTTGCATGCAGCTCATTTCGCTGCCAGCTCTACGCTGCCTTACAGCAACGTTGCCCCTCCTGTACTTGAGAATGTAAATTTTTCCATTGGACAGATTTTTGTCCGCACTCGTACAGTAGCAAGGGTTCTCAAAGATCTCGATACACACAAATCCTCTGGCCCGGACGGTAAACCATACCCCCGATTCTTCTGAAGAGGTTCTTCCACACTGGCAAAGCCACTGCGTAAGCTTTTCCATCGCTCCTACTCTTCTGGAATCTTTCCAAGAAGATGGAAAACAGCATTTGTCCAGCCTGTCTCTAAGAAAGGTGACCCATCCTCCCCCTCCTCCTACCGACCCACAGCACTGACATCCCTTCTTTCTAAGGTCATGGAAACACTGATAAACCGTCAGCTTAAGGAATATCTCGAAGATCGAAAGCTTATCCATGACCGTCAGTATGGCTTCCGCAGCAACCGTTCCACTGGTGATCTGATGGCATATCTCACCGAACAGTGGAACAAATCTTTACATCCCTTTGGTGAAAATAAGATTATTGCTCTTGATATCTGCAAGGCATTTGATAGAGTTTAGCATGAAGCTCTCTTATCGAAAATGCGTGCTTTTGGGATCGATAATACTCTTGTTCGTTGGATTAGCTATCTTCTGGACCGTTCAATACAAGTTGTATTAGACGGATGCAAGTCGGATTCCCACAAAATAAATGCTGGTGTGCCCCAGGGCTCTGTTCTGTCTCCGACTCTTTTCCTCATTTTTGTAAATGATCTTCGGTATGTTACTTCTAATCCACTTAACTGTTTTGCTGACGACTCTACCCTAAGCTTTTCATATTCGTTCGATAATTCACGTCCTTTGCCTTCGGACGTACAATTGCAAGGGTGCCGTATGTCAAGCTCATTAAACTCCGATTTATACAGCATTATCAAATGGGGTAATAGGAATCGTGATCGAGATCGCTAAGAATGCTGCTAAGTGCTTTGGTTTTCTGTATCGGTGTAAGAAGTATTTTTCCCCATCTGATCTGGCTACAATTTATAAAGCGTTTATACGCCCTAAACTCGAGTATAACTCCCACCTCTGGGCAGGTGCTTCGCAAACATTGCTCCACCTGCTTGATAGAATACAAAATAGAGCGTTAAGATTGATAGGAAATAGAACTGCCAGTGAATCAATTGCCCCTCTCGAACACCGACGCAATGTTTCATGTCTTTCCTTATTATATCGTTTCTTTTACAAAACATGTTCACTCGAAGTAGCCAGTTGCATTCCTCCCCTTAAAAGTTTCGCCCGCAATACTCGTCTCGCAAGGAATGCTCATCAGTTCACCCTTGAGCCCAATTTCGGACGTAGCGTTAAATATAGGGATTCTTTTTTAGCCGAACGACACGAATTTGGAATAGTTTACCCGGTGAGATTTTCCCTTGCCATTTTGATCAGCAAAGATTCAAAACCAATGTTAATCGACACCTCCTATCTCTCCCCTCCCTATCTTTCGAATGCCCGAGCAGTGTATTACATTAAAAGGAAAACAAGTACTCCCTTGTGCGCGCGTTAATTATAAAAAAAAAAAAAAGTCGATATACACCCGGACAGACAGACAGACAGACAGACGGACATTTTTTGCGAATAACTTTTTTATATTTCTCTATGATCGTAATGTCATGTTTGATTGTTATCTAAAATTTTTTTATATTCACGAAGCTTAAATTTGCCTTATATTCGCGAAAAAAATTGAAAAGTTTGAAACAAAATATTATTAAAAACCCTAAAATGATAAACCACACTATAACACACAGGTAAAACACAATAATGTTTTTATACAGAATAGATATTTTCAACCTAGAAATCCTACATACATAAAACCTCCTTTTAATCATAATAATAGAAATCCCAACTATCATGGGAATAATTATGATCTAAATTATAAAAGAGGACAAAACCCTCAACCTGTAGAAGTAGATCCTTCTTCATCACAATTAAAGAAAGTACAACCCCAAGTTTCCCATTATAATGAAAATGAAACAAAGATCGAAAAACCTAATAGTCAGGATTTTCAGGTACAAGCCTCGGAAACCTACCCTATCTTAAATTAACAAAAAAACAATTCTATAATAAGACTTTTAGTAGACACTGGCGCAACCAACAGTTTATTAAATAAAGAAGACATACCACCTGAAATGTTAAAAAATAGAAAAGAACCTTTAATTATTAAAACAGTAGGAACTCCTATAAAAATAAATCAATAGGTAATAATCCCAAAAAATAAATTTGCAATAAACACTTGCGAAGATTGTTTATTCCAATTCTACAACTTCAGTAACAATTTTAACGCAATATTAGGTAATAATATTCTCACCCCTAATAATGCAATAATTAACTATAAAACAAAAGTCTTTACAATAAACAACAATCAATTCCCAATATTCTTTGACAAATAAGACGAACTAGAATATGAAGATACTATATATCAAAGCAGTGATGGTGACCAAATAACTGTAATAAACGAGATCAACGAAGACAGATAAGAACATTTAAATCAAGAAGAAAGATCAAAATTAACAAAAGTGATTAAAGAAAATAGAAGAACATTCTACAAAAAAGGTGACGATTTAACGTTTACTAGTCATATTAAACACAGACCCTATATTCAATAGAATTTATAGATACCCAGAAGCCGATAGGAAAGAAGTAGACAAACAAATACAAGAAATGCTAGATTCAGGCATAATACAAAGTTCAACTTCTCCATACAACGCTCCAATATGGATCGTGTCCATAAAAGAAGATAAAGTAGGAAATAAGGAATGGCGCATAGTTATTGATTATAGGAAACTAAATCAATAAACAAAAGAAGACAAATATGCAATTCCCATAATTGACGATATTTTAGATAAATTAGTACCTGCAAACTATTTCACGACCCTCGATTTAACTAAAGGCTGTCATCAAATTGAAGTAAACACTGAAGACAGAGAGAAAACTGCATTAAGCAACCTTTCAAAGAATGATGAATCAAGTATTAAAAGAACACATTGGCAAAACATGCTACGTCTATTAAGACGATATAATTATCTTTAGCACTACATTAGAAGAACACATTACTGCTTTAAACAAAAAACTAAAAACACTTCAAAACGTAAATTTGAAAGTAAGTTTAAACAAATGTGAATTCATGAATGAGGAATCCCAATTTTTAGGTCATGTTATAACTAAAGAAGGCATAAAACCTAACCCAGATAAAATCAAAACAATAAAAAATTCCCAATTCTCAAAACAATTAAAGAAATACAAAGTTTCTTAGGACTCACAGGCTATTATCGTAAATTTATTCACGATTACGCAAAAATAATAAAACCTATGACAATATGTCTAAAGAAGCATTCGAAACTTTGAAAAAACTAATGCAAGACAATCTATTAAACAGACATCCCGACTTTACGAAAGAATTTGTTTTAACAACAGACGCCTCCAACTTTGCTATTGCAGCAGTACTAAGTCAAAATCAAACCTTTATGCTTTGCGAGCAGGACACTTAACGAAAATGAATGTCACTATTCGACAATTGAAAAAGAATTACTAGTAATAGTATGGTCGACTAAACAAGTCCGACATTATCTATACGTCAGGAAATTTACAAAATGGAAGATCAAACTCGAAGAATTCGACTTTGAAATACCATACATCAAAGGAAAAGAAAACAAAGCGGCTGACGCACTTTCTAGAATAAAAATTGAAAACGAAATAAACGCATTAGAAAAAGAAGAAGTCATAAGTACTAAACATAGCGCTGTAAGCGACAGTAATAATCTGGTAAAAAATACAGAAAAACCTATAAACTTATTTAAGAGACAAATAATAGTTAAAATCGACGACAAAAATTCCAAAGAAACAACCTCCCCTTTTCAAAAAAGAAGAATCAACATAATACGAAAAGACTTTATGACAAAAAACTTCGAGGAAATCACAAATGAATTTGACCCAAATATACAAAATTGTATTTTTATACCAGACAAAATATTCTTAAAATTTCAAGAATACTGGAAAAAAAACAACTATAACAAAAAATTACTTAGAACAAAAACTATACTAGAAGACGTTCAAGACACAGAACAAATGAAAAACATAATATGCAAAGAACACGAAAACTATAATCACATAAGCATCGAGAAAACATATCTAGAAATCAAAAGGAAATGTTACATTACATTACATATTGATCTGCTCCGTAGATAAATCTACGAAGTCGAGACACTTATGAGCACTGGCTACTGAGGCCATCGGCTCAGACAATTACAAGACAACACACAAGACGACATTGAAACAGGACAGAACAGAAGATAGGAAGAGGACGGAAAACAGAAAACACATAACACATGTCAACAGCACGCAGAAACAAACAAAAGAAAATGTACTTAAAAGAATAAACAAAAATCGTAAAGATAAAAAGATAAATCCAAAATATAGCAAAATTAATATCCCAACTAAATTTGACAAATTAAAGACAAAACACAAAAAAGTTAAAATAATAAATAAATAAATTGCACGACTGGATCGCATGAACTTCTTCTTATGTTAGAAAATTGCTTAGTGGCTGCATATGTATGTATATACGGATGTTTTTTTTAGACGTGTGGTTTTCAAGAAGAAATAAAACGCATATAGTTTTATGTAATGGCCAAGAATTTAGCTTGATTATAAAGATAAGGGTTCGAATTATGTTTTAAAAATGATTTCGGGGAATTGGCCGCCGCGGCTGGCTCGAATAAATTCCCTCCGAGGCCCAATTTTGTGAAAGTCGGGATCGGTGGCCATCTCGTTGTGGGCCCATTCACCGAACGTGTGACGCGCTTGATGGTCGTTCGGCTTCAATTCTTGCACGAGTTGGATTTCGTAAGCCTGCAAACCAAGATCCTTCCGCAAAATCGTCCATAAAGTGGATGGACACATCTCCAATACATACTCCTAAAGAAAAAAAAAATATTTTTTTTTTTAGAAAATTCTTTCATTTTTTTAATTATTAGCTTAAAAGTTTTCTCGGAAAAACTTAGTATGCAATAAAATTTGAAAACTAAATGTCTATCGACGAAAAAAAAATTGAAAATCGTTCGACCAGTTTGTTTAGAAAGTCGTTTTTTTGAAAAACTTTTCGAAAAAAATATTTTAATTTTTTTTTTATTATGTCATTATAAGGAAATCTGTAGTTTTCATCTAGAAAAATTATTTAAAATAATTCAATCAACCTATTTTCAAAATATTTTGAAAACCAAATTTTTTTTTTTAAATTTTAAAAAATCGAAAAAAAGTTTTTGAAAATTTTGAAATGCAATATTAATTGAATGTGTGCAAAATTTTATTGTAATCGGGATAATAGTTTACGATAAAACCCCATTTGAAAAAACCGGTTATATGAGAGGTATCGTTATAGAACAAATTTCAAAAAAATCGTTCTAACTGAAATATGTATTGTTGTAAAAAACAGCACCCTGAAAGTTTTATCAAAATCGTTAGAGCCGTTTTTGAGAAAATTAAACTTTTTGTTAAAAATTGTATGGCAGGTACCGTTATTTTTCGACCTAGAGCAAAAATGAAAAACACCCCCCGAGATACTACCTAATAAATACTAAATACCAAGTTTGAAACAAATCGGCCTAACCGTTTATGCTGTAAAAGCGCGAACAGACAGACAGACGGACGGAATTTCCGGACCCACTTTTTTCAACTTTTCTATTATCGTAATGTCATGTTTGTATTAATTTTATTTCCCAATGATCCAATAATAGAGAAAGCAATTTTCTCACAAATTAGAAAAACAATAATTTGTCGTATATTTTTCAATTAATTATTTGTCGTTTTTTAACGTACTATTATTTTAATTTAAATGAAGCAAAGTATTAAAAGTTAGAGTGTTTTGTTTAAATATACAATACAAATTAAACTAAAAGAAATCATACTTATGGTTAATAAGTTTAAACATTTTCAACATCCTCCTGCCAGAAGGTCTACAAAGGTTCAGTTATCTCTAAAGGGTATAACAGTTGTATTGGTCTTCTTAAAATGTATCCACTTCCTAGACGTATTTCGCAAGAACGTATTTTGCCGTCTCTTCCAGGATATGTTTTTTCTATTATAGCAAGATGCCAAAGAGTTTTAGGTAGGGATGTATCTTGAAGAAGAACAATATCTCCAACTCGTATATTTGAACTCATGGTGTCTTTATTATGATGCAAAGATCTTAGTTGGAGAAGGTAATCCTTATACCATCTTTTTTTAAAAGCCCTTAAAAACCGTAGGCGTTCTTTCCATTGCCTTTGGAGATTTAGTCTCGCTGGCTTTTCGCACCATGACTTTCCAGAGTCTCCATTGGTACCAATAAGAAATTGAGCTGGAGTAATTGGGGCCAGATCTAACGGGGCATCTCCAGCATATGTTAGGGGTCTTGGGTTAACAACCCCTTCGACTTCTGTGAGTAGAGTTTGAAATTGATCAGGATCTAAAATCGCCTTACCAATAGCCGATCTAAGAGCAGATTTAACAACTCCTATCATTCGCTCCCAAAATCCACCCCACCATGGGGCCCGCTTAACGATAAATTTCTATTTGATTCGAGAGTTGCTTAAGAATCCAAGAAAGTGTTCACTTGAGTTCAAATTGTTGATTTTTTGAAATTCTGAGGACGCTTTCTTGAATGTAGTTGCATTATCCGAGTAGAAAGTTCGAGGAACACCTCGCCTTGCTATAAAACGTCTTATGGCGAGAAGGCAGCTTTCAGTTGTTAAATCCGTAGTGCTTTCGATGTGAACAGCTCGGATGGCAGCATATGTAAACAACAAAATATACATTTTAATGTGTTGTCCGTCTTTGCTTTTGACATACAAAAGGCCTGCGAAGTCTAATCCGGTTACTTCAAATGGTCGGGATAGGAGTATTCTATCTCTTGGAAGTGGCGCGAAAACTTGTCGAGCTGGCAATCCTCGTAGAATTTTGCAAATAAAACACCTTTTTATGACATTTTTAACCAATTGTCGTCCCTTTACGATCCAGTACAAGGATCTTAACCGTGAAAGAGTTGATGAAGTACCCCCGTGGAATGCTCTCTCATGAGCATCAAAGACAATTAGACCAGTCACATGTGATGATTTTGGTAGGATTATTGGATAAGCTTCATTAGTGTTAGTAACCGTAAAATGAAGGCGACCACCCACTCTGAGAAAATTATCGACATGGTCTAAATATGGAAAAAGCGTTGTTAATTTGGAATCCGATGTTATACGTTTCTTATTTCGAAGAGATTTTATGTCTTCAGCATAAAACTGGTGTTCAATATTTTTCAGCACGAGTGATTTCTTCAGCAGATAGATATTTTGAATATTTTTCTTTCTTCTTAAACTCGATAGCTCTGTGAACGTAAGCGGTTACACGCAAAAGGTGCCTCCAATTGCTAAATTTGTCCTCGTTAAGGATGGGTAAAGTGTACTTGTCCACACATTTTGTTTCTTCTTCCGCCTTGAACGTCATAGCACAAAGTGAAACTGATGTAGATGTAGAGTCGATCGTTGATGGCAAAAATATTTCTTCCTGAACTAGCCATGAAGGTCCATTAAACCAAGTTGTTGAATTTATCAGGGAAGTTGCAGTTATGCCACGGGTTTGTAGATCAGCTGGATTATCTGAGCCGGGACAGTGTCTCCAAGATAAAACGTGTGCTAATGCTCTTATTTCCTTGACCCGAATTTCAACGTAAGGTTTCCAACGTTTTGTAGCCCCTTGAATCCAAAATAAAGCAATTCGTGAATCCGTCCACAGAAAAACTTTACTAAAATGTATTGAAAGATTCTTACACACATATGCCAGCAGACGGGCGGCAACAAGAGCCGCAGTGAGTTAATTTAGGAACAGTTAACTCACTTTGGCTATCGAATTTAAGTGGCGCTACTCGATTCTTAGCACATAGAAGTTGAACTGAAGCTTGTCCGTGGTCATCAATAGTCTTGACATAGGCTACAGCTCCATATGCATTCTGACTTGCATCTGCAAATATATGAAGTTCTGTGGAGTTGCTTGATGCCAAAAAACGACGTGGTATTGCAATTTCGTTAAGATTTTCAATTTCATTGCAACATGCGATCCAATCACTCTGCAGACTTTTCAAAAAGTTCGTGTCCCACTGCAGTTTGTGTCGCCAGATATTTTGGAATAGTAATTTTAAGTACAGCCCATGGAGCTAAAATACCAAATGGATCAAAGATTTTGGCCATTACCCTAAGAACACTTCGTTTAGTTGATGGTAGTTGTCCTGATTTTAATAAATCAATGATAGGGTTCAAATCCACTTCCATTTCATCTGTTGTTACTATCCAACGTAAGCCTAGAAACTTTTGGTTAGTAGCAGAGCGATCCTGATTTGAAAAACTTTGTCGAACATTTTCGTTGTAGCAATTCCACTTTCGAAGTGTCATAGAAGCACCGTTTAAAATAATACATGCTTCTCTGTAGATTTGCTTCGCGATGCCCTCATCGTCTACACTTATCAAATCATCACACTACACTAAAATCATCCATATAAAAACCTTTTTGTAGCCTTTCACATGTCGAATTGTACTTCCGTTTTGCTTCTTCGATTATTTTTAGCAGCGTTGCGGCAAGGAGAAACGGGCTACTAGTGACGCCAAACGTAACGCGTGTCATACGATAAGTTTTAATGGGAGTAAGATTACTTTTATCGTCTATCTTATGATCAAACCAAAAAAATCGGTGACTATCCCTGTCGTACTCATCTAGTAATATTTGTAGAAATGCATTTTCAATGTCTGCAACAATTCCAATTTTACCAATTCGAAAATTGAGCAGAAAAACCAGTACTTCCGGTAGAAGATTAGGTCCCACTTCCACGCAGTCGTTAAGGGTTGGGTGCGTGTGCAGAAGCATCAAACACGATCCGTAGTTTCGTTGTCGTCTTGTCCTCACGGTAAACTAGGTGGTGTGGAAGATAATATATACGGTTTTCGTCAACGACATTCTCTGGAACAATTTCAGCTACACCAGAAGATATTAAATCGGTCATAGCTTCACTATATCTCATAATTTTTTTCAGCTGAATAAAGCATCCGAACAAGTGATTGCAAACGGACCAAAACACCCGTTTTATTGTCGTGAAGAGTGTTTGCCATATTTTTCCACAGAAACTTCGTATCTGCTATTTTTTTGCGAATATTTAGAGAGTAATCATTGCTCACCTGTAGTTTAATATTTTGAGATATCCCCATGCTGTCAAGGTTCCAAAATTTCTGAACGTCTTCACAAGCACAGATACTGAGTGAAGTCGAATAGCTTGAGTTCATTGAAGTTGATACATATGGGCCTTGAATGGTCCATCCCAATACAGTGTCTATAATCAGTGTCTGTTAATCGTTTATGTTCTCCTGTTGCGAATTGCCAGTAAGTGTCTGCTCCGATAAGAATACTGATTCCATTTTCAAGACGTTCTCTGGGAATTCTAGCATCTGCCAACAAAAGTTCTCGGAACTGTAAAGTTGCATTGTTAGTTGGCACTGAAAGGACATCACAGTATATTTCTGGAACTTCTATTGCATCAATAACCACTGCTTGATCGTTATGCTGACTCCGTATAACTAGTCGAACTTTGTTGCAAAGTTTACTTGGTCTGGGCTTTTCGCTTCCAAAGGGAATAAAGCTTAAAGTGTGCGATCCGATTACTGGCAAGTTCAATTGGTTAACTATTTAACTATCCTTCACAAAGGATAATTGACTTCCACCATACAAGATGACTCGAACATACAATTGTAAAGTAGAACTCTCGCCGGTAGCAAAAGCGCAAGCTGTCTGCAATAACACATTTGATCGTTGCATCGAGTCGGATGCGTACAAGTTTAGAGATGAGTGTGGAGTCGACGTTTGATTAGAGGCTGCTCCTACACTTTCAGTCAGAGAACGGTTACTATTATTGAAGAGTTTTGAAGAGTTTTCAGTTCTATTCTTGCTAAACAAAGGGTCGCACATAGTCGTAGCATGTCTTCCATTACATGTTTTACATACGAGTCCTTTTATCTCGCACGTTCTGGAGTTATGACCCTTTCGACAGCAACGGTAACAGCATCCTTCCCTTTATAACATAGATTTTTTGTCCATCAAACTTTTCGCACTTCGATATTCCTTCGTTGCATGATTCAAAGATTGGCAAAAAATACATATATCCTTTGTCTTCGATGCTAATAGTCCAACAGCCGTCCTTATAGCTTTTCCATTCTGAGGGTTACTTAGTGCGTTAGATGTTCTCGTTGTCGATTTGGCTTCATTTGCTTTTTCAAGAGACTCGATCTCCCTCTTAAGAAACTTAAGCAAGCACTGAACTTGCCTGTTACCGATGTTATTTGCTGCTTCATCTTCAGTTCCTGGAGCGATGATACTATTTTCCACTGAATCTCCATAATACCAATGAAAATCCACGCGTAGTTCGTTTGGAAGACATCTCAATAGAACTCCCTTAAACATTACAAAGTAGTTCACTGTTGGAATTCCTAAAGATGTCAAGGAGCGAGTTGTTGCGAGAACTGATGTATAAAGCCGCCTCAATGCAAATATATCAGTCTTTGAAGATATTGGTTGAATTGCCAGTAACTGTTGCATTGAGTAATCCACTATTTTTTCGTTGTTACCATATTCATCTTTCAGCATCGAGATGGCTACGTTGTAGTTTTCTTCGGACGGAGTCAGCCCAACTAAAGTATCTTTTGCTTTCCCGGTCAAAACAGTTTCCAGATAGTTAAATTTGTCAATGGTATTCAAAGATGAATTTTCGTGTATTAGGGCTCTATATTGCTCCCAAAACGGTACCCTTTCTTTGAAATCACCATAGAATTTCCTTGGCTGCAATTTTTGCAATTTAACTGCACCCTGCAATGGATATTGAAACGATGGAGATTGTGTTGAATTAGTCGTTAGAGGGCTTTCCTGTTCTTGAACATTTGCGTAAGCTACCGCCCTGCCTTAATGTTGGCGCACTTTTGCCAACCGGCTATACAGAGCCATGTCAGGTTTTGGCATCCCCACAAAACTCGTCCGACTGTGCAGGATGTAGATGGAGAACTCTCGCTGCTCCGTCAAGGTTGGAACTGACCTCACAGAAGCTTTTGACGTCAAAAAAGGATTCCAACAAGGTGATGCGCTATTGTGCGATTTCTGCAACTTAATACTTGAAAAAATTATAAGAAACTCGCAAGTCAATTGTAGTGGAGGAATTTTTTTCAAGTCTGTGCAATTGCTAGCATACGCTGACGACATAGACATCATTGGCAGAACTCGGCGAGCTGTCACTGGAACGTTTGCTAGCATTGAAGCTGAAGCGGCTAAGATGGGACTAGCAGTCAATGAGGCCAAAATAAAGTACCTGCTGTCCACAAAAAGGGACACACAACACCGGCGGATTGGACATAACATCAGAATAGACAGGTACAACGTTGAGGTAGCTAGGGACTTTGTGTACCTCGGATCCGCTATAACATCTGACAACAACATCTCGTCAGAAATAAAGCGAAGAATTACTCTTGCCAATCGCTGTTTCTATGGGCTAGGAAGGCAATTGAGTAGCAAAGCCCTATCTCGAAAGACAAACGAGACTCTGTATAAGACCCTAATCATCCCAGACCTGCTCTATGGCGCCGAGGCATGGACTCTATCTAAAGCGGATGAAGATATCCTTAGTCTTTTCGAGCGTAAGATTCTTCGGAGGATTTTTGGCCCTATCTGCGTTAACGGGCTTTGGAGGAGAAGGTTCAACCAAGAACTATACGAGCTGTACAGTGACATTGACCTGGTCAAAAAAATACGCATATCACGTTTAAGATGGCTAGGTCATGTAGAGCGAATGGTAAACAATGCTCCGGCTCGCAGGATCTTCGATTCCACCCCAGAGGGTAGACGCAGTCAAGAAAGACCTCGCCTTAGGTGGCGTGCTCAAGTGGAGGACGACCTGAACCAACTTGGAGTGCAAAACTGGAAGCAGCTAGCCAAAGACCGAGCTGGCTGGAGAGGCATGTTGGTTGAGGCCCAGGTTCGTCCCGAACTGTAGCGCCACCTAAGTAAGTAAGTAAGATCCAATAATAGAGAGACCAATTTTCTTACAAATTAGAAAAACGAGGCGTTTATTACAAGGTTTTAAAAAGAATCAAAAATGTTCGTATATTTTTCAATTAATTATTTGTCGTTTTTTAACGTACTATTATTTTAATTTAAGTGAAGCAAAGTATTAAAAGTTAGAGTGTTTTGTTTAAATATACAATACAAATTAAACTAAAAGAAATCATACTCATGGTTAATAAGTTTAAACATTTTCAACATGTTTGGTTGTTAGATGTTTTTTTTTTGCACGAATCCCTAACTTCCATTTTTTAGTACCTAAATCGTAAGTAAAAACGAAAGAAAATAATATTTAAACCGCATAGAGAAATACAGATACTTCACAAAGATCAATTTAGAAATCTAAAGAAATACCAACATGACGAAGTTGACGATAATCCTATTAATCGCGACAATGACTTATGCACAATTCATACAAATAAATAAAATCGAACAAGAATTTGTAATTATTGAAAAAGAAAAAGTATCTTACCATACAAACAATACAAATTTCTTAGTAAAACAAAAAAATTAGACATCAAATTAAACACTCTTATTCCCCATCAGAAATCGAAACGAGGATTAATAAATTTAGGTTGAAACATTCTTAAAATCATGTTCGGAACGATGATCGTATAAACATAGAAAATAAGTTAAATAATATAGAAGAAAATAACCATAATATTATCACAAATGTTAACTCGCAAATAAAAATAAACAAACATTTTAATGACCAATTTATAAAGAAAAATGACATTCTAACAAATAGTAAAGAGACAATTGATAATTTGAAGAAGTATAACTCAGAATTAAGCAATTTAAAGATTGAAATTGAATCTAAGGACAATTTAAAAGAAGGCACAGACTCCATTGACGAAATATCAGACATAGTAATGACAAGCAGATCAGGAACACTAACACAAAACGTTTTAACGGGTCAAGAAGGATTAAAGATAAATTAAGCTAAATATAAAGAAAATATTTTAATTATATTATTAATCCCAGAATATACAAAAGAAAAGTATGATAAATATTACATTCAAAACTTTCCAATAAAAAATAAAATATTAAATTTAGAAACAAATGACGTAGTTAATGTAAATAATTCTATGTTTCACTTATCAAAAGAAATCAAAAACTTACAAACATTTGAAAATAAATGTATTCAAAGTAGTTTAGAAAATAAGATTATAAATTGTAAACCTATTAACTATTATAAGAAAAATGAGATAATTGAAAAGGATCAATTCTTAATAATAAAAAAATTAGAGAAAACTAATATAAATCAAAAATCTAACAATTTAAATTATACTTTAGAAAGAAATGGAAAACTGTAAAATTATAATAAATAATAGAGTTTTTAATAAAAAAAATTGCATCGAACAAATAAAATATTACTATTACCGAAACATAGGTATTCGGAAGAGTACCTTAAAGAAATAAATTAAGAATCTTTAGAAATCTTGAAAGATATAACTGGAATAAAAGAAGAAAGGAAAACGCTTTATTTCAGTTTTTCAACAATCATGTTTATTAGTATCATTATTTCGATTATAATTTGTGTTAAAAACAAGAAAAATAATAACAATACTATTGTAAACTTGCCATCGGTCGATTTACAACCGATAGAAGTCTCTAAAGAGGGAGGAGTTTTATCCAATGAACCTCTACATAAAGTAAGTCTGTTCTGAACAACTGAAATATCACGAACAAGACCTTTACAAACAGAAATAGAATTCATGTTAGAGATAAGAAACAAAGTAACAAAATAAACAATAATCCTGAACATACAACAACGATATGCTCAATATTATTCTTAACTACTGTAAACGGACTTCCAAGAAGAAAGTCACGTACGCACATCCACAATACGATACCTATAAAATTGTCAGTCGATCAGCAACTGTGAAGGAGTGTAGACTTGTTGACGACTTTCACAGTGAAATTTACAAGTGAATATTTTTGTTAATTAAAGTAATTCCAATAAAATTAGTTTGTTTTTTTTTGCCAAAAGGCAAAAAAGTTCAATTAATGTGTTTTGTTTTGCTTTTAATAAAGCAAACATTAATTTGGATATAATTTTCCAAAAAAAAAAAAAGCTTTTTTAAAAGCTACCGTCCTCGAACTTTGGACAAGCCAGTCCAAAGTTATATGTACAAAAAAAACCAAGATTTGCCATATAAGCAAATAGCTCAATTGGTAGAGTGGCCGGACGCGGCGCAGAGGAACCTAGGTTCGAATCCGGCCTGGGTGACCTCACCAACACTTTTTGGGAAAAAGTGTTGGGAAATAGAGAAAGCCTAGAAGACGTGAAGAAAATCTCCCAACGTGGAGAAAGATAAGGTGGTGCCATCGGATGATGGGCAACCAAAATCGGCTGATGCAGCAATGACGTCAGTCATAAGGAAAAAGCGACAGGTGAAGCCAAAACCTAATCTTGTCAAGAGGCAAATAAGAGCAGCTCCGGCCCAAGTTCAAGCCGTAGAGATGGAACCAGAGCGGCCAGCGAAGAAGAGTGCCGCAGCAAAAATACGACAGCAGCTGGAAGTTGCTGGTGTGACGTCGGACATATCTGTGTCGTATGTCTCCGACGAAGGGGAGGGGCACTACACCAGTACCCCAGACGACACCCAAGTTGCCGAAGGCCACATGACCATGGAGCTAATCCCTTCCTCATCGGAATCCGACGATGAGGAGGAAATAATTAGTGAGTTCGAGCAGAAGATCCTGGCAGTCAGAATAAAACAGGAAAACAGAAGGAAGGCGGAAAGGCTCGCCAAAGAGCAAAAGGAGGCAGCCAAGCTTAAGGCCCTCCAGACGGCTGAGCAGAAACAGCAGCAACAACAACAGCAGCAGCAAGCACAGCTGCAGAAACAACAACCACAGCAGCAGCAAAAACAGCAGCCTGCTAAACAGCAGTAGCAACAACAGAAAAAAGAACAGGCACAGCAAATATATGTTAATCAACCATCGACGTCTAAGAACGCCCAACAGCAGCAGCAAAAGGAACAGCAGCAGCAAAACCAACAGCAGCAGAGACAACAGCAGCAGAGTCAACAGAAGCAGGACCAACAGCAGCAGCCACCGCAGCAAAAACAAAAAACAGGTAAGGTGCCGCCAATTAATACCTTTAAGATGGACATTAAAGAGATTATAGATATATGTAAGGACGCCATAGGCGATAACTTTTTATAAAGAGATTAGGTTTTAATAGGCATGCTATCCACTGCTTCTCAGTGGATCAGCACAAAAAAGTCAAAAATATCCTCCAAAAAACGGCCACTGAACACTACAGTTTCACGCCGAAAGAGGAAAAAATCCAAACGGTCCTCTTAAAGGGCCTTGACAGCTCCACTGACACGGTGGCGCTTTTAAACGAACTCCGTCGGGTAGCGACGAACGATCTCGAGTTCGTGGGATTCAAGCCTTTCACGACTGTCAGAGCCAAACGGGAGCAACGGAAATTACCGTTCTTCCTGGTTCAGCTGTCGCCCAAAAGCAAACTGGATAGTCTACGGAAAATTACCAACGTAGACTACCAGGTTGTAACCTGGGACAAATTAAAGAGACGCGGCGACATGCTTCAATGCATGCGCTGCCAAAGGTTCGGGCATGCCGCGGCGAACTGCGGTATGCAGTCTCGCTGCGTGAAATGCAGTGAGAACCACAATTTAGGTGAGTGTAAACTCGGACAGGAAAGGGTCGAAGATAAGACTCTACTTAAATGTGTGCTTTGCGGGGCGAGGGGCACACTGCTAGTTATCGGGGCTGTCCTAAGTTTCAGCAGATAAAGCAAACAAAAGCTCCGAAGGTGGTGGAGAGGCGACCTATTTTTGCTCCTGCGACAGCCGTTGTGCCCCAAATCTCTTAGGCCCAAATGGCGGCAGGGAAGGCAACAACAACGGTACAGCCATAACCAAAGGTTGCCAAACAGGCCCCCGTGCCTACGGCACCTGCGGGACAGGCCGATATAATGACTGTGTTGCTGGCCATGCAGGCCCAGTTAACCAGCCTACAACAACAGCTCGGAAAGCAGGAGGAAAGACTAGACCGTGTCTACGCTTACCTTCCCAGCTTAGGGCAATTTAAACCATAATGGGCGCGCTGTACGAGAACCCCTTTAAAATCCTGGCTGTGAATGTAAGTTCACTAATCAGGACCGAACGTAGAGCAAATTTGTTTCAATTGTTGCATGATCACAGTCCAGATGTCTTTTTGGCTAGCGAAACCAAGCTAAACCAGAAACACAAACTGACTCATAATAATTACAATATCGTAAGAAGGGACCGGCCCAACTCCACTCGTGGGGGCGGGGTCGCTATCTTTTTACGAAAAGGTATTGATCATAAGGTCATATATAATAGTGAAGTGCGAAGATTCGAGTTGTTAGAAGCTTGCATCATATGCATTCCTCTCCAACATGGGAAGCGAATGTATGTGATCGCAGTGTACGCACAAGAAGCACCTCAACTTGCAAACTTTATTGCAGAGCTCGAAAAACTATCGAGTGTCTTAGTCTGTGCTCGGATGAAAACTACTACATTATCGCCGGAGACTTAAATGCCAAACATGAAGATTGGGAAATCAAATCCAAAATCCAAGGGGATACCATCTTTTTAATTGGATGGGTCGACACCATATTGAGTGTAAAATCGACCTTCTTGCTACAGATAGACCATCGTTCCCAAGGAGCGGTGCTTTTCTAGATCTACTACTGTTAGACTCAAGACTGACAGTAACTGACTCTGTGGGCCAACAGACAAGAAACTGTTTACGTACGGTAGAATACGACAGTGACCACTGCGGACTTTCCGCCGTTATACAGCTACCAAACGAACTTGTGGTCTTGGATGAATTTGTGCCTGCGCGCTCTTACAATTTTAGTAAGGCACGCTGGCCACGTTTCTCCAACATCCTGACAAGAGAACTCCTCTCTAACGACATTGTGCCTCCAAATGACAGGAATCTATCGAACGTAGAGATCGATGGATACCTGCTTCAGATGGATGGTGTCATAAAACAAACGATGGACAGAACGATCCCACGATACAAAGAACATAACGCAACTGAAATGTACAAGAACGCGACAATAGATGCACTACATAGACAAAAAAGTGGCCTCCTGACAAGATTAAAACTCTTGTACAGGCGGTTTACTGACAGAAACGATCTGGAGACACTGAAGTCTTCAATCAAAAATGTCAACTCGCTTATTAAACAAAACAATCGATTGTCTATTAACTCTTACTGGGATAACAGAATTCGAGCCGTTAATTCTAGCGACCCGAGTATGTTTCTCGAGATTAATAAAATTTTTAGAAAGAACACTCAAAATGATCTTCCGTGTCTTAAGCTCCAAAGAACGACAGACAACGAAAACATACTACTGACCGCAGGAGTAGATCTGGGGGACGCCGTCTTGGACGACGACTTCTTTGTGACCGAATTTCCACTGGAGAAGGTTGAGACAGTGGGTTCTGCTTTTCAGCAAGTGTATAAGGTGAATGAGTCTATTCATCCAAATCACGACCTGGAGAACAGAGCTCTGCTGAATCACTTCTACCTGCGAAATAGCATCACGCAATGGCGATCTGAGAATCTTGGTTTTACCGGATTCAATGAAGACAATCTGGCAAACGCCACCATCGCCGAGCGAAATGGGCCAAGTTCCCTGCTCATCTCGAAGGTCGAACTGCAAATGATCTTCGCATCATTAAAGAAAAAGAAGTCAGCAGGAGACAATGGTATACCCAATGTTGTACTACGACATCTCCCCGAGGATGTAATAAACATATACACAACACTGTTCAACAACGCGCTGAATAATGCATATTATCCAGTGAGTTGGAAGACAGCTGTGGTCCAAGTGGGCCGAGGACAAAAATATAATTCCAGACACCCAGTTCGGCTTTAAGACGTGACAAGACACAATTCATGCCTCTCCCAAGCTAGTATCTGCTGTCCAATGGAACAATGCTAAGAATCAATGCACGGGTGCCTGTCTGGTTGATTTGGAGAAGGCTTTTGACACCGTATGGTTAGAAGGTCTGTATCTGAAGCTAACCAGATGGGGCATAAGTAAACCACTGTTATATATGCTTTACGACAAGCTTAATGGTAGAAAGTTTGTTGTCAAGAGTGGCAATGTAACATCTACCACAACGTTTGATATTGAAAACGGTCTGCAACAGGGAGCGGTGAACTCGCCGATTCTCTTTAGTATTTACACCAGCGATCTCATTGGGAGTCTACCTCATGCAATTGCGTATGCCGATGATTTAGTTGCGTACAGAACAGGTCCAAAAGTTGAAGTCATCAGAATTCTCTTGCAACGTGATTTCGATAAAATTCAGAAGTACTGTAATGATTGGAAGCTGAAAATTAACTTCCAGAAATGTGAAACTATCCTGTTTAGAACCCCTTTGTCTGGGGCCTCTAGGGATACGAGAAAGAACTGGCGCAAGCTAGTGATCGCTGGGCCACATGGACATCCACTGGCGAGTAAAGATGTAGTAAAGTACCTTGCCATCTGGTTAGATCAGTATCTATATTTCAATCGACATATAGAGGCTGCTCTGACCAGGGCTAGGGGAGCTTTTGCCCTGACAAGACGGTTGTTTTATAGCAGCCGCCTTGATAGCAGGGTGAAAGTGATTTGCTATATGGCCCTAATCAGGCCGATGATTGCCTATGGATGCCTTGTGTCGTTCAACGTTGCACCATCTCAAATGGAAAAGATTCGGGTGTTCGAGAGACAGTGCCTTCGCACTTGTCTCGGACTCTATAGAACACCAGAGTCGGAGTACAAACATTATTATTCCAACGAGGTTCTATACAACGGGGCCAATACCATATTACTACCCCCAAGATGAATATTTTGAAAGCACACGTTCGAGTGGTTTTATCCCGCCCGAGGCTTTCCTATACCTTGATAGTCGAGGGCTGATTCAGGATAGATCGGCGGTTCCGTTAATCTACCACGTCGGCCGCAGAACAGTCGGTAGGCGGCTCCTCTACGATCGGGACATAGTCGCTGGGAGCGAAGCAGAGGCCTCCGTTTCAGTAGGGCCGTGCCCGACCGAGATCGGAAGGAAGCCCTTGATCAGGTCCACCAATTCTGGTGGCTTAGTTAGAACTCGATATTTCCAGTCGACATAGACGAAATATCGCCTATGGCCGACCTACATATATCTATAGCATCTAAGTTAGGTAGGGCAGTTGCCGCGGCACCAAAAAAAAAAAATATAAAAAATTCAAAAAAGCTTGCTGTGGCTGTTCTAAATTTAAGTATTTTAGGTTTATTTTAAGTAATTTTAATGTATCTTTAGTTTATTTTAAGTTAGTTTTTAAGTAGTTTGAGATAGATTAAGAAAGCGATAAAGATTACCTAGTTTTTAAATTTGTCTGGGTAAAAAATAAAACCCCAATATATATAAGATAATTTTAAGTTATTTTTAGTCTGAAAGGCAATTAAATTAAGTTAAAGATTAATTTAGAGCGCCCGCATAGGGCCAGTAAGTTAATTAAGATGATAGTTTTAGCTAGTTTTAAGATTTTTGTCTAGCATTTAAGTAGATATAAGTAAAAGTAAAATAAAAATCATTTAAAAGTAAAAAAAAAAAACCTATAAAATTGTTATAAATAAGCCTAAGTGGAAAACAATAGACAGATCTTAAATTGACGTAGAACTCGCTACAAGTAATATAAGAACTCTTTAATATAGTTGAATAAAGAATGACCCTTACTCTATGAAACTCTCAGTTTCTTTTTTAAAATCAAGTATTAAAATTTATATCTATATATAAATATAGACTATTATTTGCGTTAATTTGTATATCTAGTTGTGTAGTAATGTTTTTGTTAAAAATATATATTACTAGCGGGCCCCGCAGATGTCGTCCTGCATTTCTTTAAATTCTTTTGATTTGTTTACGTAGACTTATTAAAATGTTTTATCTTATAATTTCATACAAAAATCCGACTTTTTCGGAGGGTTTTCCCAAAATGTTCTTTTGTAATTATGGGTACTATAATGATGTACAGGTTAATACTGGTATAAGGCAATTGCATTTGTGTCCTTTCATAAAACTAGATAATATGAATTTCAGTTTTCGGAAAACTTGAAATATATAGTTACTATAATGCAAGTTATGCATTCGTGCAGATTAAAAAACTTGATATAACAATCAAACATAGCATTACGATGATAGAGGAAAATATTTCAGTTACTGGCAAAATTCTGTCTGCCTGTTCGTATGTATTTTGGACTACGGCCTAAACGGTTGGGTCGGTCGTCTTCAAATTTAGAACTTCTGGTTATTTTTACATTCTACAGAGGACTTTTTTAATTTCTTTTAGCTCAAATATTAAAGGTACCTGTCATAAAACCGTTAAGTAAAAGCTTATTTTTGTTAAAAAAAAATCAGTGTGCTTTTGAAGGTGTGGTATATTTTTGATAGAAAATAAATTTAAGTTTGTTGAAAAAAGTTACAGCACATTATTTTAAGTGTTGCTGTTGTCTTTTAATATATTTTTTTTAAATGCAAATGCTTTTTTAGAAAATGGCCCTTCTTTCCTAAAATGGTGTCTATTGACCCCCTTCCCCATAGCAAAAACAATAATTGTCTACCCGAAAAATAGAAAGAGAAAACCTCGTAAAATCCAACAAAATTATAAAAAAGTGGGCTTGGTAAATTTTTATTTTCTCGAAAACTAGAATACGTAATAGCATCTAGTTTTTTGTGATCAATTATGAATTAGTAGCAATAACAAATACTAAAATAAAATTTAGTACACATCATCCCAATTTTGAAAAAGTCAATATGAACTATTTTTTTTCTGAAATTCTGAGTTTGAAATAAGTTTTTTTTTTATAGATATTTAAAGGTTTAACAAATAATATGATGGAACAGAATTTTAGCTTTAAAAAAGATATAGCGCATTATTTTAAGTGTTGCCGTTGTTTTTAAATATATTTTTTTTCCAATGCAAGTGCTTTTTTATAAAATTTCCCCTACTCTTTAAAGGGAAGGAGATAGACCCCTCCTCTAATAGTAAAAGGTAAAAAAATATTAAAAACTCAAAAAAAGTTAAATATTTTAGTGAAAGAGTACTTAGGCTACTTACATTTTCCTGAATATCAATTTTGGTTGTTATCGGTTACCAAACCAGTTCTCAGGAAAGTCGATGACAAAAAAAAGCTCCTATGGGAGGTAGATACCGGTTTTAGCGCACCATCGTAGTTTTTTTACTTGCGGTTATAGGGACTAAAAGGCAAGTTAAGGATTCGTGAATATAAAAAAAATTGAGATAACAATGAAACATGATATTAAGATCATAGAGAAGTCTAAAAAAGTGAAATACATTTTTCATAAATTCTTTTTTGCTTAAGACGTATGATGGCATACTTCATTTTTACTAAAAACCGTTAACTATTGTGGTTCTTAATATTTTTTATATGTTCAAACTGTCTTATTTTCAACGCAAATGTTACTTATTTCTGTCAAAGATATTGCTTTCCAATGTAATTAGGGACATAAGAGCAAGTACGTGCGACCCAGTCGTGCCCATTTGTTACAATGAAACAAGTTCTGTTCTTTGACAGTTAGTTTACACACAGAAATGAAGAACTACGTTTCAAAAAGTCAGCAATCACTCAAGAAAAATACCACTACTCAGAAATTCATGGTTATAGAAATGACAGTTAGATCCCACAAAACTCTATAGGTATATACATACATTTACCGTCTTTATACTTCATATGGATATAACCATGTCACTATACTATATTGTGAATATAAATATCTCTTTTATCTTTTCTTCCAAAATCACTTGACCAATTTATTCAACAAAGGCATACTTGGAGAAAAAATGGGGACGACTGGGTCGCACGTACTTGCTCTAATGTCCCTAATTATATTACAAGATTTAAAATATTTTTTTTTTGATTAGTTTTAAAAATATTAAATTTTCAAAAATGAATTATAAATAGACAAACAAAAATATTTAAAATGTTGGTATATAGAATTAGTTTGGCTGCCTAGATCTTTTTAAGTATTAAGTTTTATAGAAATCCAATAAGCCGTCACCGAGAAAGTCGAAAATTAAAAAAAAAACCGTTATATGAAAGGTACCGTTAATAGAATTTTCCGGTAAATTTGGTTTTTTACAAAATGATAGCCACTACCTACAAAAAACAATTTCATGAAAATCGTTGGAACCGTTTTTGATAATATTATGCTTTTTCTTAACCGTTATATGGCAGGTACTGTTATCTTAGCCCTAACAATAAAATAAAATTTCAATTTCCCCTCTGAGAAATGCAAAAGAATCGCACATAGGCTGCAGCTCGTTATACATACAGACAGACAGACAGACGTTTTTTGTCATTAACTAATCATTCAATCATTTTATGATCGTAATGTCATCTGTGATTGTTATTTCAGTTTTTTTTTATATTCACGAGTCCTAAACTTGCCTTATAGTACCTATAATCGCAAGTAAAAATACCAAACATTACTTGCGTAAAAAAATAAATAAAAGAGAGAAATATGCTACAACAATAATGTATCCAGTCACGAAATCATAAATTTATTATACGCAAATTTCCAATGGCAATTGCCAATAAACATTGTTTCCGGTCTTCTGCTCAAAAAAAACAACCTATACCTTATAATTCAAGAGAGAGTCTAAATCTTGAGGACCGACTTTTTACATAAAAAGCCATAAAGATGACATCGAGTAAAATTCTTAATACAGCACACGATGTAAGAATATCATATTTAGGGCAATGGGGGTAGTTAGATGTTGTTTTTGTTGGCTGGACCAGTTTCTCATTTTTTGGGGTGATTTGTCTAGACCTTGTGTTGTGTCACTCGGACAAGGGTGAAGTGATTGTTCTTCTTTTTTTTTTTTTGGTTACTTTTTATAAGAGAAAGACTACAACTTCTATTTAGAGCGTCGAAAATGGTATCATTTACCCACAAAAAACATTGGCATTTGGTTAAATCAAGGAAGTCGAGGACTTATGCTTTAGGTTAAGTTCAATATAATTGAAGTACGGCAACTGAGTAGGGTGGTTAACGATGATGGTATAACGTATATCAATGGCTTTAAATCTATTATATCTAAATTAGGACACGTGCTGATGTAACCAACCAATTGACCGCCATTGAATAAGACCACATCCTTCGGACTTGTAATTCTATTCACGCAGAAAGGATTTCAGTCTCAGTTTCTCCAAAAAAAATAATTTTCAATACAAAAAAAACAAGCAAAACACAAATTGATTCCCTATTGTATGCCAGCCTTGCGGTCGAGTAAAGTGATTTTCGACGTGATCTTTGTGAAAGCCATCTTGAAAATTGATTCCATTATTTATTGCCTCCTTTTTAATAAATTGATTATCATTACTAACAATTGTGTTTGGCAGTAAATTGGTAAAAATCAATCAAATAAAGCTTAAAGAAGACAGTATTAAGGATTGTTTTTTAGTACCTTAACATAAAAATGAGTTTGCGTATGTATGTGTGTTACACCGAAAAAAAACCTTCGTTGATTCAATCACGTTTCATTGTTGACTGAAAATGCCGAAAAAATTGTGGAAATCGATGCGTTCGTGATTGAATCAACTAAGGCTTCGTGATCAAATCAACTACCGAAGCATTGTTGAAATTTTTTGTTGCTAAGTATCACGAAAATGTTGATATTAACTATGTTCGTAGTTGATTCAAACATGACTTCATTGCAAATCGAAAATGTAATTGTTGATTTCATTGTAACTTAACCATGAACGTCGTGCACAGAAAATTTCTTTAAAAACCGTGAAATTGAATACGTTCGTGATGGAACAACCGACGTTTCATGTTTATTTAAACAACACAAGCGTTGTTTATTATTTTTTCTGTTAAATCATCATAAGAATTGTTTATTTTTCATTTTAATATTCATTGTAACAATACAAATTGTAAAATTAAATACGTTTGTGATCGAACAACCAAAGGTACATGCTTAATTAACCAAAGGTTCATGCTTAATTAAAAATGAACGTGGTGCCCAGAATTTTTTTTTTTAATTGTATAATTGAATACGTTCGTGATGAAACAACCAACGTTTCGTGTTTAAATCAACAAATCACGCGTTGTTGATATTTTTTTCTGTTTAATCATCATAAGAATTGTTATTTAAACACGTTTATTTTTCATTTCAATATTCATAGTAACAATACAAATTGTAAAATTGAATACGCTTGTGATCGAACAACCAAAGGTTCATGCTAAATTAAAAATGAACATGGTGCCCAGAACTTTTTTTTCAATTGTACAATTGAATACGTTCGTGATGAAACAACCAACGTTTCATGTTTAAATCAACAAATCAGGCGTTGTTGATAATTTTTTCTGTTAAATTATCATAAGAATTGTTATTAAAACACGTATCAATAGACAAATTGTAAAATTGAATACGTTTGTGATTGAACAACCAAAGGTTCATGTTTAAACCAACAAAACATATGTTGCTGATATTTGCGTCTGTCCATAGCAACAAACGTGATGATGTCAAGAAATATGACCCCTTGTCAAGTTAAAAAAAATGACGTAGAGTGTCAGATTGTGTCACATAGATCCGTTGTTGCAGAGTGTCGGATATTGCGGTCCATTGAGAAATTATTATAAAGAGAGACAACTCGGTGGTGGTTCTCTCTTTTTGCCAACAAGCTGAAATCAGCTTATGTGCCATGCCTTTTTAAAGGGGCAGTTGACTACACGAGCACTCGCGCTCGATCAGTGGGGTTGAGTCGAAATCTTGCTGTCCCTCTCAATAATTATCCCTCTAAACCAAATTGTCTTTCAATCCTGCATGCAACGAAATAAAAACTAAAACATATGTACGAACTCAAACCTATTCATGTGTCGAATAAAAAAACAAAAAGTAGTAGCTTTTGTGTGACATAAGCGCTGCGATGAATGAAAGAATACAAGATAACGCCACTTCGATTGTACGGTTTTGTTGCCAGTAGGCGGCAACTTCACCTGCAGGAGTTTTGTGATATTTCGCATTGGATCCAATATATTTATATTTTATATTTATATTTTATATTTATATTTTAATCTAAATTATTGATGATTTTTACACAATTCATTCAATTGAAAATATTAACTCTTTTTACATCAAAAACACATTTAACACAATCAGTGTGATGACATTAACGAAATTTTCACCTTCAGCAACATTACAAAAAAATTGCGAGACTTACATCGAGGCTTAATGGGGGGTTAACACATGCATGAATTTACTTGCGCCCAGTAAAAATTTCACACCAGAAGAGGTTAACGCATCAAAACAAATTTTTCTTGCAAATATGTCATGCGTGAGTGAAAATGATTCAGTGCAAAAACCAATCAACTTTTGTTCCTTGCGCATGAAATGTTGGTAGGAAACCTATTCACTTATTGTGTTTATAACTTTTAAACTTGTTTTTTTGAACTCTGGCGACAAAGTTCATTTGCTTTTTCTAACGTTAACTATTCTTTCCATCACAGTCGATAGAAGTAGTTGTTTTATTTCTTTGTTCCAAATTCCACATAAAGTTGCTATATTACTGGCAAACATTCGTTGAACTAGCACGTAAATTGTGAGTTTACATATATATAAGTTGATTTTTACTCACGCGTATTAGGGCATTGGTGCCTGTAGGTTCATGCATATGTAAACATCTCACTAACCAACTTACAACTTACATCATGCCGAATTTGTTCAACGCTTTTTTGATACCTTTATAGTTAGAACGCAGCCTTAACTTCTTTTTAATATCGACGCCGTTGACCACAAACTCTGACGGCCAAAGAACGTTTATTGATGTTTTACAATATTCGTGATCATTTGAAAACATATTTGTTAGATTAACCGACTACATTTTCATCTAATCAAACACAATGTTAATTGTTAATAGTTAATTGTCCGTCTTTGTTTTTTAAATTTTGTATTCTTTATGGGGGGTATTTTCAGAGTTGATTGTTCCAACATTCGTGGGCTCAGGAAAAATTTCTGTGCTGCATACGTTTATACTTCGTTAAACAAGCCAGCTGTTTTGGCATTAAGTGAAACCCAAGTAGGAAAAAATTCTCATCACTCGGAATTTAACCTTCATGGGTATAACTTAGTGCCATTATTCTTTGCCTATCACGGAATCACCGTATATATTAGGAATGATGTTGCATACCAACTTCTACCACAATATGGTCTGTGTTCAAATACAGATTTTAACTTCATGTGGTTAAAATTCACGGTAAATAAGCGCATTATACATACTTGTTTTATCTATAGAAGCCCTAATTTGGATAGAGTGTCAACTTCCAACGAATTTGATGCTTTGTCAGACTCCATACAAAGTATTGTTGCCCATTATCCTCACACTGAAATCATTATTACGGGTGATTTCAATGTACACAATTCAAGTTGGCTTCGCTATTCTGGCCAGACAACACCCGAAGGAAGGTATGTTGAAATCTTTGCTGAATTAAACCAACTAACTCAGCTTGTTGATGAGCCAACGCGAATTCCTGACATTACAGGCCAAGCCGCCAACACACTAGACTTGTTTCTTACCTCCGATCCTGATAAACACAAAATTCGTGTTTTTTCGCCTCTAGGCACATCAGACCATTGTGTCATTTCTGCAAATCTCTCGTGCCAACAAAACTCAGTTGAAGAGAAACCCCCTAGGAGAACCGTTTGGCAATACGAGAAAGCCAACTGGGACGGTCTCAATAATTTCTTCAGGATCTTCAACTGGTCGCTCTGCTTCCTCGGTAGTGACATAGACTCCAGCGCAGTTATGGTAACAAATGTTATCCTCTTAGGTATGCGAAATTTTGTCCCGAATAGGTCAAAAAGTATCAAACCTAAAGATAACTCATGGTTTGATTCGAGCTGTAAAGAGGTTATCAGGTTGAAAGAGGTAAGTTTCCGATGTTATAAAGACAACAAAACCGAGGAAAAACCGGAAAAAGTTTCAGCAAGCTAGAAAGGCCTGTAATGTTCACATTCGCAAGACTCAATTTTTACACGAACAAAAAATCCGGCAAAAAATACTGCAATGTCCCAAAGGCAGTACAATTTTTTGGTCATTTGTTAAAAACGTAAAGAACTCCTCGTCATCATCGGTTCCTACGCTTGTGTTCAATGATACTCCTGTTGTCAGTTCTCAAGAAAAAGCAGATCTGCTTGCAGCCCAATTCGCTGTTAACTCAACGCTGCCAGCAGGTGTTTGTACTCCTCCTGTACTCGAGAGCGTAAATGATTTCATGGGACCTATCTTCTTTCGCAATCGTACAGTTGCAAGAGTATTAAAAGATCTTAACATAAACAAATCCGCTGGCCCGGATAAAATCCCCGCTATTGTTCTGAAGAGGTGTTCTTCAACGCTGGCAAAACCATTGCGTAAGCTTTTCCATCTGTCCTATTCCTCTGGTCTCTTTTCGAGTGGATGGAAAACAGCATTTGTCCAGCCAATCCCTAAGAAAGGCGAATCTTCTTCTCCCTCAAACTATCGGCCAATTGCACTTACGTCCCTTCTCTCCAAGGTCATGGAAACGTTGATTAATTTTCAGCTTAAGAAATATCTTGAGGACCGAAAGCTTCTTAATGACCGGCAGTACGGCTTTCGTAGCAACAGGTCCACTGGTGATTTGATGGTATATCTCTCCGAAAAGTGGAACCAATCTCTCCATAGCTTTGGGGAAAGCAAAATTATTGCACTTCATATTTCTAAGGCATTTGATAGAGTTTGGCATCAAGCTCTTTTATAGAAAATGCGTGCAATTGGACTCGACAAATCTCTTCTTCGTTGGATTAGTAATTACCTTTCGAAACGCTCAATACAAGTTGTATTGGACGAAATCAAGTCTGATTCTCACAAAATAAACGCTGGCGTGCCCCAGGGCTCTGTTTTGTCTCCGACTCTCTTTCTTATTTTTATCAACGACTTATTATCTGAAACAACTAATCCTATCAAATTGTTTCGCACACGACAGTACTCTCAGCTTCTCGTATTCGTTTCCAGATTCACATCCTCATTCTTCGGATTCGGAACTGCAACGGCAGCGTATGATAAGTTCATTAAATTCTGATCTTGACAGCATTGTACAAAGGGGAATAAGAAACCGCGTAGAATTTAATGCTTCGAAAACACAATGTTGTCTTTTTTCGTTAAAGCGAAATATACCCCTAATGCCACTATCCATGAGTGGCACTTGCATAGAGGAAACCAACCACCTCTCAGTTCTCGGTATGTGCATTACAGACCACCTTCTGTTGAATGACCACATATTTGACGTTGCCAAAAATGCCGCGAGATGTTTAGGTTTCCTTCGAAGATGCAAGAAGTTCTTCACCCCGTCTGATCTGGCTACAGTATATAAAGCATATATTCGCCCTAAACTTGAGTATAACTCCCACATTTGGGCAGGTGCTCCTGTAACCCACTTGAGTTTTCTAGATAGAATACAAAAAAGGGCTTTAAAAATGATAGGCGATCGAACAATAACAGAAACATTTACATCTCTGGAGCACAGACGTAATGTTTCCTGCCTTTCATTATTCTATCGGTACTTCCATAAACAATGCTCTAGCGAAATAGCCAGTTGCATTCCTCCCCTGAAACGCTTTAACCGTAATACTCGCACTGCAAGGAATGCCCATCATTATACCCTTGAGCCCAACTTCGGACTCAGGGATTCTTTCTTTAGTGGTACCACGCGAATGTGGAATGCCTTGCCAGACTCTGTTTTTCCCTCCCACTTTGAAGTGCAGAACTTTAAAACAAATGTGCATCGTTACCTCCTTTCACATCCTTCCCTATTTTCCTAAAGCCCTCGCTGTGTTTAATTAACATTATAAGGATAGTCAAAATCCCTTTAGTGCGGGCTAATTAAAATTAAAAAAATTAAAAAAAACAATGCTTTTGAATGATCATGAATATAGTAAAACAACAATAAATAACTGAACAAGTTTATTATTTGGGAGTCAACGTTCGTCTTCAATGGCTTCGCTTTTTAAAAGATATTAAGGCCGCGTGTAAACTATACATCAAAAAACACGTTTTACACATTCAGTGTGATGACATTAACGAAATTTTCACCTAGTCAACGGCCTTGGCTCCGATAAAGCACCGCTTCCCGTGAGATCAGCGAAATCAAGCATCGTTGCGCGTGGTTAGTAGAAAGATGGGGGACCGTCTGAAAACCAACTGCGTGCTGTTGACATCAATGTCGTCTTGTGTGTTGTCTTTGTAATTGTCTGAGCCGATGGCCTCAGTAGCCAGTGCTCGTAAATGTATCTACTTCGTAGATTTATCTACGGAGTAGATTAAAATGTAATGTAATGTAAATTTTCACCTACACTCCTTTTTTATTTACGGGATTATATTTCCTAAATGTCAGTCTGATTCCATTTTGCAGTCCCCGTCATTATTTCCTTGTTTTTTTTTTGTTCGATTTATGCATTATGTACCTATTGCTCACTGCCACTTAATTTCAAAAGTGTGAACGTCAAATACGTAAAAATAAAAACAGCACTCAGTGATTGGACAAACAAAACCTATTTGCAAAGGTGCGAATGAAGCACAAAATAAATAATCGATTGACCGCCTTTTTGCACTGAAGTTGGAAGCAAGTTACTGGCTGCGCGCAATGGTGTAGCTGTAGCACGTTGCACTGTCAGAGTGAACGTCAAAAAAAGAAGCTCCCTATGCAGCATGTACGAATACAATGTTGTAGCACAGAACTCAAACAAAAATCGTGTCCGCCATTTCGTTTGTTGTTGTTTTCCATTGCAGCACGTTCGTGAAGTTCGAGTTCAGTCGATACTTCTACTTGAGCTACACTCTGTGCTTGAGCTTCTACTTCACATTGTAGCATTGCAATGCGATTTACATACATTTAACTTTGACAGTGCTACGTGCTACAGCTACAACTACACCATTGTGCGCAGCCAGTTTTTCAACCGCACTATTTGTCAAATTGTATAAATCGTCCCTGAAATATTTTTATAAATAGACCCTGATAAATCTATGTTAAGTGCATAGAAAAGTGCGTAGTTGTAAAAATATATACAAATACATATAAATAATGGTAAATTATTGCAAATATTTGAGTTACATAAACATAGTGTGATATTCACACGCTTTTAATATATCTGGTTCGATTCAAAAACATTTTTCGTTTTCTCAACTTTAACAAGAAATGCTGTCAAATAATTTGCTGCCAACTTGCTCTTCGGCTATTTACGTACTTTTTTTTAAAGAAATAAGAAAAACATTTATTAATGCAATCTGTATTTTTATTTATTAAATGTTAATATGTGAAACAGCCTTAAAATTCCATGCAGTGAACACGAACCACAAACATTGCAATTTAGCACAAACGTGGTGAAATTGACTATTATTGCAGTGTTGTCAACAACGAAAGTGATCAAAAGGGACGCGCCGAATAAATAACAGAACTAATTTTCCTTGTCTGTGAAATGTGCTTGTGCGTGCCTTGTGCATTCTAGTTTTCAGTTTTGTCTGAGATTGATTTTGAGTTTGAGCGAAAAAAATAAGAAGTGTTCTTAAAAAAGTAAAATTTAAAGAAATAAAAATTGAAATTAAAAGTAAAAACATAAAAAAATAATAAAAGTGACAACATCTGGTAAGTAATAATTTAAAATTTAGTTAAGTTATCGTAAAATAGAGCTATTAATTAAAATTAACTAAAAGAATGCAGCGATTTTTTCCGAAACTCTTGCAGAGATTGAAGTTACATATATAAAGCTTCTATACTCAATCTTTTTAAGGGCTGCATCTTTAATTTTTGATTTCAGACAGAATTTTGAAAATTTACTTTTAGCATTTGCACATTGCACTAAATCGAAAAATATGTAAACTAAATACCCCCTCCTGGCTAAACCAAAAGTCCTAGAGATATGGTGGTTACATTTATAGTTTCTTAACTAAATCTTCTCAAGGGCTGCATCTTAAATTTTTGATTTCAGACAGATTTTTGAAGATTTACTTTTAGCATGTGCACTAAATCGAAAATTACGTTAACTAAATACCCCCTCCTGGCCAAACCAAAAGTCCTAGAGATATGGTGGTTACATTTATTAAATTAATTTAACGATTTTTTACACTTTAATTAAAATAATTTTATTTAAATTTAAAATACTAATACAAAAATTCACAAGAGCACTCTGATCAGCTTGGTGTTCAAATTAAGACTGCCGAAATCATCCCTCTACTTCGCTGTTGTGCGTTCTCGTTTTTCTTAGGGGTTGGTTTGTTTAATATAGTGAATATTGAATAATGATAATAATAAGTCATTCCTGGAATTGGTCGAACTTAATGTGCCGGATGTTGTTTTTCTTATTGTTAGCATTGTATATATACTGCCTATAGTACTATCATGGGACATCAAACAATCTTGTGGAATCAGCTCGTGTGATGGCGCTAGTTGTGACCGCTAGATTTGTGAGAGCGAATTAAGAGGACGTAAGGCGGCAAGGAAAAGAAAGAGACCAGAAGATTATTAAGGTTGTTAGCTAAGGTGAATTATTTTTTTTTTTGGAATTTGTACACGATACAAACATTTTCATTGGTTAAAATCGTTTTAGTGTAGCTTTTTAGGCGTTGCTAGGTAGATATCCTTAGCAACGGTTTTTTTTTAAGTAAACAATTAATTTTTGTTGGTAGGAATAGGCAGTTAGGAGAGTAGACAAAACTGACAAGCATCTGAATTTTTGTTTATTTTCCTTTTTTGTAGCTTTTGTTTAAATTTTTTGAATTCTTTAGATTTACAAATTTTTGTTTACTATTTTACTACAACTTGCTTTGTTGCCGTTTGCGAAAAAAATACATATACATTCTTAAAATTTAAACACAATCTTACTTTTTGTTTATATATTAATTTCCTTGAAGAAACATATTTTGGTTTTAATTTGTAAATAATGAATTTCGCTTCCCAATCCGCTAGGCGTTAGGTGCAAATTAAGTGCAAATTGTGTATAGAAATTCGTTAGAAAACTCTTATTGAAAATTCATAGGTACAAGGAATTGCATTATAATTATAATGGGTAGAAAAGGGAAAATATGTTATTTCGTTATTTTGTTGAGCTATGGATTCAAGTTATGGATTCTTAATAATGAAACTAATCAACAATGGCATTATTATGAAAGTAAGTATTTTGAAGTTAGTAACCAAATATGTTTGTAGGTTTTTGCATATTCATATAAGGGATGTCGATAGATGGCTTGTTGACTTTTTTTTAATTAAATATTAAGAATTTTTATAACCAATTACAACTTTAATTTGCGATTATATGCATATAATATAATATAATATAACGGAAGTAATGCATTCGTGCCACATACTTGCTCTTATACAATAACTTGCAAATGTCTAGTTGCAGAATAACTGGTGGTGCATACTCTTAGGTGTGGGGAAACCCAATTTTAAGGGATATATAGCCCAAAATTTATTCGTCAACCTAATTTTTCAATATAACGTTTTGTGCTAATTCAAAAAGCCGTTTAGAGTGGGGTGAAAAAAAAACGTTATGAATACATGAAAGGTACCGGCGTAAACAGACCCTTCCGATATTTCTTACTTTCGTTTATAGGTATTATAATGCAAGTTATGCATTGTGTAGATTACAAATTTTGAGATAACAATCAAACATGACATTACGATGATAGAGAAACATACATATTTGACTTAATGGCAACATTCTGTCTGTCTGTCTGTAAGTATGAATTTTCGACTACAGTCTAAACGGTTTTGCCAATCGTCTTCAAATTTAGAACTTAAGGTTATTTTGACATTCTACAGAATTTATTATTTTATTTTTTTAGCTCAAATATTAACAGTACCTGTGATATAACCGTTAAGTAAAAGCTTATTTTTCTCAGAATCGGCTCCATGAATTTTTATGAACAAAAATCAGTGTACTATTGTAGGTGTTGGATATGTATTGGTGAAAAAAATTCAAGATTAATTAATTGGCGCGACAGCTCCTTAAGGAGCCAAGGCCTAGTGACTTATACTCTCAACCATTCCTGTGTGTGTGTTGTTAATCTGCAAGAATGGAAGGAACCTACAGTTTACCGCCGAGTCCGAACGGCTATACATGAGATGCACTTTTTCGAGACAAATTTTACTCTTGGAGGTTTTGTCAGTTCCTCGCAAGCAGTACCCCAGAAAAAAGGTGGCTATGAGCTGGATTCGAGCCCACACTCATTCGCTTAGCAGTCCGACACACTAACCACTAAGCCACGGGGCACTAAAAAAAAAATCAAGATGGTGGGCTAAAAACGGTACTTTAAATAGGACGGTTTTTTTTATTCGATTTTTTCGTGAACTGGTAAGCCGATTAGAACCAAAACTGATATTTAAGAAGGGCAAGTATGTGCGATGCAGTTGTGCAATATATTTGTAAATAAAATAATAACTACCAAAATACTCTCAACAATTTTCATCAAATTTATTAAAGCTATTTTCCACACAATTTGCTCTTCGGCTATTTGACGGGTAGCATTATCTTGAGCCCTTAAACAGTTTTAAAAACCTCTCTGAGGAATGTTTAACCAAATTTAAACGTTACCTCTTTAACCGTTTAAGCTGGAATGAGCTACACATTCAGAAGGACACTATTAACATTTTGTTTCTATATATCATTTTTTTTTTTTATAATTAACGCGCGCACAAGGGATTATTTATTTCCCTTTTAATGTAACACACTGCGCGGGCATTAGGAAGATAGGGAGGGGAGAGATAGGAGGTGTCAATTAACATTGATTTTGAATGTTTGCAAATTGAAATGGCAAGGGAAAATCTCGCCGGGTAAACCATTCCAAAGTCGTGTTGTACGGCTAAAAAACGAATCTCTATATTTCACGATACGTCCGAAGTTGGGCTCAAGGGTGAACTGATGGGCATTCCTAGCAAGACGAGTATTACGGGCGAAACTTTTAAGGGGAGGAATGCAGCTGGCTACTTCGAGTGAACATTTTTTATAAAAGAAACGATAAAATAAGGAAAGACATGAAACATTGCGTCGGTGTTCGAGAGGGGCAATTGTTTCAGCGGCAGTTCTATTTCCTATCAATCTTAACGCTTGATTTTATATTCTATCAAGCAGGTGAAGCGATGTTTGTGAAGCACCTGCCCACAGGTGGGAGTTATACTCGAGTTTAGGGCGTATAAACGCTTTATAAATTGTAGCCAGATCAGATGGGGAAAAATACTTCTTACACCGATACAGAAAACCTAAGCACTTAGCAGCATTCTTAGCGATTTCAAATATATGGTCGTTCCAACGGAGGTCGTCGTTGACACACATACCGAGTACTGATAGCTTTTCGGTTTCTTCGATGTAAGTGCCATTCATGGACAATGGCGTTAGGGGTACGTTAAGCTTTAACGACAGAAGACAGCATTGAGTTTTCGAAGCATTAAACTCCACACGATTCCTATTACCCCATTTGACAATGCTGTATAAATCGGAGTTTAATGAGCTTGACATACGGCACCGTTGCAATTGTACGTCCGAAGGCGAAGGACGTGAATTATCGAACGAATATGAAAAGCTGAGGGTAGAGTCGTCAGCAAAACAGTTAAGTGGATTAGAAGTAACAGACAGAAGATCATTTATAAAAATGAGGAAAAGAGTCGGAGACAGAACATAGCCCTGGGACACACCAGCATTTATATTGTGGGAATCAGACTTGAATCCGTCCAATACAACTTGTATTGAACGGTCCAGAAGATAGCTTCTAATCCAACGAACAAGAGTATTATCGATCCGAAAAGCACGCATTTTCGATAAGAGAGCTTCATCCCAAACTCTATCAAATGCCTTGGAGATATCAAGAGCAATAATCTTACTTGCACCAAAGCGATGTAAAGATTTGTTCCACTGTTCGGTGAGATGTGCCATCAGATCACCAGTGGAACTGTTGCTGCGGAAGCCATACTGACGGTCATGGAGAAGCTTACGATCTTCGAGATATTCCTTAAGCTGACGGTTAATCAGTGTTTCCATGACCTTAGAAAGAAGGGATGTCAGTGCTATGGGTCGGTAGGAGGAGGGGGAGGATGGGTCACCTTTCTTAGGGACAGGCTGGACAAATGCTGTTTTCCATCTTCTAGAAAAGATTCCAGAAGAGTAGGAGCGATGGAAAAGCTTACGCATTGGCTTTGCCAGAAGAATCTTCAGAAGAATCGGGTGTATACCATCCGGGAGTAAACAATTGGTTTGTTATTGTCGATGAGCGTTGGAACCGAAGATGTCGAGGAGTTTTTTATATTTTTTTACAAATGACCAAAAAATTTTACTGCCTTTAGGACACTGCAGAATTTTTTGCCGTAATTTCTGGTCATGCAAAAATTTGGTTCTTTCAATAACGGAGTTGCATGAGTTCCTTGCTTGTTTGTGCTTTTTCCGATTTTCCTCTGTAGGGTTGGCTTTGTAAGATCGGAAACTTACTTCTTTGAGCCTTATTACTTCTTTACAATCAGAATTAAACCAAGACTTTTCTTTAGGTTTGATGCTTTTTACTCTGTTAGGAATAAAAGCACGCATCCCTAGAAGAATCACATTTGTGATCATTTCAGCGCTGGCATCAATGTCACTATCGAGGAAGCATAGTGACCAGTTAAAATTTCCGAAAAAAATATTCAGGCCGTCCCAGTTGGCTTTCTCGTAATGCCAAACGGTCCTGGTGGGAAGTTTTTCTTTAACTGGATGGGTGGAGGATGAGAAATCAGCTGAAATAACACAATGGTCTGAAGTGCCATATGGAGAAGTTACACTAATGGTATATTTATCAGGGTGAGAAGTAAGAAACAAGTCAAGAGTATGGGCGGCTTGCCCAGCAACATCCGGTATACGCGTTGGCACATCGATCAGTTGGGTAAGGTGATGTAACCCGGCAAAGAGCTCGACATACCTTCCTTCGGGTGTTGTCTGACGAGAATAGTAGAGCCAATTGGAATTGTGTACATTGAAATCGCCCGTAATACCGATTTCAGTGCGAGGACAAAGGGAAACAATTTTCGAGATGGAATCAGACAGCGCATCAAACTCGTTACATTGTACGTAATGCCATTCTTGATATGTATGTATATTTACATATTCGATATGTTCATAAAATATACACAAGCCCTTAAAAATTGATATGCAAGATGATAAAGGTTTCCCTTATAATTCTGCATTAAAATATTTTTTTTGTATAGATTATTATATATAATAATATTGTTCAAAGTATTCGAAGACAAAACGTCAATTGGAGCAAAGTCTGTATCGCTAAAAGCCATTTCATTAAACGGCCATATACCTGGCTTAGAAAATCCACTTATAATATTCTTCGCAGTAAAAGATTCTAAAAATGCCAATTTAACGAGTTTGGGAATAGTGTATATGCTGATTGTTTTTCCTGGATTCATCATGTGCCAGTTATTAAACGCTATTTTCAACTTAGACTTAAACGGACCAAAAACTCCAACATCCAAAGGCTGCAAGCGATGGCTTGTGTGTGGAGGAAAAGTCAAAAAAGTCATACCATTAGCTCGAGCAAACATAATGGCTTGTAGGTTGATGTGGCTTTCATGATTATCGCATAGCAATAGGATCGGATGTTCTTTCGAGCTAAGAGTGTGCTTTTGAATATGCTTTAGCACACTTACAAATATGTCTGAATTAATCCATCCACTCCTGTTCGCAGCCCCGATGCTTCCTTCGGGTGAGCCATTGAGGAAATGATCCTTGTAATGCACACGTGGGAATACGAATAGTGGAGGGATTGTGTTTCCGCTTGCAGAAATAATGGCGCCAAAAGTTACCAGTTCGCCCCTCTCAGCGGAGACAATCTGCCCTACTTGCCTTTGTGTTTTTGGTGCCAAAACTTTGGGTGTTTCCAGGACAGTTGACACCCCTGTCTCGTCAAAGTTGAAAATTCTGTCCGAGGAAAAATTATGTTGTGCAAGAACTTCAGCCAAGTTCTTATAAAACTCTGCAACAGCCGTTTTGTTAAATGCGAATGAACGTGCAATACTTGTGTTCTCAGGCTTTCGCAAGCTAAGATTAGGATTCCGTTCTCTATATTTGCGTAACCAATCTAGACCAGCTATTTGGTTGTCATCCCATTTCGTTGGGTATTTCAAATTTAAGGCTTTTGCATATTCAAATGCGAGTTTCCGAATTTGTTGCGTTGTGACTCCATAATGCATTTTGCAGCAATTAATAATATACTCATTTAAATGCTCTTCCTCTTGCAATGAAAATACTTGTAGGCTTGTAAACTTACGAGTGAAAATTTCGTGAAGGTTTATCATCAGAAAGGGCTTTTCTATATTTCTGCACTCTGCTTTGCAATGTTGATTTTTTAAGGTTGTATTTTAATGCCGCTTTTCTAAAAGACAAAGTCCTTTCCACTACTTCGTTAACTGATAATTTAACGGATGCCTCGTCAACTTCTTCGTTTCGTTCACCTTTTTTCTTATATGTTCGCACCATGATTCTGAAAGAAATTATTACTTATATAAAATACCAACCTCAATTTACTTTAGAATGCGAAAAACTTATTTTAAAGGATTAAATTTCATTAAAAAAAATGTAATTTTGTGATTAGATTGTAACCTGCTCAAAAAAATGTTATGGGGAGCATTCGTACGCGTACGAATGTGCCCCATGTTTGACTGTACGAATGCTCCCCAACCTGTACACAATACACAAAATCCGATTTCTCAAAAACTGTAATGAGATTTTGCAGTATTTATAATTAAAACACAAATTTAACACTTTTATCAACAATTCTTCATAACTATTTAGCCAAAAAACATACAAAACTTACTCACAATATTATATCAAACGTACACAAAAAAATTACTCAGAGCACTGATAAACATTAAACGTCTTGTCGTGACCGCATCTGTTGCACTTATGATTTAAAATTTATTGAGCAGCTCGGCGCTTACTATGTCTATGCACATTAGTAAGCACGTGTTTGAATACCGTTTAGTTTTAATTTTATGCTCACTGTACAAAGTGTGACCGTGTACGAATGGTGACCTCTTCCTCCTACAGCCTTAAAATTTAAACACAAGCTTACTTCTTGCTATGCATATTATACAAACGTCCTTGAAGAAACGGATTTTTGTTTTGAATTTTGCTTTCCATTCATAGGTACAAATTAAGTGCAAACTATGCGGATATATTATAAGGATGAAAAGGGAGATACTATTATTTGCGTTAATTTTAATGTCACGTTGCATTCTATTGTAATTTAGTCTTAGTTTTCTAATATTGCCAATTTAGGTATATGTACCTATATGTACATATATTTTAAAAACATAGGTATATTTTAATAAGTAATTTTTTCGAAAAAAATTTAATGCGACATTACTTAGGCTACCTACATCTTGAATATCAATTTTGATAGTAATCGGATGAGCAGTTTTCGAGAAAGTCGAAGAAAAAAAACCGGTCCTATGGGAGGTACCGTATTAAGCCCACCGTACCGTATTAAAATTTTTTTTTCAGTAGTACACTGATATAACAATTACCGCTGTAGAATTGCCAAATGAATTGGTTCAAGCCATAGGTAATTATATAACTTAAGCCGGACATATATTCATTTTGTTCACTAACTTTTAAGGCTTCTCTATTATCGCCATGTCATTGATTTCATGCTTAATTGTTATATCAATTTTTTGTTTATATTCACGAATCCAAAACTCGCCTCATAAAATTTGCCTTTGAAATTGTTTGTACATACGCATATATTATATATACTTACTTTCTTGCCTATGAACACGGCAACCAAAACAAACAAAAATCATAATAAAAACAAACATTTCCCCAACAAAGCAACAACAAATTAATTCACCTCACTGCATGTATTTTTTTCCTTTTCCTAATAGCCCTGTCTATTTCTAACCTGCCTCTCATCTTTATTCTCTATTTTAAAAAAATATTCTCTTAAAACTCTCTTTTCAATTCTGTCAGTTAGTTCTGAATCAGCGAGACAGGGGGCGTTCACAAAATGCGTCACCATGATAGTACTATAGTTTCTATATACAATGCTTATTTGTTATATCAATTTTTTGTTTATATTCACGAATCTAAAACTCGCCTCATAAAATTTGCCTTTGAAATTATTTGTACATACGCATATATTATATATACTTACTTTCTTGCCTATGAACACGGCAACCAAAACAAAAAAAAATCATAATAAAAACAAACATTTCCCCAACAAAGCAACAACAAATTAATTCACCTCACTGCATGTATTTTTTTTTTCCTAATAGCCCTGTCTATTTCTAACCTGCCTCTCATCTTTATTCTCTATTTTAAAAAAACATTCTCTTAAAACACTCTTTTCAATTCTCTCAGTTAGTTCTGAATCAGCGAGACAGGGGGCGTTCACAAAATGCGTCAACATGATAGTACTATAGTTTCTATATACAATGCTATTGACTGCGATTTGAATTTTTGTTTATTTTGTTTTGTTTACATCTGTTTTATAGGGAATACGAGCACTTATACTAACATACATATTTTATACATTCGTACGAAATTGGCTAGAATTCTTTAGGTTTTTAAAGTTTTGTTTACTCAAGGAACGTTGCCGTTTGTAAGAAAATATACACATACAGTCTTAAAATTTAAACACAAGCTTACTTCTTGCTATGCATATTATACAAACGTCCTTGAAGAAACGGATTTTTGTTTTGAATTTTGCTTTCCATTCATAGGTACAAATTAAGTGCAAACTATGCGGATATATTATAAGGATAAAAAGGGAGATACTATTATTTGCGTTAATTTGTATATCAAGTTGCATTCTATTGTAATTTAGTCTTTGTTTTCTAATATTGCCAATTTAGGTAAATGTATGTACCTATATGTACATATATTTTAAAAACATAGGTATATTTTAATAAGTAATTTTTTCGAAAAAAAATTAATGCGACATCACTTAGGCTACCTACATCTTGAATATCAATTTTGATAGTAATCGGATGAGCAGTTTTCGAGAAAGTCGAAGAAAAAAAACCGGTCCTATGGGAGGTACCGTATTAAGCCCACCGTACCGTATTACAAATTTTTTTCAGTAGTACACTGATATAACAATTACCGTTAATTTTTGAGCTAAAGAAAAAAATGAAAAATCTCCTTTGTAGAACGTCAAAATAACATTATGCTCCAAATTTGAAAACGATTGGCCAAACCGTTTAGGCTGTAGTTTAATATACATCCGTACATATGTAGATACTTGCATAAGGCAAGTTATTGTTTTTTTCATACGTACGTATACATATAAAATAAGTACTTTCTTCTTTCTTGAACACTGTATGATGTATAATAAGCCATCGTTATACCTCATGTAAAGAAAGTCCATCTTTTAAAATCAAGTGATGAGTAGGGAAATTTGAAGAGAGCTGCGCAGTAGAATTGCCAATTGAATTGGTTCAAGCCATAGGTAATTATATGACTTAAGCCGGACATACATACATTTTGTTCACCAACTTTTAAGGTTCTCTATTATCGCCATGTCATGATTTCATGCTTATTTGTTATATCAATTTTTTGTTTATATTTACGAACCCAAAACTCGCCTCATAAAATTTGCCTTTGAAATTGTTTGTACATACGCATATATTATATATACTTACTTTCTTGCCTATGAACACGGCAATCAAAACAAAAAAAATTTCATAATAAAAACAAACATTTCCCCAACAAAGCAATAACAATTTAATTCACCTCACTGCATGTATTTTTTTCCTTTTCCTTATAGCCCGTCTATTTCTAACCTGCCTCTCATCTTTATTCTCTATTTTAAAAAAACATTCTCTTAAAACTCTCTTTTCAATTCTGTCAGTTAGTTCTGAATCAGCGAGACAGGGGGCGTTCACAAAATGCGTCACCATGATAGTACTATAGTTTCTATATACAATGTTGTTAGTTTAGGATATCGTAAAACTGTTTTTCGGTTTTACGATCGGTTTTATGATAGGTCTGCATCCCTTAGATTTGCGTTGCCTGGATGCTATTTATGGAATGTGGGAACTAGAATGTTAACTCCCCCTTTCCTTTAAGAAGCGCGCCCGCAGCTTCATATTGCCGTAAAAGCATTTCTATTCTTTCGGCTCGCTGATTGAGATGTTGTTCTGGAGTAAGCTTAGGAGTTGTTCTTCTGTAAAGAATAACTATAAATGTTGTAACGAGGACCGTAAATGAGACAAGTCCAAAAGCAGAGATAATAGGGCTTTTAGTTGCTTCAAGCTGTAAAGATTCTAATAAGTTTATATTATCAAACTTTAGTTGCTCGTCAAGTGATTCGATATATTGGCAAATTTCATATTTGTCGATTGTGTAGTTCTTCAGGTAATTCTGGATCAGGCGTGTAGGATTCTCGTATGATATTCCATCAATAACAGTGTTATTTTCTAAATTCACTAGGTAGACACCCTTTAAAGTTTCGTTGTCCACGGTGTGTTCGCCGGATAGTAGAATGGTTCCATCTTTAATTAATTCTAAATCTATATTCTTTTCCTTAATTTTATTACATACTGTTTTTTGGTTGTTTAATAGTTCTGATAGACATGTTTTATTTTTATTTGTTTCGTAGAACGTATACTTTAACTCATGTTTGCAATTTTTTACATTTGTGAATGTTTTGTTACATTTGGCAATTTCTTTACTTAAAATTAGTTTCCCATCTTTCTGGCTTATGGCCCTACTTTCGTATAACTAACAATTTTTGTGAATGATGGGGTATTTAATATAAATTATAATAATTCCATTTTTTTGTAAGATTTTAAATTTAGAAACATCGATTAGGTCACTAATAGTAAAAGTTTTAATAAATTCATTTTTTACAATTTTGTTTATATCATCATTATTTAAGATATCTGGATTCAAAATATTTAACCTAGCTAGAGTGAGTGTGTTCATCAAATTTTGAAGCTCAAAGATAATTAATTTACATTTTTCGGAAATAAGCTCACTTTTAATTGTATGTTTTACAGATTGTATTGCTTCGAACAGTTTAGAATTGGTTACAAATTGTTTATTGTTGTTTATTATAAGATCGTTAATTTTATTCTCTACCATAATCTCATCATCATGGTCTGGGGTACCAGCTATCCATTTCCAGATAGTTCCTATTGTTTCAATTGCTCGTTTAGAGCGAGAAACCATAAGTTGGTCTAAAAGCGTTTGTATAATATTGAAATTGCTGTTATGTGTGTTATCTTTCGGTGAGTCAGCATAGATTGTACTATCGTAATGTTGTTCCAATGATTCTTTGGTTCTGTCAAGAAAATCTTGAAAATAAGTCAAGTTAGTCACGTGGAAGATGTTTGAAGTATTTTCATATAGAAGTGCGTCACCAGTTTCGACTAGCACATAATTGTCTCGAGTGTAATCGATGATTTCTGCTCTGGTTGATAGCATGAATGTTAAGAGAAGGGTGATGATGTCCATTGTCTGGAATTAAAATTTAAGATTATCTTTGTGCACAATCCTACCATTTTTAAGTTTAACTTTGTTCCCTAAATCTTCGGATTTATACGGGGGTTTATACTTGGGTTGCAATTTGCCCCAGTGGGCACCTGTAGTCTTTTGATACACTGTATCATCGGGTTTGACTTCTTTAGATTTCCTTTTTTTAATATGGACCTCAAGCATTTTAGCTTGGACCATTGTTAATTTTAATGGAACATCGGAGTGATTAATTTTATTAAACAAAACTTCTGCGGGTTTCTTTTCAGTGGACGAATAAATAGTTTTATTATATTCTTTAGCTGCTCTGATGAATACTTCAACTACATCTAATAATTTATACTCCTCTTTAACGCATCTGGCTATCTCTATGAGCTCGTTCCACTTGACCATTAGTCATACTGTGGTTAGCTGGGGTATAGTATACAGTGATATCAGACCTTTGCATTAGTGATACGAAAGAAGCCGAGGTAAATGTGGGATCTTGGTCGCATACTAGGTTTTTACAATCAGGAAATGGTTGCAGTAGCTCAAGAACTTTGTTTTGCATTTCTTGGCGATTTTCTAGAAATTTAATAACTAAGAATTTAGAATAAGCATCGATGCATGTAAGAATCTTTACTTTTTCTGCAAACATTACATCAATATGAACGCACTCCCCCTCTTTTACAGGAATTAGTGCCTCACCAATTGGTTGTTTATTAGGGTGCCTGTCGTATTTATTTACGTTGCATACCTCGCAGTTCCTTGCAAATTGTTGGAATTCGTCTGACATTCCAGGCCAATAATATTTATCAATAACTTGTTTAAGGTTTTCCCTGAAGTTTCTGTGCGCACGGGTATGCGTTTGTGCCACTATTGATACCTGGTTATCTTTATTAGAAATATCGTGGGCAAAATATTTTGCCTGTATGAATTTATTCGTGAAGTGTTCTTTCAAAATGTTTTTAAAATGATGGGCTACTAAATCTTCTTTTATAAATTCCTTGAATAAAGGTAACAGGTCGGAAGGATCGTTATATGTAATGATGTGTCTATCTTTCCTGGGGAAAGATTTAGTATGTTCGTGAATAATTTCTGTTCCTTTCTCTATTATTATCTGTAGGTTAAATTGATTCAGAGGTCATTCAATCAATTCAATTTGATACTCATCACTACTTTCCGCTGAGTGTTGAGTGGCTTCAGAAGAACTGTCTGAAATCTGGTTTAAATTTTGTCTAGATAGGGCGTCAGCGACTACGTTTATAGTTCCAGGTTTATAGACCATTTTCGGTGCATGTTCTTCAATAAGAGCGTGCCAGCGTTTCATCTTAGCATTAGGGTTTCTAGGTGAAACTGCAAATGTCAAAAGCTGGTGATCCGTATGGTTCTCTAAATTAGTAACTCCATACAAATAATTACGTAAGTTTTTTAGAGCGAAAACTATGGCATAGAGTTCTTTCTCGTTTGCCGCGAAGCTTTTCTCATTTTTTCCTAATGTTTTGGATATAAAAGTTATGGGTTTTCCATCTTGCGATAAGACCTCTGCGATTGCATCGTCTGAAGCATCGGTAGTGAGGACAAATTTTTTTGAAAAATCGGGCTGGTTAAGTTCGGTTTCAGTTATTAGGTGGTCTTTAAGTACATTAAATGCTTGCGAAGTATGGATTATGGTATCCAAATGTTCTGTATGCTCTTGGATACTGTGTGAATACACAATGATATCGTCTATATAGACGTGGCATATTTTGCCAATATATGGTCTTAAAATATTATCCTTTGCTCTTTGAAAGGTTGATGAGCATTTTTCAATCCAAAAGGCAATCGTACGAATTCGTACTTGCCATTATTAACACAAAAACTAGTTTTTTCTATGTCTGATTCCTTCATCATTATCTGATAGAGGGTATGGATACTGTTTGCTCCAGACAGGCTTATCGTGTACTGTGCGGATTTCCGCTACGACATCTGTTCTGAACGGAAGTGTAGTGTCAATGTTTGAGTGAATACTTTTTTTATTTTCTTCACCATTGGTTCCACTAATGTACCATGATCCTCAATTTATTAATCATCATACTTATTTCTTCGTCAAAATAGATTTTATCTATTTTGTTCCCATATTTAAGGGTATTATTTTCTTAATTAATCTCAGCATTTATTGAGCTGAGCAATTTTGCTCCTATTAAAATTTCGTACTCCAAGTTTGGGAGAACGTAAAAACGTGTTTTTCTTTCGAAAATAAATGCTTCATGGCAATTTTTTATTATTTACAGTGCAAGCGCGTTTAAATATTGCTAACAGAATGGGATTGCTTAAAATGTTTGGTTGACAGTAGTTACTACTGGCACCAGTATCTATAAAATCTTTATATTTCTACCATTTACTCTTCGTCGTAAGTGGGGTAACCCCACTCTTCGCCTAAAAAATCACTACCTTCGTTGAGGTTATTGATCCTCTCATTTTTTTGTGGAGGTGGTTGAATAGAGTGATTTGCACTCGGTTCTCTTTCTCGTTTAAATATTGGACGCGTATTATTGTTGTATGTGTTATACTGAGGTTTTTGCCAACGGGAGTTGTTGCCATACTTATTATAATTATAAGTATTATTTGCACGGAATGGGTTGGTATTATTTGTCTGCTGATGTATTTCTTTAAATCTATTCAGCTCTTGAGAACTAATAGGTTTGTTAGCAGAGCTACCAAGAACCATTGGTTCAAATCGCTGTGGTAATTGTCTACAATCATTTCTATATTGGTGTTGTGGAACTTGTGCGTGGTTATTCCGTGTAGGAAAACGAAGAATGTTTGAATATTTCTTATTTTCCCCTTTATAAGATGTAAATTGAAGCGCGAAATTAGCTCTTGTGTTATTGCTTTCTAATTCCTGAGCCTTAGCAAGAGCGTTTGGTAAATCTTGTGGATTTAGTGAAAATAAAATATTAGATAACTGACCATTTAGACCAGTAATAAATACTCGCAAGGCGTTTCGTCGGTGTATATTATTAAGTTCTAGTGTGACCGTTGAATTGGAACCATGCGTCATAATTGTTTTATTGGTCAAGAGAGTTAATTTCTGATTAACAGAGTTATAGTAGTCTATTAAAGACATTGAACCTTGCCTTAGAATACTCAGCTCCTGTTCTAACGGGTGATTTTTTTGAAGTTAGGATTTTCATGCATTAGTATTTGACAGATCACGCGGGATTTCAGACATGGTGTCAAAGAGAAAGATGCTCAGCATGCTTTGACATTTCATCATGAATAGACTTACAACGTCGAATTTTCAGTGAATGGGCCCTAGAAAAGTTGGCAGAAAATCCGCTTTTTTATCGACAAATTTTGTTCAGCGATGAGGCTCATTTCTGGTTGAATGGCTACGTAAATAAGCAAAATTGCCGCATTTGGAGTGAAGAGCAACCAGAAGCCGTTCAAGAACTGCCCATGCATCCCGAAAAATGCACTGTTTGGTGTGGTTTGTACGCTGGTGGAATCATTGGACCGTATTTTTTCAAAGATGCTGTTGGACGCAACGTTACGGTGAATGGCGATCGCTATCGTTCGATGCTAACAAACTTTTTGTTGCCAAAAATGGAAGAACTGAACTTGGTTGACATGTGGTTTCAACAAGATGGCGCTACATGCCACACAGCTCGCGATTCTATGGCCATTTTGAGGGAAAAATTCGGAGAACAATTCATCTCAAGAAATGGACCGGTAAGTTGGCCACCAAGATCATGCGATTTGACGCCTTTAGACTATTTTTTGTGGGGTTACGTCAAGTCTAAAGTCTACAGAAATAAGCCAGCAACTATTCCAGCTTCGGAAGACAACATTTCCGAAGAAATTCGGGCTATTCCGGCCGAAATGCTCGAAAAAGTTGCCCAAAATTGGACTTTCCGAATGGACCACCTAAGACGCAGCCGCGGTCAACATTTAAATGAAATTATCTTCAAAAAGTAAATGTCATGGACCAATCTAACGTTTCAAATAAAGAACCGATGAGATTTTGCAAATTTTATGCGTTTTTTTAAAAAAAAAAGTTCTAACCTCAAAAAAATCACCCGTTATTATATGAACTGGTCTCTTGTCCGCGTAGGCAAAATCTAATCGGGAAATTATAATTAAAATCCTAATACAAAAATTCACAAGAGCACTCTGCTCAGCTTGGTGTTCAAATTAAGACTGCTGGAATCATTCCTCTACTCCGCTGTTGTGCGTTCTCGTTTTTCATAGGGGTTGGTTTGTTTAAGATAGTGAATATTGAATAATGATAATAATTAGTCCTTCCTGGAATTGGTCGAACCTAATGTGCATGTTGTTTTTTCTTATTGTTAGTTTAGGATCGGTTTTATGATAGGTCTGAATCCCTTAGATTTGCGTTGCCTGGATGCTATTTATGGAATGTGGAAACTAGAATGTTAACTTATATACATATGTTTAAGCAGGTTGATATGTTTATTTTGAGTTTTATATTTTTTTTTTTATATACAACTTTCGAGGGTAGGCAGATATTTAGGTATGTTCTAACATACATACCTACATAATGTGTGTATTTACGTAGGTATACTTGTTATATTATCTTTGATAAAATGTTCAGCTAAATTCAGGTCGATCGGTAGGTCGTTGGTGTGGTAGATAGTCTAGCGAGGGTGAGGGAGATATTAACAAGGAAGACTTAATAAGCACATGTGTATGTGTATTGTGTATATCCTGTTCTCGGTGACGGTGAACAACGAAGAGGGCCCCCAATGATTTAATTTTTGAATTTTCATTTCATTGGCTGCGTTATCGTTGATGTTTAAGTTTGTGCACAAGTAGCTTTGATATTATAGGGACTATCAGTCAAGTTTAGGATTCGTGAACATAAAAAAATTGTGATAATAATCAAACATTACATTACGATGATAGAGAAACATATTTGAGTTACTGTCCGCCTGTCTGTAGGTCTGTCTGTCTGTCTGCTTGTTTGTCTGTCTGTATGTAAACGGTTATGAAAACGGCGAAAACGGTAAACGTTATGAAAACGGCTCCAAGAATTTTTTATGAAAAAAAATCAGAATACTACTGCTGGCAAGCATTATATTTTGGAGACAAAAAAATAATATGGTGGGCTTAAAACGGTACCTCCCATAGCACCAGTTTTTTTTTCTTCGACTTTCTCGAAAACAGGTGATCCAATGACAAGCAAAATTGATATTCGAGAAGATGTAGGTAGCTTGAGTTTTTGAGTTGAGTTGTTTTCTTGATTGTAAATTTTTGCATTCAGTAGGTAATCGAGTATTTTTTTTTTATTTGTTAGTTGTTTTTGCATGTTTATGTGTTTATCATAGGCGTCCTTTTTATTTATTCTGTACCTATGCTGTATTCTGTTACGATCATGAAATGCTTTTAAATAAATAACGATAAATAAATAATAATTAAAATAACGAAGTTTGCTTTCATTAGGCTAGTGGCTATGGCTCAACCGAGCAATAATAAAAAACAACATTTGGGGGAAAATATTAAACAAATAAATTTTTTATGAAATCAAAAAAAACACTATCCATAACGTTTTTTGGAAAAATGTTGTAAGCCATCTTATTTCTTTTCCTGTTTTCTAATTTATACATTTTTCATCTCAAAATCGTTCGACCAGTTTCTTGAAAAACTTTTCGAAAACATATTTGAAATATTTTTGAGTATGTCAATTTAAAGAAATCTATAGTTTAACTATGAGAAAAAATTAAAAAAAATCTATAGATTCGTTTTCATTTTTGTGGAGGGGGTTGAGTAGAGTGATTTGCACTCGGTTCTCTTTCTCGTTTAAATATTGGACGCGTATTATTGTTGTATGTGTTATACTGAGGTTTTTGCCAACGGGAGTTGTTGCCATGCTAATTATAATTATAAGTATTATTTGCACGGAATGGGTTCGTATTATTTGTCTGCTGATGTATTTCTTTAAATCTATTCAGCTCTTGAGAACTAATAGATTTGTTAGCAGAGCTGCCAAGAACCATTGGTTCAAACCGCTGTGGTAATTGTCTACAATCATTTCTATATTGGTGTTGCGGAACTTGTGCGTGGTTATTCCGTGTAGGAAAACGATGAATGTTTGAATCTTTCTTATTTTCCCCTTTGCTCCTGTTCTATTATATGAACTGGTCTCTTGTCCGCGTAGGCAAAATCTAATCGGGAAATTATGGCATCGAAATTCAACACTGTGCCATGATTAGTTAAAATATCATTCGCGTGTTGCGTGATCTTGTTACGGAAAATTGTTAGTGCCGCGAAATATTTTTTACTACCCACGTCGTATAATGATATGGAGTTGTGAGCAGCTTCTCGCCAACCGTATGAGGTCTGATTTCCAGAAAATTCTGGCAAAGATTTTATAACATCCAATGCTTCATTACATGTAATCGTCGGATCTATTTTTTGTGTTGTATAATCCGTAATGGAACTAGTAATCCCCATTGATGAGATGAGGTTCTGTAATTTTTGTATCTCATTTTGGTGTATATCTTCTTTTTCTTTCATAACGCTTTGAATTGCTTCATTATTGCGCTTTATGGCTATTGCTATAAGTTCGTCAATTGTTTGCTCAGTTAAAGCAGGAGCAAAAGCCATTTCTAGTTTAATATTTTCTAAAGAGTCTAAGTGGTAGTTTTCACCGCTATCTGATTTTTTTGGGTTATGTCTATGATTTTTCCACATATACTTCTTATTACAATCACTATTCTTATCAAATAATTTTATATAATTTCTTAAAATACGTTCTTACTAAAATAAACTTTATTTTCCTTTTGTGACAGGATACTTTCTGGATTTCAAAGCTTCGTTTTTTCCTCAGGATACTGGTCTTTGGTGAAGTACGACTTTTACTTTTTGTTACTGCTACTTTCCCTTGTCTGTGCAAGGTACTTTGGCTGGTTAGTTTTTTTGGCAAAATTTTTAAATCGAAAAAATACGTAAACTAAATACCCCCTCCTGGCTAAACCAAAAGTCCTAGAGATATGGTGGTTACATTTATAGTTTCTAAACTCAATCTTCTCGAAGGGCTGCATCTTTAATTTTTGATTTCAGACAGATTTTTGAAATTTACTTTTAGCATGTGTACATTGCACTAAATCGAAAATTACGTAAACTAAATACCCCCTCCTACCCTCTAAGTGGTAGTTTTCACCGCTATCTGATTTTTTTTGGGTTATGTCTATGTTTTTTCCACATATACTTCTTATTACAATCACTATTCTTATCAAATAATTTTATATAATTTCTTAAAATACGTTCTTACTAAAATAAACTTTATTTTCCTTTTGTGACAGGATACTTTCTGGATTTCAAAGCTTCGTTTTTTCCTCAGGATACTGGTCTTTGGTGAAGTACGACTTTTACTTCTTGTTACTGCTACTTTCCCTTGTCTGTGCAAGGTACTTTGGCTGGTTAGTTTTTTGGCCAAATTTTTAAATCGAAAAATACGTAAACTAAATACCCCCTCCTGGCTAAACCAAAAGTCCTAGAGATTTGGTGGTTACATTTATAGTTTCTAAACTCAATCTTTTCAAGGGCTGCATCTTTAATTTTTGATCTCAGACAGATTTTTGAAAATTTACTTTTAGCATGTGCATTGTGCAGTTATAAACACTCAACTGTACCTCAAACAGAAATTAGAGGAAACAATAAAATAAATAGGATTGCTAATGTACTAATCTACAAGCATCCAAATAAACAAGCATCCTATAATAAAGATTACCACGGGTAAAAAGATAACAAACAGATATTTTATGATCAACCAAACAAGATGATAAATACAAAGTAAGATACAAAAAGTAATTAACCAACACAACCAAAAACCCTGAAGACAAGAAAACTAACTCATCAGGACAAGAATATAAATAGACACAACGCAGAAGGAGTTTCGAGTAGTTGCCGAGTAGTATGTAAGAAACTATGTAAGAACTATTGTCTAAAAATATTTAATCTGTTAAGTGAAAAATAAAGTTTATATTTAAAAATATATGTTTTTGAAATAACTTTTTTTATCGCGACAAATAAATATAATTTGCACATTGCACTAAATCGAAAAATACGTTAACTAAATACCCCCTCCTGGCTAAACCATAAGTCCTAGAGATATGGTGGTTACATTTATAGTTTCTAAACTCAATCTTCTCAAGGGCTGCATCTTTAATTTTTGATTTCATATGTTGGTTACATTTGAAGTGTTGAGAGGAAGATGCGTTTTTTTTTCTAAGAACTTTTTTCGAAGTAAGAACTGACATTTTTTGATTAGAAAGATAAATAATGAAAAAAACCTTTTTTTTTTAAATATAGCTATGCTTTATTTCGTAATTATTGATTTGAATTAGGTTTTTTTTGTAATTAATAAAGCATCCTCGTCGTAACATTCCTTGTATGTATGTTCGCCTACTTTTAACCTTTATGGTCAGAACAGATGTGCTTTTTTGTGCAGTCAAAATAATTTACACAGGCTATTATGGGACACTGTTGATTTTTTTTTTACTGAGAAACTGTTGAGTTTGGTGCTAGTCAGACAACTTTAGTGGAATAAAAATGTTCCATAATAAGCACTGACTACGAAAAAGAAGTTTATCTTGCAAAAGTAGGCCATTCACATTAGTGTGCCGTTTTCGAAACTGGTGACACGAATAGACAGAGCTGAAATGAAATTATATTTGACAGAAGTGGCATCAATTTTTTCTAGGAGTATGCACATTTTTTTTATGTGCGTGAATGCATGCATTCACGAGTGCATTCTGACTGCATATCTGTTTTCAGCATTAAACAAAATATCTTGTAAGAGAATAACACATTAATTTAACTACGATAAGTTACACCGAAGTTGTAAGTGAGCTATTCGAATCCTTCATCTTTTTCAGGGCTTTGTTTCCTGCAAATGCATGAAGGACGTAAAAAGGCATTTAACTCCTTACAAAAAAAGCATTTTACTTTGATTATATTTTCTTTTGCATCAAGGAGGTAAGTGTGCACTTAAACTTGTTTCAATTTTTATATTAATGCAAAAATATTTGCTCACTCTTCCACTAAAATCTTTCGACTTTTGGTTTCAATTAACCCCTTTATACCAAAAACTATACTCAAGCTCTGCATTTATATTATTCATTTCAGACAGTATTTCCATACACATTTACCATGAGTGCGTACGATATGGATTCCGAAATACCGAAAGATCAAGAAATTGAAACATCTCGGTATCAGCCCACATATACTACGGAACTTTGTACAGTATTTTTCTTTTCTTTTTTCGTTTTTTCTGAATTTCTTGAAATTTCTTCGATTGCATTATGTTCATACAATTTTCTTATTTTACAATGTCCTAATGGAAGTCGATGTAATATTTCAATCGTTTCCATCCGGAAATTTCGTCATCAATGAGTTTAAGAAGTTTAACAAAATTGGCGATTCATCCCGAGCGATTTTAATAGAATGTTTGACAAATTGGCTTTTGCGAAACAATGACACAGTATCTCGCAAGGATTTTCAATATATTGCAACGAAAATACACGATCGATTTAACGAAGACCCTGTAAGTATTTTAATTTTTGAGAAAAAACTCATACCATTATTTATACCGTTGTAATATATAAATTAGCACTAGGGGTATTCACGATCTGGTGCAACAAGTGCAAGTAAAAGTGCAAATTTGTATTTTTTTGCAGATCGTGAACGCACATCTCTTTCAATCTGTAGCAAAACTTGCATAAAATGCAAAAATCAGGTTGACACAAATGTCAAAATCAAGTACAAATCAAAAGTACAAATTTCGCACCTTTGTATTTTTCCGTTGCAATAGGGCTGAGGTATAGATAAAGTGCAAAAGTGTAACAAAATAACAGTCGGTATATTTTGTTGTTGTGGTGCAAGAAAATCTCGCACTTTTGCACTTTTGAACAATGAAACAATTTTATTTGCCATAATGAAATGCTTATTTCCGGGATTTACTGTAGTTTTCAGTTATTGATGAAAGGGTACATCAATAACTTACAACTACAGTTCACCACTAACTTTCAACTACAGTAGATCCCTGGAATAAGAATCCGTTATAACAACCTCACAAAATTAATCAATTGCAGAACATTTATTACATACCAGCCAGGAAAGGATCGAAGGAGAATCCTTGCGAACGTTTATACAGTCGATTTTAAAGCTCAAAGCGCCGCCATGGAAAAAATGGTTTCGATGCGTCCGAAAATGAATCTGTCAGTAGTCCGAGTTCAAGTTTTGTAAAACCTATTCAAGAAGAAGAAGAAGAAAATGAATTATCAAATAGTATATGCATTTGAATTTCAACAGACAACAATGTTTGTTTTCATTTCTCCCTTTAAATTATAATTTTTTTATTAAGATGACACTTTGGCGGATGGGAAATGGCTCCAAATTCATAAAGAACCTTGGGAAGAGATCAAACACAAATGGCAAAAAACTTATAGAACGAGACAAATTGATATTGCAAAACAAAACTTTACTGATATTTAGAATATCTGGCCTCTGCCCAAGCATTCGGCTGGGATAACTTTGGTAAATAATAAGTTGCTTTTTACACTCTTATGGTCGTTTTACTAAATTGTTCGTTTTCGTTCTTTTTGCCGTGCATTTATTAAATGGCTCTATCATAAAAACTTGATGCCACAGTGCTCTTTGTTCTTTTATTTTCCAACATTACTGATCAAAAGAGATAACAATACCAATTCGAAAATCAAGCATTTTAGTAAAATCACTAACGCCAAATATTTAACCAGACGTTGACTTGTCTGAAATTTTCATGGCAAACATTAAAATTTAAAAACTTTTAAAATACTCTTACAAAATAAAAGTTGTTAATATTTTAAAAGTAAAATAAAAGCAATTGAAAATAGTTGCAATTTTGTAAAACTAATTTATTGTGTCATTTAATCAATACAATACACCAATATTTTTTGTTTTGCTTAATAATTCTAGATCAATATTGATTTTGCAATTTTATACCCGGGAAAAGAAGATTTCCTTATCAAAAATTGGGAGAGATTTAAAATTGTTATTTGTTAATTGTTTCGATAATTCTTTTATTGTCTACTTCAACGAAGTTAAATATAAATTTCATTATTATGGATACATGCTTTAAAATTTTCTATGTTCTCAACCTAAAGTATCCTTTGCCTTGTAAATCAGTTTGGCTTTTTATTCAAATTTTTTTTTTTGAAATAGAAACCGAAGAAAGAGTATCACAAGATATTCTCATTTTAATTAATACCTTAACAAAATAATTAACTCTTTAAAACCATGTATAAATGTCATATATGCTCAATATCGTTAGCCGATGTAAAAAAGGCTTCTCATTCACTATACAATTAAACATTACTTAAGCAAATCAGATGATTATAAATGTTTTAACTGTAAGCAAATTTATAATCTTAAAAGTTTCAAAAGACATTTCGAGAGATCTTGTAAAAGCATTAGCTCTTCTCCTTCTCCAAGTACTTCGAAAACAGAAAACAACATACTTTTTGAAAAAGTTTTAGAAATCGATAACGTGGTAATTAAGAGTACATCTGAAGAATGTAACATTTTTAAAATTATTGAATCTTCTTCAATAAGTTTTCTCTGCAACTTATACGGAAATTCCAATTTATCTCGTAAAATTGTGGAAGAAATTATTGCAGATTTAACAGAAGGTTTTTTTTCAATAATATTTAAAAATTTGAACCAGGAATTTTTTGAACATGTCAAAACAGAAAAACAAGAAAAATTGAAAGAAACTTTAATTTTCCTACAAAATCCTTTTGATAAAGTCAAAACTTTTTACAGAATTGTTCAAACAGCAAAACGAAATAACTTATACCAGAAACCTTCTAGCTATGTTGTTAATAATGAGGTTTGCATTAAAAGTGGAACTACACCAACAGTAGATGTTGTTGAATCTGATGGTGTTATAATGCCTTTACAATTTCAGTTTAAAAAGTTTTTTCAATTGCCTGGAGTTTATAAATCACTAATTGCAAATATGAAAAATCTTACCCTTAACAATATACCTCATTTGATTACAACAGAAATTTGGAAGGAAAGAATGAGTAAATTTCCGGAAGATAAACGTTCCAATGTTATTCCTTTTAACCTGTACTTCGATGATTTTGAGTCGAATAACCCATTAGGGTCACACGGTGGAAGTCATTCCATTGAAACCGTGTACTACAATTTTACAAGCCTTCCGTAGCATATTAATTCGGAATTAAACAATATTTTTGTTGCAATGTTGTTTTATTCCAAATGTAAGTGCTTTGGTGAAAAGTCGATTTTTCATCACTTTGTTGATCAAATTAAGTTGCTTTAAGAAAACGGTGTTTCAATTACATTAAAATCTGGCGAAATAAAGCATCTTTACTTTGCATTGGGATTAATTAGAGGTGACAATCTTGGGTTAAATACCATCCTAGGTTACTGCAAAGGTTTTAACTCACAATATTCCTGCCGTAATTGCAATTCTTCAAAGACTAGCAACCATACAACATGTTTTGATAATAGTAGCTCCCACAGAACAATTAATGGGTATAATAATGATTTATCTAGGTTTTCGAGATCTAGTGATAGAATGTTAAATACTGGAATAAGAGAAGAATCGGTTTTCAATAATATCCCAACATTTCATGTAGTCCAAAATATTAAATAAATTTATTGGCGCGACAGCTCCTTAAGGAGCCAAGGCCCTAGTGACTTATACTCTCAACCATTCCTGTGTGGGTGTTGTTAATCTGCAAGAATGGAAGGGACCTACAGTTTACCGCCGAGTCCGAACGACTACATGAGATGCACTTTTTCGAGACAAATTTTACTCTTGGAGGTTTTGTCAGTTCCTCGCAAGAGGCAGTACCCCAGAAAAAAAGGTGGCTATGAGCTGGATTTGAACCCAGGTTATTTCGCTTAGCAGTCCGACACACTAACCACTAAGCCACGGGGCACAAAGTATTACTGTTGTTATAATGCACAATTTATTCGAGGGTGTATGCCATTACGATTTATGTAAACTAATCAATCAATTTATAGTCAACGACCACTTCTTTTCTTTAGATGTTTTAAACAACAGAACACAGTTTTTCAAATATAGTGAATCTGAAATTGGAAAATTACTTACAGATGTAAAACCCGAACATGTCCAAAAGCTCAAATTGAACATGTCAGCAAAAGAAATGTGGACGTTTTGCCGATTCTTACCAGTAATTATTGGCGATCTTATTCCAGAAAATAACAAACACTGGAAGTTATTAATACTGCTCAACAAAATTCTAGATATTGTTTTATAATCAAATTATAAACAAGTTGACCCTTCCAGCCTGCAAATCCTCATTTCAACTCATCACTCGACTTATATTGAGCTATTCCATGAAAATTTAAAACCTTAATTTCATTTTATGATTCACTATCCTTATGTTATGCGAATGCTTGGTCCGTTAAAACATTTTTTGTCTTTTCGGTTTGAATCGAAACATAGAGTCCTTAAAAACTATTGTAATAGCATAACTTCTCGTAAAAATCTTCCATTGTCTTTAAGTATCAAATCCGCATTGATGTTCAGTAAAAGAATAATTTGTGGCGTAGGAATATCTCCCGAAATGTCAAATATAAAAAAGTGACAGTTTACTAAAAGACCGTTCGTGTTTTTCTGAACTACAAAAATCTTCTTTATATGAAATGCATTTTAATAACGCAATTTCTTACAATTCACTGACTTTTCACAAAGTTTTATACAAAGCCAATGATTATATAAGTTTTTCTAATAATGTTTATAAAATTGAATGTTTAATTTTGTTTAAAACTGTTCCATACATAGTTTGTGAAAATATAATAATTTCTGATTACATTGATCATTTTAATTCATATGAAGTTTTACAAGATACTCAAAATTACTTTATTAATGTCATTAATGTATTTGATGGCCCCCTGTTTCTTTGCTATTAAACCCTAATGGTAAAAATTATATAATGTTAAAGTATTTTTAAAACATGTTTTGACTTAATTAAATAAAAAAACAGCATTTAAACAAAAAATTAAAATGAAATTATCTTTTTATTTGGCCTTTTTAAAGTTTACAGGTTATTAATGTAAGTATAGAAAACTGTCGACGATGAAGCCTTGTTAAGCAACCCCAAATGTGCTTAGTCAACTATGAAAGTAAGTAAATAACAACGGAAGCATAGTGATATTATCACGAACATGATAATTTAAACATGAAATGCAATCACAAATCTGCTATGTCAACAATGAACGTAGTTAAACAACAATAAAAGCATAGTAACTCGATCACGAATACGATCATTTGAGCATCACAGTTATGCTTTGCTAAGAACAACAATGAAAGTATGTTCATTTGAACACGCTCGTTATAAATTGACCATAAACGTATTACTGAAAATCATTTTCGATTAACAATATTCATGGTTAAATAATCAAAAATGCATCTTTATTAAGCATGACCATTTTAAGCTAAACATAAACGTGTTTATTCAAACACGAAAATGTTCCAAAATTATAGTGTTTTATCATCAACAAAAATGATAAATTAATCATGAATATGTTAATGCTCGCGCAATTATGTTTGACTCATCACAAGTATAGTTGGTTTACAATATTCGCGCTGAAAAAATATTTTTCAGAAGTACAACAAACATGATCGTTTTGAACAAGAATATGTTTGTTCTATCACGAAAACCGTTGGGTTACAATCATGAATGGTAAGCTAAATACGAAATCAATCCTGTACATTGTAAAGTTTTTATAAAAAGATTGATCACGGGAGCTTAGTTAAATCACCAATGTTGGTCTGTCGACGCAAAATCAACTAAGGTTTTTGGTTGATTATACCAAGGTTTTATTTTCGGTGTAGTGCCATGGCTTAGGGACAGGCTGGACAAATGCTGTTTTCCATATTCTAGAAAAGATTCCAGAAGAGTATGAGAGATGGAAAAGCTTACGCAGTGGCTTTGCCAGTGTGGAAGAACACCTCTTCAAAATAATCGAGGGTATACCTTGCGGGCCAGCGGATTTGTGTATATCGAGATCCTTAAGAACTCTTGCTACTGTTCGATTGCGGAAAAAAATCTGTCCCATGGAAAAATTTACATTCTCAAGTATAGCAGGGGCAACGTTGCAGTAAAGCAGCGTAGAGCTGGCAGCGAAATGGGCTGCGAGCAAGTTTGCCTTCTCTGAAGAAAAGGATTCTCCGAAACGATGTAGAGAAGAGATTTGTTCTACTGTTCGGAGAGATAAACCATCATATCACCAGTGGATATATTGATACGAAAGCTATACTCATTTAGAAGCTTTCGTTCCTTGGATATTATAATTAATAGGCGTTTCCATAGCCTTCCAAAGAAGGGACGTAAGTGCAATCTTTCGGTAGTTTACGGGGAATGACGATTCACCTTCTTTTGGGTATGGGTTGAACAAAAGCTGTTTTCCATTTGTTCGGAACGAGCCCTGAAGAGTAGGATAGACAGGACAGCTTACGCAGTAGCTTTGCCAATGTAGAAGAACACCTCTTCAGAACAATAGCGGCGAACTGTTCAGCAAAAAGGTTAGCTTTCTTTTGGGAACTAACAAATGGTGTGTCATTGATGACAAGCGTCGGAATTAAAGTCGAAGTAGTATTCCTCATATTTTTTTAAATTTTAATTTTTGGTCATGTACAAATTTGGTTCGCCGAATAAGGGCGTTAGAGGCATTCCGGTCTTGGAACTTTTTTCGTTTTTCCTCAGTAGGGTTGTCTTTATAACAACGGAAACATACCTCTTTGACACTGATTGACATCTCTACAGCTTGTTTTAAACCATGAGTTTTTTTTGGGTCTGATTCTTTTGATTCTATTTGTGATAAGAGTTCTCATACCCGAAACAATGAGATTAGTGACTTATGTCACTATCGAGGAAGCATAGTAGCCAGTTAATGATCCTGAAGAAATTATTGAGACCGTCCCAGTTGGCTTTTTCATATTGCTTCTCATATGGAGCTCTTTTTTAACTGGATTAGTTTGGCAAGTGAATCTAACGTATATGACACAATGATCAAAAGTGCCTAGAGGCGATAATGCACTAATAGTTTGGTATGCAGTTTTTTAGAGTTTATTAATATACATGTTAATATAGAATTTAAAATAATTTTCTTTGATTAGTTTTAAAAATATTGATTATTCAAAAAAAAATAATTTAAAAACTAATTTTTATTAGAAAAGAAAAGTTATTCAAAATGTTGATATGCAGAATTAATTTGGCTATCTAGATCTTTCAAATATAAAATTTGACAGAAATACATACAGCCGTTACGGAGAAAGCCAAAAATTAAAATAACCATTATATGAAAGGTCCCGTTAATAGACTTTTCCCGCATATGTGGCTCAGATCAAATGATAGCCAATACCCCCAGAAAAATTCTCAAAAACTTGCATCAAAACCGTAGGAGCCGTTTTCGAGAAAAGTAAGCTTTTCCTAGACGGCCGTATGTAAAATTTCAATTTCCCCTCTGAGGAATGATAAGGAATCGCTTAACCCGTTTAGGCTTCAGATCGATATACACCCGCACGGACAGACAGACGGACATTTTTTGTCAATGACTTTTTTAAACTTCTCTATGGTCGTAATGTCATGTTTGATCGTTATCTCAATTTTGTTTATATTCACGAATCCTAAGCTTCCCTTAAAGTCCCTCTAATCGTAAGTAAAAAAATAAAAAAACACGATAAACTAAGAGACACAAAAAATTGCGTTTCAACGAAGCTTCACAATAACATACAGTCACTAGTGTTAGCCCTAAATTTATATATGATTGATCCGCCCCTGTGTAATTAGAACAATATTTTTGTATCTATACATTTGTTAGTGTCTAAGCTTAATCATATCACACAGCACGCAAGTGCAAGAAAAAAAATTGTAAACGCATAGTACATGTATGGCAAGCCAAGACACCTGTGTGGGAAAAGGGAAGGGAAACGAGGAAGTTATCTCGCCTAATAAAGAAATATTTCTTTCCTAACATGAAAAACATAATTACTTCTATAATAAACAAAATTGCCAAACAATTAAATATGATCGCAATAGAGAACTTTAACAATTCAAACATCATTATAAACAAATTTTGGAAATGTGCTTCTGTTTATTTAATTTGCATTAACATAGTGAAATCGTTTATACACTTCTTTTCTCATCACGGAATCCCAAAAACTATTGATCTCGTAGTAGTAATGGTAGTGAATTCATGTCTTCAACTTTTAAAGAGTTTTTAGAAATTAATCATTGTATATAAACTGCTATAATACTATCATGACGACCGGTGGACGGTGGCGTTCCAAGCGGCATGTGTGTTTTCTAACTCGGTAGGTTGTGAGAGATGAATAGAGAGCATGATTTTTGGTGTTATGCTTTGTGCTTAGTTTATGTGCAGGAAAAAAAAGAAGGCGAACATGAAATAATTGGAAAAAGGGTGTGGCTTAGCTGCAGCCAATAATTTTTTGTTGAGATTTATACACCATCCAACATTTTCATTGTTTACATTTTTTTATATGGACGAGAACTGGTTCTTACATACGCACGTCATTGACCAGACTTTTGAATCGAATTCTTTAGGAATTTCAAGTTTTGTACGAGCACTGGTACTACTTACCTATGTATATACATATTTGTCATATTTGTAAATATACATACCTACATCATTGACTTTTGATTCGAATTCTTTAGGATTTTTAATTTTTGTTTATTATTAAAAATCAAATTATCAAAAAATTTAGGTACATATGTTATTTATATATGTACATTCTTGAAGTTTAAACACAAACTTACTTTTTGCTTTATTTATCCACACGTCCTTGCAGAAATGGATTTTTGTTTTGAATTTTGCTTTCCATTCAGATAGGTACTTACATAAAATATCATATGTATGTGTAGGTACCTATCGAATGAACAATGCGTAGAAATTCATTCAAAAATTCTTTGTAAAGTGATTGTAGATAATTATAGTAACAAAGATATTTTGTTTCTTTGAGGTTTATATAATAGGTACCTGTTGTCCTACCCAGCTTAGCTCGCGGGAAAGAAATGTATAGCTTAACCAAAATATATCTTTCAACTAATCTTCTATAGAATTGCTAAAAATACCCCGTTTTTTTACATTTGTAATACCTAATTGTTTAATTTTAACTTGCGATTATACGTTGGTAGGTACTAAGTAGGTACAAGTTATGCATTCGTACAGAAAAAAATGAGATAACAATCAAATAGGTATAATATTACGATGATAGTTGAAAGAGAAACATATTTGAGTCACTAGCAAAATTCTGTCGGTCTACTAAACGTTTGGCAAATCGTCTTTAAATTTTGGAATACCTAGGTAGGTATAAGTTTATTTTGACATTCGACAGAGAATTTCTTTTATTTCCTTTTTAGCTGAAATATTAACGTTACGTAAAAGCTTATTCGTCTATCTCCTCCCGTTTAGGCAGAAGGGGCAATTTCCTTAAAAAGCACTTGCATTAGAAAAAATATATATAAAAATAACGGCAACACTTAAACTAATATCATATACCTTTTTTTAAAGCCAAAAGTCTGTTTTATCATATTATTTTTCATTGTAAGTGTGTTTTAGTCTCCAAGTTGTGTTACTGATTGATCAATAAATAAATTTAAACTATACAAAAATGTTTTTTTTATATATATTTTCGTTTAATTTTATTTTTATTTTATTAAACAATTTCACAACTTTAGTTGATAAGAACTCTGCGACGCGTTTCGGAACTATGATTCCATCTTCAGGCGCGATACATTGTATATAAACTGCCTATAGTACTATCATGAGACGAGAAAAAATCTTTTTCCCTAGAGCCGCTTGGAGTGCTAGTGTAGGCATATTTTATTTGAGAAAGAGAGAAATAAGAGCATGTTTTTAAGTGTTATGCTCTGTGCTTACATTACTGCGCATGTGCAATGTGACTGTAAGCGAAGGAGAATGAAATAATTGAGTATATTATTTGACTCTTTTGGTTGCTTTTGGTTGCCTGATGAACATGCATGTTGTTGGGAAAATGTGTGGTTTACCTACATTCTTGGTGAATTTTAAGAGAAAATCTCTTGGAATTATACAATTTTGTTGACCTATAAGCAATTTAAAAAAAGATGCTTAAGAAGGTGAGATGAATTAACTTGATGTTGATGATGCTGCTTACATTTTTTGTATATGCAATACATTTGTATATAGATGGTTTTGTATATCATTGACGTCATTGATCAGACTTTTGAAGTGATTTGTATATAGACTTTTGTTAGGATTCATACACGATCCAACATTTTCGTTGCTTACATTTATTTTATATGAGTTAATACAGTAAAAGTTCAGATATCAAACAGTAAAAGATCAGATATCAAACTTGGACATATTCCATCACTCCCACACTCTATTCTGATGACGCTGCGTCTGGCGACAAAACAACAGCAAGGAAAAAGCTGCATTCCATCACGTAGCAGAGATGTAAAACAACACCACCTGTGGGAACATCCGCACGAGCAGCATAAGGCATAGGTTAAGTTATTTTTAAGACAATTATATTGTAGTTAGTTCTAGTTTGAATTTGGAATAAAGAGGTTCTCCTCTAATAAATATTTTTAAAAAGTTATTTTCATGTAAGTGAATTTATTTTATGCAATACATGTACAAGTACATATGTCATTGACCAGCCTTTTGAAGTGGTTTTTTTTTTAAGATATTCAATTTGGGTTTACCTGGTACCCATAAATTGAACGTTGTCGTCTTCAAAAAATGTATCATACATTCTTGAAAATTTAACACAAACTTAATTCTTGCAGTATTTATTGAATGGATTTTGGTTTGAATTTTGCTTTCAATGCAGATAGGTACACAAACTTAGTGAAAAATATGCATGGAGATACATTCAAATTTTTTTTTGGAAATTGATTGTAGATTTGTATCCATTGTATATAGACTGCAGGTAGTAATGATTTTTGATTTTTTTTGAGGCTTTGCATGAAGTAACTGACCTACCCTTTGCTCGCGGGTAAGAAATTCATAGTTAAAGCAAATCTTATTTTTATATCGCCGTGGGTTTTTTGGCTGTAGAAAATTAAAAAGTAGGCCGATTTTCGTGATTCTTTTTTTAAAATGTTCGTCTGCGAACATTTTTTCGATAAACAAATGTTTAAACTATCCCAGATGTCGGATTTCAATTATGACAGATTTCCGATGGTTTTTTACTTGCGATTATAGGTACCTACTATAAAAAAAAATATGGGAGTCGTATTGGGCACATTTGTTAGAGAATAATCTCTAACATATGTTTTGGCAGAACTTGTTGCCAAATTTACCAACGACAAGCTTGGACTAGATGGAATGGGTTGAGGCTCGGTGTTAGGGGTTGAAGCTATAACCCCCTCCATGGGTAATGGACATTCCATATTTAATTGTTCTGACCTACATGCCTCCATAATTCGGGCACACGAGGAATCGATGGAAGTTTCCGAGCAGCTGCATACCGATGCGGAAGATATCGGCAGTGCATTTTTGCTCAAACGCTTCAATGTTGCCCTTAACACGATATCCTTAGCGAAAAAATGCTGTTCACACATTTTAAAGTCCCTAGAGAAACTTTTTAAGTGTGGGACATTTCCGTGTTTTAGCCAAATTGGTCGTCTGTGGTCTGTTGGCTCATTGAAGAAAGACAAACCAAGTGACCTTTTGCGCTCGTCGCAGCCCCCATAGGCACATGAAGCCATTTTTATTAATACTTAATTTAAATTTAAAATAGCACTAACTTATTTATAATTAATATAAATATAAAAAAATAAATAATAAAAATAAATAATAAATATTTTCCTAAACAAAAAAAATAATATATAATAATAAATAAATAATATATAATAAAATAAATACCAATCTTACCTTACACTCATTGAAATTTCGTATAAATCAAGAAAATCTCTTGAAATTACCCATAGAACGTAGCTAAACCCATTGTATATAGACTGCTTAATCTACCTCTTTTATAAATTACTCATAAATTACTTATGAATAAAGTAAAATTCAGCGAGTTTCTCTGAGAATTCTCTTTGTAAATGAACCGCCATTGTATATGAACTCTTTGTTAGCCTCTTAAATTCACCGAGTAATCTTTTTCCCTAGAGCCGCTTTGAACGCCACCGTCCACCGGTCGTCATGATAGTACTATAGCAGTTTATATACAATGGCGCGATATAGGAATATAAATTTAATTTGTTGTGTCTGCTCTCTCTGCTGCTTAGCCGCTGTTGTTGGCGTTGTTTTTGTTATTTATTATTATATTTGTCTTCTTCTGTTAAGTAATCTATAATTTAATGCTGTGTCATATAATCCATTCGTCTTAAAAATTAATTTGTCATTAAGAATGTTGTCCTTTTCTATTTTGTTGGCTTTGTAAATCTCGAATTCCTCTAGTGCGTCCAAAAGCCTCCCTCTCTTACATTTATGCATTGGAACGAGATTGTTATCAAAGTCGGTGTAGTTATGTTTGTTTTCAATAAGGTGCACTGCGTAATTAGATTTTGTATTGGGCTTTGGTTTGTGCTCTGAAAACCTGTCATAGAAAGTTCTCCCTGCTGTGTCGAAAATAGGGTTCTGCGTCTGGACTTCTGCAAGCGTGCCCGTCGTGGCCATGCAAAAGAAATCGAGTTCCATACATAATGGCATCAAACGTACTTTCACAGGAATAAAGAATTTTATTGATATCCAAAACCGGTTTTGTTTTATTTAAAAAAACCTTTTGTAGCGCTCTTATTGAAAAACCCTTTATATGTACAGTACATACATAATGCAGCCACTGAGCAATTATCTAGCATAAGATCAAGTTCGTGCGACCCAGTCGTGCATTTTATTTAAATGTTATTATATGTGACCGCACATATGAGCAAGTACGTGCAATCCTGTCGTGCAATTTATTCAATAGATACCTACTTAAAGGTTTGAAAAACAATATGATAAAACAGACTTTTGGCTTTAAAAAAAGGTAAAAAATATTTGTATTTTGTCCCTCTACATGAATCCGTTATTAATTTGCGACGCCAAAGTTATCGTACTCTTGTCTCGTAATGTCATGTTTCATTTTTTTTCTGCACGAATGCATAACTTATACTTAGTACCTACCTATAATCACAAGTAAAAATTAAACAATTAGGTAGGTATTACAAATGTAAAAAAACCCAAGGTATTTTTAGCAATTCTAATTATAGAAGATTAGTTGAAAGAAATATTTTGGTTAAACTATACATTTCTTTCCCGGGAGCTAAGCTGGGTAGGACAACAAGTACCTATTATATAAACCTCAAACAAACAAAATCTACAATCACTTTACAAAGAATTTTTGAATGAATTTCTGCGCATTGTTCATTCAGATAGGTACCTACATATACATAATGTATGTACCTATATGTATATGTAGGTACCTATCTGAATGAACTATGTGCAGAAATTCAATCAAAAATTTTTTGTAAATTGATTTATATTATTATTGATTTATTATATGTTATTGATTTATAGTAACAAAGATCTTTTGTTTGTTTGAGGTTTATATAATAGGTACTAGTTGACCTACCCAACTTAGCTCGCGGGAAAGAAACTTATAGTTAAACCAAAATATTTCTTTGTACTAATCTTCTATAGAATTGCTAAAAATACCACGGGTTTTTTACATTTGTAATACCTGATTGTTTAATTTTTACTTGCAATTATTTATAGGTAGGTACTAAGTACAAGTTATGCATTCGTGCAGAAAAAAATATTTGAGATAACAATCAAATACCTATAACATTACGATGATAGGGAAACATATTTGAGTCACTGGCAAAATTCTGTCCGTCTACTAAACGGTTTGGCCAGTTGTCTTTAAATTTGGAATATAAGTTTATTTTGACATTCGACATAGGATTTTTTTTATTTCTTTTTTAGCTGAAATATTTACGGTACTTGCGATATAACCGTCAAGTAAAAGCTTAAGTTTGTCAAAAACAGCTCTAAGAATTTTGTATGTAAAAAATCAATGTGCATTTAATTTTGGTTAAAAAAAATATGACGGTGGGCTAAAACTGGTACCGCCCATAAGAGTTTTTTTTTTTGGCATCGACTTTCCTGAGAACTGGTTAGGTAACCGATTACAACCAAAATTGATATTCAGGAAAATGTAAGTAGCCTAAGTAAAAGTAAACTAAAATATATTTCTGTATATTTAAAAATAACGGCAACATTTAAAATAATGTGCTATACCTTTTTTAAAGCCAAAAGTCTGTTCTATCATATTATTTTATAAACCTTTAAATTGCTCCAGAAAAATTTGAAAAAAAACTTAGGTATTTCAACCTCAGAATTTCAGAAAAAAAAATAAATAAAAATAGTTCATATTGAGTTATTTTCAAAATTGAGATGATGTTAAATGAAATTTTATTTAAGTATTTGTTACTTCTACTAATTCCTAATTGATCACTGAAAACCAGATGCTATTACGTATTCTAGTTTTCGAGAAAATTAAAATTTACAAAACCCACATTTTTATAATTTCTCTTTACATATTTCGGGTAGAGTACGATGACTTTGGCGCTGCAAAATAATAACAGATTTTTATAGAGACTAAAGATTTTTTTGCTATGGGAGGGGAGGAGGCTGTAGTCCAAAATACATAAGAACAGACAGACAGAATTTTGCTAGTGACTGAAATATGTTTCTCTATCATCGTAGTTCCATGCTTGATTGTTATCTGCACCAATGCATAACTTGCATTATATAGTAAGTATAATCGCAAATAAAAATGCACAAGTACAAATACTTGCCTTATACAAGAATCTACCTATACATCATTAAAAAAAAAGTTTTTCAAAAAACTGGTCGAACGATTTTGAAATGAAAAATTCAGAAACTAGAAAACAGGAAAAGAAATAAGATGGCTTACAACATTTTTTCCAAAAAAAACGTTATGAATAGTGTTTTTTTTATTTCATACAAATACCCTCGCTCTCAGCATCTACCACACCGACGACCGACCGATCGACCTGAATTTAGCCGAACATTTTATCAAAGATAATATAACAAGTATACCTACGTAAATACACACACTATGTAGGTATGGATGTAGGTACATACCTTAATATCTACCTACCCTCGAAAGTTTTATATGAAAAAGTATAAAACTCAAAATAAACTTATCAACCAGCTTTAACATATACCCACCTCCCAGACACCATTCATATACAAAAGTCGTTTTTTGTTTTCTTTTTTTGTTATTCCTTTTTTAAAACTAGCCATCTCGTCACCCTGCTTGTGTGAAGCAATCCAGTTGTGCAAAAAAAACTATACTCGCATCATTTTATATGAACTGCAAACTGCAAAGAGCAAAGTACACGGTCACAGAGTTTCTCTTAGAATTCTCTTTGTTCGCCGCTTTTGCCTCTTTCAATTTACCGAGTTAACTTTACCTAGAGCCGCTTGGAGCGCCACGGTCCACATGTCACCATGATAGTACTATAGCAGTTCATATACAATGAGGCAATGTATATACAATGATCGTTCCCTTAATAGCAGACAAAAAAAACCTTAAATTGAAGGTACACTCTCTTCAAAAAGATAATAATAAATCGTACAAAGAAGAATACAGCTGACAGCCACAATATTCAAACAAATGAATTTTGTGTTTTAAATCATTACGTTAACGATCTCACTAAGCACTATGAATATTTCCTTATCAAAAAATTATGCTTTTTACTTGATATTTGCTTAGCTCTTGGTTAAAAGCTTATTAGATACTTCAAACCTTATAACTTCAAACTTTATACATTTTTTTTAATACAAATACCCCTTAAATATCATCCCTATCTCCTCTTATACCGATGATTTTTTTTTTTATTTTTGCAAGCTCTGGTAATCAACAAAAATCGCTTGGAGTGCTAGTGAAGGGATATTTTATTTGTGAGAAAGAGAATAAGAGCATGTTTTTTAGTGTTATGCTTTGTGCTTGGCATACTGCGCATGTGCAATGTGAGGCAGGAAAAAAAACGGCGAATATAAAATAATTAAATGTCTTCTTTCGCTTAGCTGAGGCGAATATTTTTTTGTTGGGATTTATACACGATCCAGTATTTTCATTGTTTACATTTATTTTATGAACGAGAACTGCTTCTTAAATACGTATTCTTATACATATGTACGTACGTTATTGACCAGACTTTTGATTCGAATTCTTTAAGATTTTCAATTTTTGTTTACTATTATGAAGGTTGATGTTTTGAAAAAATATACACATCCATTCTTGAAATTTAGACAGAAACTTGCTTCTTGCTGAATATCGATATGTATACAAACGTCCTTGATGACATGTATGAATTTTGCTTTTCATTTAGATAGGTAGGTACCTACAAATTAAGTGCAAACTATGGCTAGAAATTCATTTGAAAAAATAGTTTGCAAATTGATTGTAGATTTCTATAGTAAGTAGTAAGGAGACAGTTCATACCTATACAATGTGGAAATATAAGAAAAAGTGGAGACTATTATTTGCGTTCATTTGTAGGTATGTCTAGTTGTGTAGGAGTGTTTTTTTTTAAACATTTATATTACTAGCGGGCCCGGTAGATGTCATCCACCATTTATTTAAATTCTTTTGATTTGTTCACCTAAATTTGTTAAAATTTATCGGAGGGTTTTCCCAAAGTTTTCTTTCGTAATTATTTATATATAGGTACCTAAGTTTTTTACTTGCGATTTATAGTAAAAAAAGAAAAAAAATCTAAGAATCAAACATGACATTACGATAATAGGGAAATCGAAAAAAGTGGGCCAGAAAATTCTGTCTGTCTGTCCGTATCGATACCTAAAGCCTAAACGGTTGGGCCGATTTGATTCAAACTTGGTGTATAGTATTTTTAGAGTACTCTACCCGATTATTTTTCGAACTGGCATTCTAGCTCCAAAACTAACGGTACCTGCCATATAACTTTTAATGAAAAACTTATTTTTCTCGGAAACGGCTCCTACGATTTTGATAAAAATTTATAGAATAGTGTTTTCTATGCAAAACCTATTTTTAAGTTTTAATGGATTTTTCAGAAAAAGTTTTATAACGGTACAATTTTCAAATTTTCAAAATATGTAGTGTTTTACGATTTAAATAATGTTGTTTATTAAAATTTTCGAAAACATTTTTTTTTTAATTTTTAATATTTTTTTAAAAAACTTATTTTGTTTTTTGAAAACGAATCTATAGAATTTTTTTAATTTTTTTTCCTGGTATAAACTATAGATTTCTATAAATTGACCCTTAAAAAAATATTTATATATGTTTTTGAAAAGTTTTTCAAAAAACTGGTCGAACGATTTGAAATGCAAAAATCATAAAATAGAAAACAGCAAAAGAAATAAGATGGCTTACAACATTTTTTCCCAAAAAAGTTACGAATAGTGTTTTTTTGATTTCATACAAATTTTAGTTGTTTTATTTTTCCCCTAATTTATTATTATTATGTATTTATTTTGAAGCATATCATGATTATAACAGAATACAGCATACAGAATAAATAATAAGTACGCTTATGATAAACACATAAACACGCAAAAACAACTAACAAATAAAAAAAATACTCGATTACCTACTGAAAGCAAAAATTTCAATCAAGAAAACAAAATTGTACACCTGCATACAAACAACCACTGTGTTAAGTTTTAATATTGTCTATACCCACTCGCTTCACAGTGGTTATTTTATATATATTTGGATGAGCTGACGGCAATGCCATAGCTTCTTAATTCATTAAAACTGTAAAATGTATCTATGAAATAAGCAATAAAATGAATTACTTACTTATTACTTACTTACTTATATATTTGGTTTGGTGGTTTATTTTAAAATTATGTACAGTACATATGTACATAATGCAGCCACTAACCAATTATCTAGCATAAGAACAAGTTCGTGCGACCCAGTCGTGCATTTTGTTTAAATTTTATGCGACGATGTGACCGCACATACGAGCAAGTACGTGCGATCCAGTCCTGCAATTTATTCAATAGATACCTTTTTAAAGGTTTGAAAAACAATATAATAAAACAGACTTTTTAAAATAGAGAATAAAGATGAGAGACAGGTTAGAAATAGACAGGGCTATTAGGAAAAGGAAAAAAATACATGCAGTGAGGTGAATTAATTTGTTGTTGCTTTGTTGGGGAAATGTTTGTTTTTATTATGAATTTTTTTTTGTTTTGGTTGCCGTGTTCATAGGCAAGAAAGTAAGTATATATAATATATACGTATGTACAAATAATTTCAAAGGCAAATTTTATGAGGCGAGTTTTGGGTTCGTGAATATAAACAAAAAATTGATATAACAAATAAGCATGAAATCATGACATGGCGATAATAGAGAAGCCTTAAAAGTTGGTGAACAAAATGTATGTATGTCCGGCTTAAGTCATATAATTACCTATGGCTTGAACCAATTCATTTGGCAATTCTACTGCGCAGCTCTCTTCAAATTTCCCTACTCATCACTTGATTTTAAAAGATGGACTTTCTTTACATGAGGTATAACGATGGCTTATTATACACCATACAGTGTTCAAGAAAGAAGAAAGTACTTATTTTATATGTATACGTACGTATGAAAAAACAATAACTTGCCTTACGCAAGTATCTACATATGTACGGATGTATATTAAACTACAGCCTAAACGGTTTGGCCAATCGTTTTCAAATTTGGAGCATAATGTTATTTTGACGTTCTACAAAGGAGATTTTTCATTTTTTTCTTTAGCTCAACAATTAACGGTAATTGTTATATCAGTGTACTACTGAAAAAAATTTGTAATACGGTACGGTGGGCTTAATACGGTACCTCCCATAGGACCGGTTTTTTTTCTTCGACTTTCTCGAAAACTGCTCATCCGATTACTATCAAAATTGATATTCAAGATGTAGGTACCCTAAGTGATGTCGCATTAATTTTTTTTCGAAAAAATTACTTATTAAAATATACCTATGTTTTTAAAATATATGTACATATAGGTACATACATTTACCTAAATTGGCAATATTAGAAAACTAAGACTAAATTACAATAGAATGCAACTTGACATACAAATTAACGCAAATAATAGTATCTCCCTTTTCATCCTTATAATATATCCGCATAGTTTGCACTTAATTTGTACCTATGAATGGAAAGCAAAATTCAAAACAAAAATCCGTTTCTTCAAGGACGTTTGTATAATATGCATAGCAAGAAGTAAGCTTGTGTTTAAATTTTAAGACTGTATGTGTATATTTTCTTACAAACGGCAACGTTCCTTGAGTAAACAAAAATTTAAAAACCTAAAGAATTCTAGCCAATTTCGTACGAATGTATAAAATATGTATGTTAGTATAAGTGCTCGTATTCCCTATAAAACAGATGTAAACAAAACAAAATAAACAAAAATTCAAATCGCAGTCAATAGCATTGTATATAGAAACTATAGTACTATCATGTTGACGCATTTTGTGAACGCCCCCTGTCTCGCTGATTCAGAACTAACTGAGAGAATTGAAAAGAGTGTTTTAAGAGAATGTTTTTTTAAAATAGAGAATAAAGATGAGAGGCAGGTTAGAAATAGACAGGGCTATTAGGAAAAAAAAAATACATGCAGTGAGGTGAATTAATTTGTTGTTGCTTTGTTGGGGAAATGTTTGTTTTTATTATGATTTTTTTTTGTTTTGGTTGCCGTGTTCATAGGCAAGAAAGTAAGTATATATAATATATGCGTATGTACAAATAATTTCAAAGGCAAATTTTATGAGGCGAGTTTTAGATTCGTGAATATAAACAAAAAATTGATATAACAAATAAGCATTGTATATAGAAACTATAGTACTATCATGGTGACGCATTTTGTGAACGCCCCCTGTCTCGCTGATTCAGAACTAACTGACAGAATTGAAAAGAGAGTTTTAAGAGAATATTTTTTTAAAATAGAGAATAAAGATGAGAGGCAGGTTAGAAATAGACAGGGCTATTAGGAAAAGGAAAAAAATACATGCAGTGAGGTGAATTAATTTGTTGTTGCTTTGTTGGGGAAATGTTTGTTTTTATTATGATTTTTGTTTGTTTTGGTTGCCGTGTTCATAGGCAAGAAAGTAAGTATATATAATATATGCGTATGTACAAACAATTTCAAAGGCAAATTTTATGAGGCGAGTTTTGGATTCGTGAATATAAACAAAAAATTGATATAACAATTAAGCATGAAATCAATGACATGGCGATAATAGAGAAGCCTTAAAAGTTAGTGAACAAAATGAATATATGTCCGGCTTAAGTTATATAATTACCTATGGCTTGAACCAATTCATTTGGCAATTCTACAGCGGTAATTGTTATATCAGTGTACTACTGAAAAAAAAATTTTAATACGGTACGGTGGGCTTAATACGGTACCTCCCATAGGACCGGTTTTTTTTCTTCGACTTTCTCGAAAACTGCTCATCCGATTACTATCAAAATTGATATTCAAGATGTAGGTAGCCTAAGTAATGTCGCATTAAATTTTTTTCGAAAAAATTACTTATTAAAATATACCTATGTTTTTAAAATATATGTACATATAGGTACATATACCTAAATTGGCAATATTAGAAAACTAAGACTAAATTACAATAGAATGCAACGTGACATTAAAATTAACGCAAATAATAGTATCTCCCTTTTCATCCTTATAATATATCCGCATAGTTTGCACTTAATTTGTACCTATGAATGGAAAGCAAAATTCAAAACAAAAATCCGTTTCTTCAAGGACGTTTGTATAATATGCATAGCAAGAAGTAAGCTTGTGTTTAAATTTTAAGGCTGTAGGAGGAAGAGGTCACCATTCGTACACGGTCACACTTTGTACAGTGAGCATAAAATTAAAACTAAACGGTATTCAAACACGTGCTTACTAATGTGCATAGACATAGTAAGCGCCGAGCTGCTCAATAAATTTTAAATCATAAGTGCAACAGATGCGGTCACGACAAGACGTTTAATGTTTATCAGTGCTCTGAGTAATTTTTTTGTGTACGTTTGATATAATATTGTGAGTAAGTTTTGTATGTTTTTTGGCTAAATAGTTATGAAGAATTGTTGATAAAAGTGTTAAATTTGTGTTTTAATTATAAATACTGCAAAATCTCATTACAGTTTTTGAGAAATCGGATTTTGTGTATTGTGTACAGGTTGGGGAGCATTCGTACAGTCAAACATGGGGCACATTCGTACGCGTACGAATGCTCCCCATAACATTTTTTTGAGCAGGTTACAATCTAATCACAAAATTACATTTTTTTTAATGAAATTTAATCCTTTAAAATAAGTTTTTCGCATTCTAAAGTAAATTGAGGTTGGTATTTTATATAAGTAATAATTTCTTTCAGAATCATGGTGCGAACATATAAGAAAAAAGGTGAACGAAACGAAGAAGTTGACGAGGCATCCGTTAAATTATCAGTTAACGAAGTAGTGGAAAGGACTTTGTCTTTTAGAAAAGCGGCATTAAAATACAACCTTAAAAAATCAACATTGCAAAGCAGAGTGCAGAAATATAGAAAAGCCCTTTCTGATGATAAACCTTCACGAAATTTTCACTCTAAGTTTACAAGCCTACAAGTATTTTCATTGCAAGAGGAAGAGCATTTAAATGAGTATATTATTAATTGCTGCAAAATGCATTATGGAGTCACAACGCAACAAATTCGGAAACTCGCATTTGAATATGCAAAAGCCTTAAATTTGAAATACCCAACGAAATGGGATGACAACCAAATAGCTGGTCTAGATTGGTTACGCAAATATAGAGAACGGAATCCTAATCTTAGCTTGCGAAAGCCTGAGAACACAAGTATTGCACGTTCATTCGCATTTAACAAAACGGCTGTTGCAGAGTTTTATAAGAACTTGGCTGAAGTTCTTGCACAACATAATTTTTCCTCGGACAGAATTTTCAACTTTGACGAGACAGGGGTGTCAACTGTCCTGGAAACACCCAAAGTTTTGGCACCAAAAACACAAAGGCAAGTAGGGCAGATTGTCTCCGCTGAGAGGGGCGAACTGGTAACTTTTGGCGCCATTATTTCTGCAAGCGGAAACACAATCCCTCCACTATTCGTATTCCCACGTGTGCATTACAAGGATCATTTCCTCAATGGCTCACCCGAAGGAAGCATCGGGGCTGCGAACAGGAGTGGATGGATTAATTCAGACATATTTGTAAGTGTGCTAAAGCATATTCAAAAGCACACTCTTAGCTCGAAAGAACATCCGATCCTATTGCTATGCGATAATCATGAAAGCCACATCAACCTACAAGCCATTATGTTTGCTCGAGCTAATGGTATGACTTTTTTGACTTTTCCTCCACACACAAGCCATCGCTTGCAGCCTTTGGATGTTGGAGTTTTTGGTCCGTTTAAGTCTAAGTTGAAAATAGCGTTTAATAACTGGCACATGATGAATCCAGGAAAAACAATCAGCATATACACTATTCCCAAACTCGTTAAATTGGCATTTTTAGAATCTTTTACTGCGAAGAATATTATAAGTGGATTTTCTAAGCCAGGTATATGGCCGTTTAATGAAATGGCTTTTAGCGATACAGACTTTGCTCCAATTGACGTTTTGTCTTCGAATACTTTGAACAATATTATTATATATAATAATCTATACAAAAAAAATATTTTAATGCAGAATTATAAGGGAAACCTTTATCATCTTGCATATCAATTTTTAAGGGCTTGTGTATATTTTATGAACATATCGAATATGTAAATATACATACATATCAAGAATGGCATTACGTACAATGTAACGAGTTTGATGCGCTGTCTGATTCCATCTCGAAAATTGTTTCCCTTTGTCCTCGCACTGAAATCGGTATTACGGGCGATTTCAATGTACACAATTCCAATTGGCTCTACTATTCTCGTCAGACAACACCCGAAGGAAGGTATGTCGAGCTCTTTGCCGGGTTACATCACCTTACCCAACTGATCGATGTGCCAACGCGTATACCGGATGTTGCTGGGCAAGCCGCCCATACTCTTGACTTGTTTCTTACTTCTCACCCTGATAAATATACCATTAGTGTAACTTCTCCATATGGCACTTCAGACCATTGTGTTATTTCAGCTGATTTCTCATCCTCCACCCATCCAGTTAAAGAAAAACTTCCCACCAGGACCGTTTGGCATTACGAGAAAGCCAACTGGGACGGCCTGAATATTTTTTTCGGAAATTTTAACTGGTCACTATGCTTCCTCGATAGTGACATTGATGCCAGCGCTGAAATGATCACAAATGTGATTCTTCTAGGGATGCGTGCTTTTATTCCTAACAGAGTAAAAAGCATCAAACCTAAAGAAAAGTCTTGGTTTAATTCTGATTGTAAAGAAGTAATAAGGCTCAAAGAAGTAAGTTTCCGATCTTACAAAGCCAACCCTACAGAGGAAAATCGGAAAAAGCACAAACAAGCAAGGAACTCATGCAACTCCGTTATTGAAAGAACCAAATTTTTGCATGACCAGAAATTACGGCAAAAAATTCTGCAGTGTCCTAAAGGCAGTAAAATTTTTTGGTCATTTGTAAAAAAATATAAAAAACTCCTCGACATCTTCGGTTCCAACGCTCATCGACAATAACAAACCAATTGTTTACTCCCGGATGGTATACACCCGATTCTTCTGAAGATTCTTCTGGCAAAGCCAATGCGTAAGCTTTTCCATCGCTCCTACTTTTCTGGAATCTTTTCTAGAAGATGGAAAACAGCATTTGTCCAGCCTGTCCCTAAGAAAGGTGACCCATCCTCCCCCTCCTCCTACCGACCCATAGCACTGACATCCCTTCTTTCTAAGGTCATGGAAACACTGATTAACCGTCAGCTTAAGGAATATCTCGAAGATCGTAAGCTTCTCCATGACCGTCAGTATGGCTTCCGCAGCAACAGTTCCACTGGTGATCTGATGGCACATCTCACCGAACAGTGGAACAAATCTTTACATCGCTTTGGTGCAAGTAAGATTATTGCTCTTGATATCTCCAAGGCATTTGATAGAGTTTGGGATGAAGCTCTCTTATCGAAAATGCGTGCTTTTCGGATCGATAATACTCTTGTTCGTTGGATTAGAAGCTATCTTCTGGACCGTTCAATACAAGTTGTATTGGACGGATTCAAGTCTGATTCCCACAATATAAATGCTGGTGTGTCCCAGGGCTATGTTCTGTCTCCGACTCTTTTCCTCATTTTTATAAATGATCTTCTGTCTGTTACTTCTAATCCACTTAACTGTTTTGCTGACGACTCTACCCTCAGCTTTTCATATTCGTTCGATAATTCACGTCCTTCGCCTTCGGACGTACAATTGCAACGGTGCCGTATGTCAAGCTCATTAAACTCCGATTTATACAGCATTGTCAAATGGGGTAATAGGAATCGTGTGGAGTTTAATGCTTCGAAAACTCAATGCTGTCTTCTGTCGTTAAAGCTTAACGTACCCCTAACGCCATTGTCCATGAATGGCACTTACATCGAAGAAACCGAAAAGCTATCAGTACTCGGTATGTGTGTCAACGACGACCTCCGTTGGAACGACCATATATTTGAAATCGCTAAGAATGCTGCTAAGTGCTTAGGTTTTCTGTATCGGTGTAAGAAGTATTTTTCCCCATCTGATCTGGCTACAATTTATAAAGCGTTTATACGCCCTAAACTCGAGTATAACTCCCACCTGTGGGCAGGTGCTTCACAAACATCGCTTCACCTGCTTGATAGAATATAAAATCAAGCGTTAAGATTGATAGGAAATAGAACTGCCGCTGAAACAATTGCCCCTCTCGAACACCGACGCAATGTTTCATGTCTTTCCTTATTTTATCGTTTCTTTTATAAAAAATGTTCACTCGAAGTAGCCAGCTGCATTCCTCCCCTTAAAAGTTTCGCCCGTAATACTCGTCTTGCTAGGAATGCCCATCAGTTCACCCTTGAGCCCAACTTCGGACGTATCGTGAAATATAGAGATTCGTTTTTTAGCCGTACAACACGACTTTGGAATGGTTTACCCGGCGAGATTTTCCCTTGCCATTTCAATTTGCAAACATTCAAAATCAATGTTAATTGACACCTCCTATCTCTCCCCTCCCTATCTTCCTAATGCCCGCGCAGTGTGTTACATTAAAAGGGAAATAAATAATCCCTTGTGCGCGCGTTAATTATAAAAAAAAAAAATGATATATAGAAACAAAATGTTAATAGTGTCCTTCTGAATGTGTAGCTCATTCCAGCTTAAACGGTTAAAGAGGTAACGTTTAAATTTGGTTAAACATTCCTCAGAGAGGTTTTTAAAACTGTTTAAGGGCTCAAGATAATGCTACCCGTCAAATAGCCGAAGAGCAAATTGTGTGGAAAATAGCTTTAATAAATTTGATGAAAATTGTTGAGAGTATTTTGGTAGTTATTATTTTATTTACAAATATATTGCACAACTGCATCGCACATACTTGCCCTTCTTAAATATCAGTTTTGGTTCTAATCGGCTTACCAGTTCACGAAAAAATCGAATAAAAAAAACCGTCCTATTTAAAGTACCGTTTTTAGCCCACCATCTTGATTTTTTTTTTAGTGCCCCGTGGCTTAGTGGTTAGTGTGTCGGACTGCTAAGCGAATGAGTGTGGGCTCGAATCCAGCTCATAGCCACCTTTTTTCTGGGGTACTGCTTGCGAGGAACTGACAAAACCTCCAAGAGTAAAATTTGTCTCGAAAAAGTGCATCTCATGTATAGCCGTTCGGACTCGGCGGTAAACTGTAGGTTCCTTCCATTCTTGCAGATTAACAACACACACACAGGAATGGTTGAGAGTATAAGTCACTAGGCCTTGGCTCCTTAAGGAGCTGTCGCGCCAATTAATTAATCTTGAATTTTTTTCACCAATACATATCCAACACCTACAATAGTACACTGATTTTTGTTCATAAAAATTCATGGAGCCGATTCTGAGAAAAATAAGCTTTTACTTAACGGTTATATCACAGGTACTGTTAATATTTGAGCTAAAAAAATAAAATAATAAATTCTGTAGAATGTCAAAATAACCTTAAGTTCTAAATTTGAAGACGATTGGCAAAACCGTTTAGACTGTAGTCGAAAATTCATACTTACAGACAGACAGACAGAATGTTGCCATTAAGTCAAATATGTATGTTTCTCTATCATCGTAATGTCATGTTTGATTGTTATCTCAAAATTTGTAATCTACACAATGCATAACTTGCATTATAATACCTATAAACGAAAGTAAGAAATATCGGAAGGGTCTGTTTACGCCGGTACCTTTCATGTATTCATAACGTTTTTTTTTCACCCCACTCTAAACGGCTTTTTGAATTAGCACAAAACGTTATATTGAAAAATTAGGTTGACGAATAAATTTTGGGCTATATATCCCTTAAAATTGGGTTTCCCCACACCTAAGAGTATGCACCACCAGTTATTCTGCAACTAGACATTTGCAAGTTATTGTATAAGAGCAAGTATGTGGCACGAATGCATTACTTCCGTTATATTATATTATATTATATGCATATAATCGCAAATTAAAGTTGTAATTGGTTATAAAAATTCTTAATATTTAATTAAAAAAAAGTCAACAAGCCATCTATCGACATCCCTTATATGAATATGCAAAAACCTACAAACATATTTGGTCACTAACTTCAAAATACTTACTTTCATAATAATGCCATTGTTGATTAGTTTCATTATTAAGAATCCATAACTTGAATCCATAGCTCAACAAAATAACGAAAATAACATATTTTCCCTTTTCTACCCATTATAATTATAATGCAATTCCTTGTACCTATGAATTTTCAATAAGAGTTTTCTAACGAATTTCTATACACAATTTGCACTTAATTTGCACCTAACGCCTATCGGATTGGGAAGCGAAATTCATTATTTACAAATTAAAACCAAAATATGTTTCTTCAAGGAAATTAATATATAAACAAAAAGTAAGATTGTGTTTAAATTTTAAGAATGTATATGTATTTTTTTCGCAAACGGCAACAAAGCAAGTTGTAGTAAAATAGTAAACAAAAATTTGTAAATCTAAAGAATTCAAAAAATTTAAACAAAAGCTACAAAAAAGGAAAATAAACAAAAATTCAGATGCTTGTCAGTTTTGTCTACTCTCCTAACTGCCTATTCCTACCAACAAAAATTAATTGTTTACTTAAAAAAAACCGTTGCTAAGGATATCTACCTAGCAACGCCTAAAAAGCTACACCAAAACGATTTTAACCAATGAAAATGTTTGTATCGTGTACAAATTCCAAAAAAAAAAAAATTCACCTCAGCTAACAACCTTAATAATCTTCTGGTCTCTTTCTTTTCCTTGCCGCCTTACGTCCTCTTAATTCGCTCTCACAAATCTAGCGGTCACAACTAGCGCCATCACACGAGCTGATTCCACAAGATTGTTTGATGTCCCATGATAGTACTATAGGCAGTATATATACAATGGCAATGTGTAGAAAATACAATATTCAAAAAATTCAGACGCCAGTCTACAGCAAACGGACAAGTCAAAAAAGTCCATAACACCATTGTATATGAACTTTTATAGTACTATCATGGTGACATGTGGACCGTGGCGCTCCAAGCGGCTCTAGGTAAAATTAACTTGGTAAATTGAAAGAGGCGAACGAGGCGAACAAAGAGAATTTTAAGAGAAACTCTCTGTGAACATGTACTTTACTCTTTGCAGTTTGCAGTTTAAATAAATAAATAAATTTATTGGCGCGACAGCTCCTTAAGGAGCCAAGGCCTAGTGACTTATACTCTCAACCATTCCTGTGTGTGTGTTGTTACTCTGCAGGAATGGAAGGGACCTACAGTTTACCGCCGAGTCCGAACGGCTACATGAGATGCACTTTTTCGAGACAATTTTTACTCTTGGAGGTTTTGTCAGTCCCTCGCAAGAGGCAGTACCCCAGAAAAAAAGGTGGCTATGAGCTGGATTTGAACCCAGGTTCTTTCGCTTAGCAGTCCGACACACTAACCACTAAGCCACGGGGCACTACCAGTTTGCAGTTTACATATATACAATGATGCGAGTATAGTTTTTTTTTTGCACAACTGGATTGCTTCACACAAGCAGGGCGACGAGAAGGCTAGTTTTAAAAAAGGAATGACAAAAAAAGAAGAAAAACGACTTTGTAAATGAATAGTGTCTGGGGGTGGGTATATGTTTAAGCTGGTTGATAAGTTTATTTTGAGTTTTATATTTTTTTCATATAAAACTTTCGAGGGTAGGTAGATATTTAGGTATGTACCTAGATACATACCTACATAATGTGTGTATTTACGTAGGTATACTTGTTATATTATCTTTAATAAAATGTTCAGCTAAATTCAGGTCGATCGGTCGACGTCGGTGTTGTAAATGGTGTGAGCGAGGGTGAGGGAGATACTAACAAGGAAAACTTAATAAGCACATGTGTATGTGTATTGTGTATATCCTGTTCTCGGTGACGGTGAACAACGAAGAGGATCGACAATGATTTTATTTTTTGAATTTTCATTTCATTGGCTTCGTTATCGTTGATGTTGAATTTTATGCAAGTTTAGGATTCGTGAACATAAAAAAATTGTGATAATAATCAAACATTACATTACGATGATAGAGAAAGATATTTGAGTTACTGGCAAAATTCTGTCCGTCTGTCTGTAGGTCTGTCTGTACGGATGTATTTTGGACTATAGCCTAAACCGATGAGCCAATCGTCTTCAAATTTAGAACTTAAGGTTATTTTGACATTTTACACAGGAGTTTTTTCAATTTTTACTTGCGATTATAGGAACTATAAGGCAAGTTTAGAATTTGTGAATATAAAAAAAAATTTAGATAACAATGAAACATGACATTACGATCATAGAGAAGTCTAAAAAAAGTGATCGACAAAAAATGACTGCCTGTCTGTCAGTAGGTTGTATAACGAGCTGCAGCCTAAATGGCTTAAGCGATTATCTTTAAAGAGAGGGGACATTGAAATTTAAATTGTAGGCCTAAAAGTAAAGGAAGTGCCATATGACCGTTGAGTTGAGTTGTTTTCTTGATTGAAATTTTTGCATTCAGTAGGTAATCGAGTATTTTTTTTATTTGTTAGTTGTTTTTGCATGTTTATGTGTTTATCATAGGCGTCCTTATTATTCATTCTGTATGCTGTATGCTGTTACGATCATGAAATGCTTTAAAATAAATAACGATAAATAAATATTAACACAAATAACGAAGATTGCTTTCATTAGACTACTGGAAAAATTTGGGGGAAAATATTAAACAAATAATTTTTTTATGAAATCAAAAAACACTATTCATAACATCATTCTGAAAGTTTTATGAAAATCGTAGGAGTCGTTTTCGAGAAAAATAAGTTTTTCATTAAAAGTTATATGGCAGGTGCCGTTAGTTTTGTATCAAGTTTGAATCAAATCGGCCCAATCGTTTAGGCTGTAGATATCGATACGGACAGACAGACAGACAGACAGACAGACAGACGGACGGAATTTCCGGACCCACTTTTTTAACTTCTCTATCATCGTAATGTCATGTTTGATTGTTAGAATTTTTTTTACGAATGCATAACTTGCCTTATAGTCCCTATAAATCGCAAGTAAAATACTATTCGATTACTACTGAATGCAAAAGTTTCAATCGAGAAAACGAAGGCTTACACCTGCCCATAAATAAACAAATTAGCACACAGGAGCAAGTACGTGCGACCCAGTCGTGCCTTTTATATGTATATTTATTTTTTTCTGAAATTCTTTATTTAAAAAATAATATGATTGAACAGACTTTTGGCGTTAAAACTGGTATAGCACATTATTTTGAATGTTGCCGTTATTTTTAAATATACCTATATAAATATATTATAGTGTAAGATTACTAAGGCTACTTACATTTTCCTGAATATCAATTTTGGTTGTAATCGGTTACCTAACCAGTTCTCAGAAAAGTCGATGCCAAAAAAAAACTCCTATGGGTGGTACCAGTTTTAGCCCACCGTCATATTTTTCTAACCAAAATAGAATGCACATTGATTTTTTACATACAAAATTCTTGGAGCTGTTTTTGACAAAAATAAGCTTTTACTTGACTGTTATATTGCAAGTACCGTAAATATTTCAGCTAAAAAAAAAACTGAAAAAATCCTATGTCGAATGTCAAAATAAACTTATATTCAAAATTTAAAGACAACTGGCCAAACCGTTTTAGTAGACGGACAGAATTTTGCCAGTGACTCAAATATGTTTCTCTATCATCGTAATGTTATAATTATTTGATTGTTCTCAATTTTTTTTTCTGCACAAATGCATAACTTGTACTTAGTATCTACCTATAATAATTGCAAGTAAAAATTAAACAATTAGGTATTACAAATGTAAAAAACCCGTGGTATTTTTGGCAATTCTATAGAAGATTAGTACAAAGAAATATTTTGGTTTAACTATAAATTTCTTTCCCGCGAGCTAAGTTGGGTAGGTCAACTAGTACCTATTATATAAACCTCAAACAAACAAAAGATCTTTGTTACTATAAATCAATAATATATAATCAATCAATAATACCTACTATAAATCAATTTACAAACAATTTTTGATAGGCACATGTGTATGTACCTATATTTATATGTAGGTACCTATCTGAATGGAAAGTAAAATTCAAAACAAAAATCCATCCACTGCAAGGACGTTTGTATCTTTGTATAAATATAGCAAGAAGTAAGTTTGTGTTTAAATTTCAAGAATGAATGTGTACATTATTTGAAGACGACAACCTTCATAATAGTAAAAAAAATTGAAAATCCTAAGGAATTCGAATCAAAAGTCTGGTCAGTGGTGTATATATGTACAAATATGTATGTAGGTAGTGCTCGTACAAAACTTGAAAATCCTAAAAAACTCAAATCAAAAGTCTGGTCAATGACGTACGCATGTATAAATACTTATGTAAGAACCAGTTCTCATATTACATATTCCATATAAAAAAAAGTAAACAATGAAAATGTTGGATCGTGTATAAAACCTTAATCCTTATTCGTCTCAGCTAACCGAAACCATTGTATATAAACTTCAAAACTGCTAGCAGTTTATATACATATATACAATGAACAAAACAAAATACTGAATTATTTCATGTTCTCCTTCTGTTTTTTCTTGCCTCGCATTGCACATACGCAGGAAACTAAGCACAAAGAATAACACTAAAAACCATGCTCTTAATTCTCTCTCACTCAAAGAGCCAAGCGGCTCTAGGTAAAAAGATTTTTTCTCGTCTCATGATAGTACTATAGGCAATGTATATACAATGCATAACACAATAAGTGAACTATCACGTATATTTATCATACAAAACAGTACGAATTTCATAGAAGACATTTAAAGAAGTGTTAAAGAATTAAATAACACAATAAACTCAGTACCAGGTTTGAAACCTAGTAAAATATATTTTAATGAATCAAAATATTATAATAATAATGAAATTTTCAATAAATTAAAAGGTGTATCAACCAAAGTGCTTGAATCCTTAAACAAAGGAAGTAAGGATAAAACTTACAAGATACAATTTTCGGGATAATTAAGGGAATCTGAAAGAAAACTAATACCAGACACGTTAAGTACACAGTGAAAAAAGATTTAGGAAACACAATCCTAACTACAACTTATAAATTAGTGCATAAAATAATATCAAACAAAATGTATTTATTTCAAGTCATTGTATATGAACTGCTATAGTACTATCATGGTGACATGTGGAACGTGGCGCTCCAAGCGGCTCTAGGTAAAGTTAACTCGGTAAATTGAAAGAGGCGAACGCGGCGAACAAAGAGAATTCTAAGAGAAACTCTGTGAGCATGTACTTTGCTCTTTGCAGTTTGCAGTTTATATACAATGATGCGGTATAGTTTTCTTTTCGCACAACTGGATTGCTTCACACAAACAGGGTGACGAGATGGCTAGTTTAAAAAAAAAGGAATGACAAAAGAAAAAGAAAAACGACTTTTGTAAATGAATGGTGCCTGGGAGTGGGTATATGTTTAAGCAGGTTGATAAGTTTATTTTGAGTTTTATATTTTTTTCATATCAAACTTTCGAGGGTAGGTAGATATTTAGGTATGTACCTACATATATACCTACACAAAGTGTGTATTTACGTAGGTATACTTGTTAAATTATCTTTGATAAAATCTTCAGCTAAATTCAGGTCCATCGGTAGGTCGTTGGTTGATCGTCCGAGCGAGGGTGAGCGGTGAGGGAGATATTAACAAGGAAGACTTAATAAGCACATGAGTATGTGTATTGTGTTTATCCTGTTCTTGGTGACGGCATTGTATATAGACTGCTATAGTACTATCATGACGACCGGTGGACGGTGGCGTTCCAAGCGGCTCTAGGGAAAATTAACTTGGTAAATTGAAAGAGGCGAACGAGTCGAACAAAGAGAATTCTAAGAGAAACTCTGTGAACATGTGCTTTACTCTTTGCAGTTTGCAGTTTACATATATACAATGATGCGAGTATAGTTTTTTTTTGCACAACTGGATTGCTTCACACAAGCAGGGCGACGAGATGGCTAGTTAAAAGGATTGACAAAAAAGAAGAAAAACGACTTTTGTAAATGAATGGTGTCTGGGGGGTGGGTATATGTTTAAGCTGGTTGATAAGTTTATTTTGAGTTTTATATTTTTTTCATATAAAACTTTCGAGGGTAGGTAGATATTTAGGTATGTACCTAGATACATACCTACATAATGTGTGTATTTACGTAGGTATACTTGTTATATTATCTTTAATAAAATGTTCAGCTAAATTCAGGTCGATCGGTCGACGTCGGTGTTGTAAATGGTGTGAGCGAGGGTGAGGGAGATACTAACAAGGAAAACTTAATAAGCACATGTGTATGTGTATTGTGTATATCCTGTTCTCGGTGACGGTGAACAACGAAGAGGATCGACAATGATTTTATTTTTTGAATTTTCATTTCATTGGCTTCGTTATCGTTGATGTTGAATTTTATGCAAGTTTAGGATTCGTGAACATAAAAAAATTGTGATAATAATCAAACATTACATTACGATGATAGAGAAAGATATTTGAGTTACTGGCAAAATTCTGTCCGTCTGTCTGTAGGTCTGTCTGTACGGATGTATTTTGGACTATAGCCTAAACCGATGAGCCAATCGTCTTCAAATTTAGAACTTAAGGTTATTTTGACATTTTACACAGGAGTTTTTTCAAATTTTACTTGCGATTATAGGGACTATAAGGTAAAGTTTAGAATTTGTGAAACAAAAAATAACTGTCTGTCTGTCAGTAGGTATGTATAACGAGCTGCAGCCTAAATGGCTTAAGCGATTATCTTTAAACTTGGTGTGTGTGATTATTTTGGCATTCCCCAGAGGGGACATTGAAATTTATATTGTAGGCCTAAAAGTAAAGGAAGTACCATATGACCGTTGAGTTGAGTTGTTTTCTTGATTGAAATTTTTGCATTCAGTAGGTAATCGAGTATTTTTTTTATTTGTTAGTTGTTTTTGCATGTTTATGTGTTTATCATAGGCGTCCTTATTATTTATTCTGTATGCTGTATGCTGTTACGATCATAAAATGCTTTAAAATAAATAACGATAAATAAATAATAATACAAATAACGAAGTTTGCTTTCATTAGACAAGTGGCAAAAGTTGGGGGAAAATATTAAACAAATAATTTTTTTATGAAATCAAAAAACACTATTCATAACGTTTTTTGGGAAAAAATGTTGTAAGCCATCTTATTTCTTTTGCTGTTTTATAATTTTTTCATTTCAAAATCGTTCGACTAGGTCAATTTAAAGAAATCTATAGTTTATACTAGGAGAAAAAATTTAAAAAATCTATAGATTGGTTTTCAAAATATTCAAAAAACAAAATAAGTTTTTTTAAAAAAATTATTAAAAATTAAAAAAAATGTTTTTGAAAATTTTAATAAGCAATATTATTTAAATCATAAAACACTACATATTTTGAAAATTTTATCAAAATCCGTCAATTAGTTAACGAGAAAGTCTCATGTTTGATTGTTGGAATTTTTTTTACGAATGCATAACTTGTACTTAGTACCTACCTATAATAATTGCAAGTAAAAATTAAACAATTAGGTATTACAAATGTAAAAAACCCGTGGTATTTTTAGCAATTCTATAGAAGATTAGTACAAAGAAATATTTTGGTTTAACTATAAATTTCTTTCCCGCGTGCTAAGCTGGGTAGGTCAACTAGTACCTATTATATAAACCTCAAACAAACAAAACATCTTTGTTACTATAAATCAATAATATATAATCAATCAATAATAATATAAATCAATTTACAAACAATTTTTGATTGAATTTCTGCACATAGTTCATTCAGATACGTACCTACATATGTATGTACCTATATGTATATGTAGGTACCTATCTGAATGGAAAGTAAAATTCAAAACAAAAATCCATCCACTGCAAGGACGTTTGTATCTTTGTATAAATATAGCAAGAAGTAAGTTTGTGTTTAAATTTCAAGAATGAATGTGTACATTATTTGAAGACGACAACCTTCATAATAGTAAAAAAATTGAAAATCCTAAAGAATTCGAATCAAAAGTCTGGTCAATGGTGTATAGGTATATGTACAAATATGACAAATATGTATGTAGGTAGTGCTCGTACAAAACTTGAAAATCCTAAAAAACTCAAATCAAAAGTCTGGTCAATGACGTACGCATATATAAATACTTATGTAAGAACCAGTTCTGATATTACATATTCCATATAAAAAAAAACGTATACAATGAAAATGTTGGATCGTGTTTAAATCCTTACAAAAAACTATAAGCCTCAGGTAAGCGAAACCATTAGGTATTAAATTCAAAACTGCTAGCAGTTTATATACATATACATAGGTATACAATGAACAAAACAAAATACTGAATTATTTCATGTTCTCCTTCTGTTTTTTCTTGCCTCACATTGCACATGCGCAATAAAATAAGCACAAAGCATAACACTATAAAACCGCATTTGAAAAAACCGGTTCTATGAGAGGTACCGTCATAGAACAAATTTCGAAAAAATCATTCAAACTGAAAGATGTATTGTTGTAAAAAAATAGCATCCTGAAAGTTTGATCAAAATCTTTGGAACCATTTTCGAGAAAGTCAAACTTTTTGTTAAACGGCAAATAAATTTCATTTTTGACCTAGAGCAAAAATGAGAAACACCCCCCGAGATACTACCTACCTAATAAATACTAAATACCAAGTTTGAAGCAAATCGGCCCATCCGCTTAGGCTGTAGAGCAGCGAACAGCCAGACATTTTTCGAACCAACTTTTTTCGACTTCTCTATCATCGTAATATCATGTTTGATCATTATCTCAATTTTTTTTTTATAGTAGGTTCCTATAATCGCAAGTAAAAAACCATCTGAAATCTGTCATAATTGAAATCCGACATCTGGAATAGTTTAAACATTTTTTAACCCGCCGCAGACGAACATTAAAAAAAAAAGAATCACGAAAATCGGCCCACTTTTTTAATTTTCTACAGCCAAAAAACCCACCGCGATATAAAAATAAGATTTGCTTTAACTATGAATTTCTTACCAGCGAGCAAAGGGTAGGTCAGTTATTTCATACAAAGCCTCAAAAAAACAAAAATCATTACTACCTGCAGTCTATATACAATGGATACAAAATACAATCAATTTCCAAATAAAAAAGTTTGAATGTATCTCCATGCATAGTTTTCACTAAATTTGTGTACCTATCTGCATTGAAAGCAAAATTCAAACCAAAATCCATTCCATAAATACAGCAAGAATTAAGTTTGTGTTAAATTTTCAAGAATGTATGAGTACATTTTTTGAAAACGACAACGTTCAATTTATAGGTAGCAGATAAACCCAAATTGAATATCTTAAAAAAAAACCACTTCAAAAGGCTGGCCAATGACATATGTACTTGTACATGTATTGCATATAAAAAAAATGTAAGCAACGAAAATGTTGGATCGTGTATGAATCCTAACAAAAGTCTATATACAAATCACTTCAAAAGTCTGATCAATGACGTCAATCATATACAAAGCAATGTATGTACAAATGTATTACAAAAAATGTAAGCAACATCATCCACATCAACTTAATTTATCTCACCTTCTTAAGCATCTTTTTTTTAAATTGCTTATAAGTCAACAAAATTGTATAATTCAAAGAGATTTCCTCTTAAAATTCATCAAGAATGTAGGTAAACCAAACATTTTTCCAACAACATGCATGTTCATCAGGCAACCAAAAGCCATCAAAAGAGTCAAATAATATACTCAATTATTTCGTTCTCCTTCGCTTACAGTCACATTGCACATGCGCAGTAATGTAAGCACAGAGCATAACACTTAAAAACATGCTCTTATTTCTCTCTTTCTCAAATAAAATATGCCTACACTAGCACTCCAAGCGGCTCTAGGGAAAAAGATTTTTTCTCGTCTCATGATAGTACTATAGCAGTTTATATACAATGGGTGACGGTGAAAAACGAAGAGGATCGACAATGATTTTATTTTTTAATTTTCATTTCATGCTTCGTTATCGTTGATGTTGAAGTTAATGCACAAGTAGCTTTGTGATTATAGGGACTATAAGTCAAGTTTAGGATTCGTGAACATAAAAAATTGTGATATTAATCAAACATTACATTACGATGATAGAGAAACATATTTGAGTTACTGGCAAAATTCTGTCAGTCTGTCTGTAGGTCTGTCTGTACGGATGTATTTTGGACTATAGCCTAAACGGTTGAGCCAATCGTCTTCAAATTTAGAACTTAAGGTTATTTTGAGATTCTACAGAGGAGTTTTTTTCAATTTTTACTTGCGATTATAGGAATTGTAAGGCAAGTTTAGAATTCGTGAATATAACAAAAATTTAGATAACAATGAAACATGACATTACGATCATAGAGAAGTCTAAAAAAGTGATCGACAAAAATGTCTGTCTGTCTGTCTTCTGTCGGTCTGTCTGTCTGTCAGTATGTATAACGAGCTGCAGCCTAAACGGCTAAAGCGATTATCTTCAAACTTGGTGTGTGTGATTATTTTGGCATTCCTCAGAGGGGACATTGAAATTCAAATTGTAAGCCTAAAAGTAACGGTAGTGCCATATGACCGTTGAGTTGAGATGTTTTCTTGATTGAAATTTTTGCTTTCAGTAGGTAATCGAGTATTTTTTTTATTTGTTAGTTGTTTTTACATGTTTATTTGTTTATCATAGGCGTCCTTTTTATTTATTCTGTATGCTGTTAGGATCATGAAATACTTTAAAATAAATAACGATAGTTTGCTTTATTTTATAATAATATTTTATAATAATACAAATAAAGAAGTTTGCTTTCATTAGACTAGTGCTTAGGGCTCAACCGAGCAATATAAAACAAATTTGAGGGAAAATATTAAATATTTTTTTTTTTATGAAATCAAAAAAACACTAGGTAGTCAAAACGTTTTTTGGAAAAAAATTTGTAAGCCATCTCATTTCTTTTACTGTTTTCTATTTTATAAATTTTTCATTTCAAAATCGTTCGACCAGTTTTTTTAAAAACTTTTCAAAAACATATTTTAAAATTTTTTTCAGTATGTCAATTTAAAAAAAACTATAGTGTATACTAGAAGAAAAAAATTGAAAAAAAAATCTAAAGATTCGTTTTCAAAATATTCAAAAAACAAAATAAGTTTAAAAAAAAATATTAAAAATTAAATAAAATGTTTTTGAAAATTTTAATAAGCAATATTATTTAAATCATAAAACACTACATATTTTGAATTTTTTTCCAAAATCCAATTAGTTAACGAGAAAGTCTGATTGTAAAAAAAAACCGGTCATCAGGGAGGTACCGTTATAAAACTTTTTTCTGAAAAATCCTTTAAAACTGAAAGATAGATTTTGCATAGAAAACACTATTCAGAAAGTTTTATCAAAATCGTAGGAGCCATTTTCGAGAAAAATATCCTAAAGAATTCAAATCAAAAGTCTGGTCAATGATGTACATATGTATGTACAAATATGACAAATATGTATGTAGGTAGTGCTCGTATAAGACTTGAAAATCAAAAAAAAAAACTCAAATCAATAGTCTGGTCAATGACGTACGCATGTATAAATACTTATGTAAGAACCAGTTTTCATATTACATATTCCTTATAAAAAAACGTAAATAATGAAAATGTTGGATCGTGTATAAATCCTTACAAAAAACTATTCGCCTCAGCTAAGCGAAACCATTGTATATAAACTTCAAAACTGCTAGCAGTTTATATACATATATACAATGAAGAAAACAAAATACTAAATTATTTCTGTTCTCCTTCTGTTTTTTCTTGCCTCACATTACACATGCGTAATAAACTAAGCACAAAGCATAACATTAAAAACCATGCTCTTAATTCTCTCTCACTCAAATAATATGTCCCTACACTAGCACTCCAAGCGGCTCTAGGGGAAAAGATTTGTTCTCATCTCATGATAGTACTATAGGCAATGTATATACAATGCATTATAGTAAAAAAATTGCAAATCCTAAAGAACTCAAATCAAAAGTCTGGCCAATGACGTACGCATGTATAAATACTTATGTAAGAACCAGTTCTCATATTACATATTCCACATAAAAAAAACGTAAACAACATTGTATATAAACTGCAGTTTATATACAATGGTAAACAATGAGCCTCAGCTAAGCGAAACTATTGTATATAAACTTCAAAACTGCTAGCAGTTTATAAACATATGTACAATTAACAAAACAAGATACTGAATTATTTCATGTTCTCCTTCTGTTTTTTCTTGCCTCACATCGCACATGCGCAGTAAACTAAGCACAAAGCAGTTCGGTTCTTATGAATTTTGTAATAAGGAGTCCATACCTGTGAAGCAAATTCAAGGTGAGGGCGTACGTAGCAATTGTACAAGGAAAGAGTCACATAATGGATCATTAAATTCCTTTGCCCAGCGTTTTATGAATCCAAGCATAGAGCTAGCTTTATTCACTATAAAGTTAACGTGTTGAGTAAATTCTAAGTTGGAGCTAAAATGGACACCCAAATCCTTAAAAGTTTTCTAGAGAAGGTAATCGTCTGGCATTTTACAGGGTTAAGGGAAATACCACTTTTTTTGCACCAAATACTAAAGTTATCAATATCTGCCTGCAGAAGAATACGTTCATCGCTAGACTTTATTATCTTGAAAATCTTCATGTCATCAGCAAATATGAGAACGTCACTTGACTGAATGCATGATATCACATCATTTATAGCCAAAATGAATAATAATGGACCAAGGTGGTTTGCTTGAGGTACTCCAGAGTAAGCCACGAAGGGATCTGAAAGACAATTTCTAAATTTTACCTGGTAGGATCTATTCTCAAGGTATGATTTGATCCAAGCTAAGATACAGGGAGGAAAACCATAAGCTTTTAGCTTAAACAAGATTAGTTCGTGGCTAAGTTGATCAAATGCTTTTGAGAAGTCAGTGTAAATGCAGTCAACTTCATAACCTTTTTCTAATGCATTTGAACATTTGTGGGAGAACGTAAAAAGGTTTGTAACAGTCGATCCGTGCCTTAAGAAACCGTGCTGTTGTTCACAAATAAGATTCTTACTATAAAATGCCATACTTTCACAGACTACTTGTTCAAAAAGTTTTGGTATGCAAGATAATTTAGAAATGAGCCTGTCCCTGTAGTTTGTAATATCAGCCTTATCTCCTTTTTTGAATAAAGGAGTAAGAAAAGACTCTTTCCATATACTTGGAAATTTTCCTGTTTTAAGAGAAAGCTCGAAAATGAACCTGAGCGGCTGAACTAAAGAATTTCTACATTTTATTAACACTATTGGAGGAATGCCATCGGGGAGCTAAACAATCATAATTTAATGAAGAAAGAAGTTCAAGTACTGTACTCAGCTTGTTTGCGAAAAGGTATGTAGATTGTGGAAAAAAATGTCATCTACAACCATTGGTTCCAGAAATGAATCGTGAAAATTGGCTGCAAAGGCATTAGAAATATCGATGGGATTATCTAACTGAAGGTTTTTATATGCGAAGATAGCCGGAAATCCATCTAATTTTTTCTTTAAATTAACAAGCTTCCCAAATTGTTTAGGTATTTTTTTAAGGAAATACCCATATCATTTATGTAGCTAGTATATAAGGTATTTGAAAGAATATTAAATTCGTCAAAAGTTTTGAGATAACGAGAGTAGTGTGTTGGAGAAAGAGATTTTAAATAAACCCTCCATGCTTTATTCCTTCTGTTACGAAGACTGCGCAGCTCTTTAGTGTACCATGGATTAAGGAGAGATTTCTTTTTAAGCAGTTGTTAAGGGTGCAAGGTTAAGGAACTAGATAAAATATTTTCAATTCCTGAACTAAATAAATCTTCAGACAACACATGGAAATTTGCTTTTCTGAAGTCATAAGTATAAGAGCAGTCAAAAGGGTGACTGTTTTCTAAGATTTGATCACTCAAATCATAATTGTTCATAAGGAAGTAAGTATATATGGATATAGGTATGTACTTAGGTAGTTTATATAAGCTAACGAAATAATTGCAACAAATGCAAAACATCCCAAAATCGTCTTGCCTCACAATCAACATACGTGAGAAAATGTGCTGACAGAGCGTCTACTGCAGCAACAACGGATGCCGGTCACCTGAGCTTCAACACCAGCTGTCATGTCGTGGGAATGGAGTTCCAATACTTTTAAGTTAGATTCTAAGTTCTTTATAATTTGTAAATCAGTTTAAGTTCTAAATTAAAATAAAGAGGTTCATCCTCATAAAAAATATATTTTTATTAAAAATAATAATGAAATAATTTAATTGGTGCCCAATGTGTGTGGCTCGGGATTTAACTTAATAAATATAAGTCGTCCTCAAGTAGTTCGCAGTTTTTAAAGTTGACCTTACGAAGTTCGCAAAAGTGCTTAAAGTGTTGTACAAAATTACATAAGTCGACTTCAAGTAGTTCGCAGTTTTTGTGCGCAAACTTTAGTAACAAAAGAAGAATCCCGAGTCCAAAGAACTCATTTGTGAACAATTAATTAAATATTAAAAAAGATATCCGACAAAGGAGTGTGAAGAAAGGCGCCCTAGTAACCAACAGAACGAACATGATCGATGCCCCTTTACCAGCGACGGAGAATGTTCATGGTGATTTTAGTGTTAGAAATTTAAAACAAAAAAATTTTGTTTAGTGCCTAAGTAATAAATCGGAAAACAGAAAAAAAAGTAAAAAAGTAGATTTGAAAGAAGTTGTATTTTTATTAAAACGTTTTAAATAAAAAATATCAAGTAAAGGATACTTCAAATTTTAATTTGAAAAAAACCCATTAAAAATAAGTTTTCACTAATTGCTCAAGAATTATAGTTAAATTTGTTTGTTATGTGTATGGATATAAAACAATAATTAAAACCACGCTCTTATTTAATAACTTTTTTTTAAGAACAGTTGAAAGAAACGTAGTTAATAAGAGTTTAAAAAATTAATTTAGCTATTTAAAAGAATTTAATTAATTTATCCTTTAAACAAACATATTTATTAAGAGTTTAAAAAAAATATTTAGATCATCTAAGAAAAAAATTATTAATTTAATATTTTTCTCCTTAATTTAATTTAAAATGGCTAACCCTATCATACGCCCACCACTCTTACACCCCCCTCAACAAAATCCCCCACAAATTCAGAACGCAAATATGACCCCAGAATTAGAAGCAATCATAACGAGTATTATTAGTAGAGTTTGTCAAACCGAATGCCGAAATCTAGTTCAATCATTAGTGAATCCCAACATAATATTTGCCAAAGAAATATTTCGGAATCTTAAACGCAATTCGCAACAAAATTGTCGGAAATGCCGATTCTATTCTCGAATCCTACAACACCCTGGAACTGAACTGGGAGTGTATTTCTAAATGTTTAACTCTGCACTATGCAGATAAACGCGACTTAGGAACCCTAGAAAACCAGATGACGATACTAACCCAAGGACATAATACTATAGAACAGTATTATTAATTCGTTTATAGTCATCTATGTCTCATTTTAAACAAAATATCCAGTATGGATATTTCCGCTGATGCTATGCATCTATTTACTTCCACATACAGAGAAAAACATTAGACACGTACGTGGCCTTAAATGAGATCTTCCTAGACCTCTAGAAATAAGAGAACCTTGCGATCTGCCACAGGCTCTTCATCTTTGTCAGAAACTAGAAAATCAACAATTTAGAGCGCAATATGCAAATCATAATAACAATATAATTAGAAGACACACTCAAACTGAAGCACTATCACTTCCGCCTCGAAGGAATAATTTTCAGCAACCCTTTTATCCCCAACTAGCATATCTACCCCAACCTCGACCTCCACCAAGACAAATTCCTCAATTTTCTCATTTTCCCCAATACCAACAAGGTTTCCAGCAAAATTCCAGACAACATATAGCTACACCATTACCAACCCTTCCCGAAAAGTTTCCATCAAAACCCCAAACCTAATTATAACAAGAACAACTCCTATCCCAATTTCCAACAAAACATCCACCAACCCAATCATCATACCCAAAGACCTTTGGAGCGAATGGATACTGACACTATCGGAACAAATAGAGTAAACTATATGAACAGACCACAACAAGGAAAAAATTGGACACCCGCACATAAGAGACCAATGATGTTATGTACCTCAACAACATCAGGTTCCTCCAAATAAGATGCAAAGAAACTTCCATCTAGATGCTACTAATGCACCAAATATATCTAACAATTCTTACGGGATTGATGATTACAATTCCACAGTTGAAGTCATGAGCAACAAAGTATCAGATGATATTCAAGAGACACTCGATGAATATGTTGATACACGTTATAACTATGAAGATGTCGGTGAAGTTTTGAGAACAATTTTTTCTTAAATGGTAGAACATATAAGTAGATTTTAAAAGATATTTTTTAATAATGATTGAATGAGAATTACAGCTCATTTTGCTATCAATTAAAAGGTCCAGATATTTGAATTCCTCAACAACTTGAATATCAAAGCATTAAGTTGAGCAAGATGAATTTATAGTAAAAGAATTGCTGCATAGGCTTGAGTAGCACGTTCCTGAACTTATAAACATGCTATTACATTCACAACTATGAAAAATAAAACTAGGCAAATGAAGACTGAGTTGGTTGAAGGTCATAATTTTGGTTTTGTCACTGAGGACAAGTTTATGCATAACAAACCAGTGTCTTAAGATTTCGAGGTCATGATTGATATCAGCGACTAAGTCTAACGGAGATGAAGCGGAGTAAATGCAAACCGTGTCATCTGCAAACCCTATAGTTCTACCTTTTAAAGGTTGAAAAAAAAAGTGAGTTAATGTAAATTAAAAACAAAAGTGGCCCAAGGACAAATCCTTGCGTCACACCAGTATTTATGTCAAGCCATAGACTTAAAAAACCTTCAATTCTTACCCTTTGTTTTCTACCTTCAAGATATGAAGCAAACCACTTGATCATAAAACCCTGAAACCAATATTTTTTAACTTTAGTAGTAGAATACTATGATCAACAGTATCGAATGCTTTTGTTACATCCACGAAAAGGGAAGCAGTAATTTTTCTTTTATTTAGACTGTCATAGACTTCAGAACAAAAACTCAGAAGAGCATCCTCAGTAGATTTATTAGCTCTGAAGCCGTATTGACTACTACTGAAGAAAGAATATTTTTCCAGAAAACAAACAATTCTTTTTTTTAATAGCTTTTCAAAGATTTTGGAAAAGACAGAAAGCAAAGAAATGGGTCTATAATTATTCAACTCTTTCCGATCACCTTTCTTGAAAATAGGAATGACCTCTACCATTTTGAGGCAATCAGGAAAAACACCTTGGAAGATGCTTTTATTATAGATATGAGCCAAAACAAAGGCAATATTGGGAGAAATTTGTTTCAAAAGAGAATTCGATAAACTATAGCTGGTAGACGAGTTTGAACTGTCCAATGCCATAATTTGCTGGTGAAGTTCGAACGATTAAATCGGATCATAAAAAAAGGTCATTTCTTCATGCTCATTTTCAAAATAGATGCATACATCAGTAAAACCATCCGCCATAAGACCGGCATCTCTTAGAGTCTTAGCAGCAACACTTGTAAAAAAGTTATTAAAAGTATTGGCAACATTTTCGGAGCCTTCAATATCTTTATTGTGAAAAGTTAAACATGTAGGAGACGACGAAGATACACCTTTGTTAAAAAAGGTCATTAACAATAGCCCATTTTTTTTTTAAGTCACCTTTAGCTCTATTAAATCTGTTTATGTAAAATGTATCTTTGCATATGCGTACCTCTATATCTATCTCTTTTCATAGCCTTTCGTATGTATTTTGTAATTCAAAATTGTGTGGATGTTTTTTGGATTTTAAACGTGGTTTATTCTTCTCCTCAATCCTTTTAACGAGATCAAACGTTATCCATGGTTTCAGTCTTTTTAGTTTGGAATGTCTACTGGATGTCCTTTCAGAACACATATTAATATAAAAGTTCAGAATATGGAGAAACTCATTAAAGGCTGCAGAGGGATCATCCTTATAAAACACTTCAAGCCAAGTAGTAGGAACTCATTCAATCTATTTATATTGATTTTATCATTAGGTACGTAAGGGATATCTTTATGTGTGGGCTTATTTATGTTGTCCTCAAAGATGAGACATGTCATAAAATGATCAGATATTTTCAAATCAGCTATGGAACTAAACAAAGATAACTCATTAGATCGGTCCATCCTTACATAGATATGATCAATACAAGATTTGGACGAGCCAGAAATTCGAGTTGGTTTGTTAATGAAGGATTCTAACCCATTGGAAGACATAACAGATTTATAGTTGTTGGTATCATTACATTCACTTAGTAAGTCAATGTTTATATCACCAATGATAAACAAATTACCACAATTTTCAGCGAGAAAGAGAGAAGACAACTCCTGCGTAAAAGCATCCTTACTTCTAAAATGGAATCTGTAAAAGCACCAAAAGGCTAGTTTTTTCGAATTTACTGTAAAGACAATTTTTAAAAAATCAGAGCACTCAAGAGATATGGAATAATACTCACAGTTCAAATCTTCATTAACGAATGCAGCAACACCACCAGCAGCATATGAATTGTTGCAATTAGCGTAACATGTATAACCAGGTAAATAAAAACATTCTTTTTCATAATCGAATATCCATATTTCAGAAAAATTAAATCAGGTTTGTTTTTAAATTAATCTAACTGCGCTTCAAGCAAATCAAAATTTTAACGAAGGCTTTGTATGTTTTGTTGAATAATAGAGACATTATTTTTAAGCGTATCACAATGAAAAACACTTTTACAAAAATCTATTTCAAAATTGCAAATAGGAGAATTTATGAAGTTAATATGAGGATCTTCTATACAGCTGTTATTTACATTGATTATTAATAGTAAAATAAAATATTTATGATAAATTATCAAGATCCTCAAAACATACAATTTTAGCAATATTATTCCCCATTTTTTATCCATAAAAACAAATTTTTTTCCATCTTAACCTGTCTGGCTCTTTTGAAAAGAATCCTATTAAACATAGAAAGACTTTCGTTAATATATATAGGACGCCTTTCACGATGATCACCGCATAGAGCAGATGTAAGTTGCACTGTTCTCTTTTTGATTAAAACTTTACCCTTACATTCCATTTTTTTAAATTTAACACATAAGATGTTCAGAGATGTTCGACGTTTCGTTGCTTGGTTCGAATAGTTTTAACAAAATATGATTCAATATCATCTGAAGAAAAATGTTCATTCAGACCATCTGTCAAAATTTTCACAGTAGTACTCAAAGCATTCTGCTTATCAACATTTGGAACACCCACAATATCAATACACTTGCCTAAAGTTTTTTGTTGCAAAGTGTTAGTGATCTGTTGCAATTTCTTAACTTTAAGCGACAGGGCAGCATTTTCACCTATCAAACTACTTATCTGTGCAAGAGCGTTGGAATTCATTTCTCTTAATGAAGCTAATTCGCTGCTTATGTTGTTGTTCGTTTGCCTTAGAGCTATTATTTCCTTATACAAAATCTCCAACGTGACGACAGGGGCATCAGTGGAGTTTGTGGGATAATTGTTATGCTTGGTGTTGTTGTTAGGCAGCAGAGTATCGTCCAAAGGTATTTTATTTGGGCCACTGCAATCAATAACATTGTTAGACTGGCTTGTGGAAGGTGGCGAAGAAGAGACACAAAATACAGAAGTAGCTTGTGTGTGGTTGTTGATATCGACTGACGTATGCAGTGGTAGTGTTTGAGTTTTGGATATGATGCGCTCAGATGATGATGGCAGAGTTGATTGCGATAAAGCTGGCTGTTTGGGATGGTTAAGACTCATATTAGCAGTGAGTTGGGAATTCGGGGGAGAGCGAAGAGATTTTCGCCTGTGTTGAATTGCACAAGAAGGGCAACGGTATCGAACATTATTTTTTTTCCATATACATGATGATACATGACTTTGTTTAAGTTCTACACATTTTAAGTGAAATAATTCATTGCAAGAATTACAGCTAATTTTAGGTTGGCTGCGATCGATTCTCTTATTATATAAACACGGCATTTTTCAAGTGTTCAATAAATGTAATGTAGCAAAGAATAATAACAAAATTTCAGATTTACTAATATATATGTAATTAGATTTTACTCAAAAGTGTGTCAACCCCACGACAATCAATTGACTGTCGTACATCAAATTCCAGTCACGAGCAAAATTTTCTTTTAACCACTGGCTCTTTGCAGAAAAATGGATGGATAGTTGATTCAGAAGCGACCAGACATGCAGTAAACGCTGCAGGAGTTGCAGACGTTGTTGGCGATATGTATATATTGCGTCAGAGTGGTACAGTACACGCGTTGCATCACAACGAAAAAAGTATTCATACGTGGCACCGAAAGATGGGACATCGTGATCCAGAAGCAATTCATACTATGGAATCAAAAGGTTCAATTGAAGGCTTACAGATTGTCGATTATGGGATTAAGGAGACATGTGACACTTGCATGAAGGGAAAATTGACTAAAATTCCATTTCCAAAGAAGTCAGAAAGTAAGTCATTACCACCATTAGATCTGATTAATACAGAGGTGTGTGGGCCTATGCAACGATGACACCAAGTGGCAAGCGATATATTGTAACATTTATCGACGATTTTTCGAGTTTCACGATTATATGTCTGTTGGCACGCAAATCAGAATTCAATCAGAAGCTTAAAGAGTTTGTAGCGTTTTTTGAAACAAAAGTTGGACGAAAGCCGAAAATTATTCGTTCAGATAGAGGCGGTGAATACACGGGAAAAGACATGACTGATTTCCTGAAAGCAAATGGATTACAAGTCCAGATAACAGCAGCATACAGCCGACAGCAAAATGGGAAGGCAGAAAGGAAAAATTATACGTTAATTCAAATGGCGCGTTGTATGCTTATAGATGCAAACCTTCCTAACAGTTTTTGGGGTGAAGCGGTAACAACGGCAAATTTAATACAAAATCGTACCATAACAAGAGCTACAAACATGACACCATATGGGAGATGGAAAGGATCCAAACCAAGTACAAACATTTTTGAAATATTTGGTTCAAAATGTTTTGTACACGTTCCGGCAGAAAAAAGACAAACATTTTCTTGGGATATGATGATCAAGCTAAAGCTATGGTTGCAACACGCTCAAAAAACAGCCGAAAAAAACACACAGCTCAGCTCTTTTGAGCTCAATTGTTGAGCTTGTCACATAGCTTAAATTCGTCGAGACAGCTCAAAAGTGAGTTAGCTCACATAAGAGCTAGCTCAAATAAGAGCTAGCTCACACAAGAGCTAGCTCAAATAATTAATAAGAAAATAATTGCGCGTTAGACTTAATTGTAAACTAGTAAACATTTCAAAATTAATAGTAAAGCATTCTAGAAGCTAGAACTATCGCGTATTCAACAGACAGGTAGTTGGGGTTTTCCAATTTTTTCCCCTGTCTGTTGAATACGCGATAGTTCTAATTTTTAGAATGCTTTACTACTAATTTTTAAATGTTAACTAGTTTACAATTAAGTCTATCGCGCAATTATTTTCTTATTAAGAACAAGCATACATTAATCATCCCCAAATAGTTTAAAATAAAATAAATTTCATAGACAGAAACGAAATGTCCACAATTATTTTTTTTTGTATCCTAGAGCAGGTCTCTACGCACACACATACATATTTTTTTAATTCGTACCCTCTCTCTTTTCACTAATAAGCTACCAGATACCTAACAGCTAAAACCTTAACAGATATTGAAAATCCGCAAACATATCATTCACACATACCTAAACGGAGGGATGATGTTTTTTTTAGTCCTGGAGTAGGTCTGTACGCACGCACATACATATATTTTTCTTTCGTACCCTTTTTCTTTTCACTACCAGATATCTAACACCTAACATTTACAAATCTGCACTCACCTCGAAGAATGCAACTCATTGCAAAATAAAATAACTAAACATTTTAGAACTATCCGAACTCATTCCTCTGCTTAACTGCAAATTCATCTTACATATCATAATATATTATAAATATTCCAAAACCAATATCACCATTAACCAAGCAGTACAACAATAATAACCATGTTTCTTAAAAAAACTACAACTGTAAACATAGTACACACATTTATTTATGCCGCAAATGGAATATTTTCTTAACGTTAACAAATGTTATCTCAACGCAACTCATGTCATAGCTCAAAATGTAGTTGAGCTAACACCAGCTCATCTCAGCTCAACCGACAGCTCAGCTCAACTGACAGCTCAGCTCAACCGACAGCTCAGCTCAACCATCAGCTCAGCTCAACCGATAGCTCAGCTCAATTTAAAGAGCTGAGCTGTTAAGCTCAAAATTGAGCTAGCTCAAAAAGTGAGCTAGCTCACATATGAGCTTGGTCGAAAAAAGAGCCAGCTCAAAAGTGAGCTGAGCTGAAATGTGAGCTTCTTGCATCCCTGGCTAAAACATATCGATGTTACAATCCGGAAACCAAGAAAATCATAGTTAGTCGAGATGTGAAATTTTTGTTCATCAAACATATAAGAGATTGACAGCGAAAATGAAGTTTCCATCAAATTGAGTTCCAGATCAAAGAATTGCATCAGTGACAAACCAAATATGGATCAATTTGTACAACAGGAACGAGAAATTCAGAGGAAAACTCAAGAAAAATTACCAGATCAACCAATAAGAGTTTCACAGCGTATGAATAAGGGAATTCCAGCCAAACGTTTAAATGATGAAATTAAACATGGCAAAGGAACTTATTAAGCCGAAAACTTACACTGAAGCCATCGAAAGTGACGACTAGGAGCACTGGCTCATAGCGATGCAGGAGGAGATTGAGTCACAACAAGCTAATGGCACATGGGAGCTAGTCGAGTTACCAAAAGGAAAGACAGCAATCGGAGGTAAATGGGTTTCTTAAAATTAAAACAGATGCAAGTGGTGAAATTGAGGGTTACAAAGCTAGGTATGTAGCTCAAGGTTATTCACAAAAGTACGGTGAAGACTACGACGACGTCTTCGCACCTGTTGTGTTACATATCACATTCAGAACCTTGTTATCTGTAGCAGCGAAAAGAAAAATTACCGTTTATCATCTGAATGCTAAGACGGCTTTCTTTTTTTTTTTATATAAGTAACGCGCGCACAAGGGACTATTTGTTTCCATATTAATGTAAGACACTGCGCGGGCATTAGGAAGATAGGGAGGGGAGAGATAGGAGGTGTCGATTAACATTGCTTTTGAATGTTTGCAAATTGAAATGGCAAGGGAAAATCTCGCCGGGTAAACCATTCCAAAGTCGTGTTGTACGGCTAAAAAAAGAATCCCTATATTTCACGGTACGTCCGAAATTGGGCTCAAGGGTGAACTGATGGGCATTCCTAGCAAGACGAGTATTACGGGCGAAACTTTTAAGGGGAGGAATGCAGCTGGCTACCTCGAGTGAACATTTTTTATAAAAGAAACGATAAACTAAGGAAAGACATGAAACATTGCGTCGGTGTTCGAGAGGGGCAATTGTTTCAGCGGCAGTTCTATTTCCTATCAATCTTAACGCTCGATTTTGTATTCTATCAAGCAGGTGAAGCGATGTTTGTGAAGCACCTGCCCACAGGTGGGAGTTGTACTCGAGTTTAGGGCGTATAAACGCTTTATAAATTGTAGCCAGATCAGATGGGGAAAAATACTTCTTACACCGATACAGAAAACCTAAGCACTTAGCAGCATTCTTAGCGATTTCAAATATATGGTCGTTCCAACGGAGGTCGTCGTTGACACACATACCGAGTACTGAGAGCTTTTCGGTTTCTTCGATGTAAGTGCCATTCATGGACAATGGCATTGCACCATTGCAATTGTACGTCCGAAGGCGAAGGACGTGAATTATCGAACGAATATGAAAAGCTGAGGGTAGAGTCGTCAGCAAAACAGTTAAGTGGATTAGAAGTAACAGACAGAAGATCATTTATAAAAATGAGGAAAAGAGTCGGAGACAGAACAGAGCCTTGGGGCACACCAGCATTTATTTTATGGGAATCAGACTTGAATCCGTCCAATACAACTTGTATTGAACGGTCCAGGAGATAGCTTCTAATCCAACGAACAAGAGTATCATCGATCCCAAAAGCACGCATTTTCGATAAGAGAGCTTCATGCCAAACTTTATCAAATGCCTTGGAGATATCAAGAGCAATAATCTTACTTTCACCAAAGCGATGTAAAGATTTGTTCCACTGTTCGGTGAGATATGCCATCAGATCACCAGTGGAACGGTTGCTGCGGAAGCCATACTGACGGTCATGGAGAAACTTACGATCTTCAAGATATTCCTTAAGCTGACGGTTAATCAGTGTTTCCATGACCTTAGAAAGAAGAGATGTCAGTGCTATGGGTCGGTAGGAGGAGGGGAAGGATGGGCCACCTTTCTTAGGAACAGGCTGGACAAATGCTGTTTTCCATCTTCTAGGAAAGATTCCAGAAGAGTAGGAGCGATGAAAATGCTTTCGCAGTGGCTTTGCCAGTGTGGAAGAACAACTCTTCAGAAGAATCGGGGGTATACCATCCGGACCAGCGGATTTGTGTATATCGAGATCTTTGAGAACTCTTGCTACTGTACGAGTGCGGAAAAAAATCTGTCCCATGGAAAAATTTACATTCTCAAGTATAGAAGGGGCAACGTTGCTATGCGGCAGCGTGGAGCTGGTAGCGAAATGGGCGGCGAGCAAGTTTGCCTCCTCTGAAGAGTAAACAATTGGTTTGTTATTGACGATGAGCGTTGGAACCGAAGATGTTGAGGAGTTTTTAATATTTTTTACAAATGACCAAAAATTTTTACTGCCTTTGGGACACTGCAGAATTTTTTGCCGTAATTTTTGATCATGCAAAAATTTGGTTCTTTCAATAATGGAGTTGCATGAGTTCCTTCCTTGTTTGCGCTTTTTCTGATCTTCCTTAAACCAGGACTTTTCTTTAGGCTTGATGCTTTTTACTCTGTTAGGAATAAAAGCACGCATCCCTAGAAGAATCACATTTGTGATCATTTCAGCACTGGCATCAATGTCACTATCGAGGAAGCATAGTGACCAGTTAAAGTTTCGGAAAAAAATATTCAGGCCGTCCCAATTGGTTTTCTCGTATTGCCAAACGGTCCTGGTGGGAAGTTTTTCTTTAACTGGATGGGTGGAGGATGAGAAATTAGCTGAAATGATACAATGGTCTGAAGTGCCAAATGGAGAAGTTACACTAATGATATATTTATCAGGATGAGAAGTAAGAAACAAGTCAAGAGTATGGGCGGCTTGCCCAGCAACATCCGGTATACGCGTTGGCACATCGATCAGTTGGGTAAGGTGATGTAACCCGGCAAAGATCTCGACATACCTTTCTTCGGGTGTTGTCTGACCAGAATAGCGGAGCCAATTGGAATTGTGTACATTGAAATCGCCCGCAATAACGATTTCAGTGCGAGGACAAAGAGAAACAATTTTCGAGATGGAATCAGACATCAGTGCATCAAACTCGTTACAAGTCGAATTACTGTCAAGATTTGGACTCATGTAAATGAAACAATAATGAATGACATGCTTGCGGACAGTGAATTTGAGCCATAAGAAGTTAAAGTCATTGTTGGAACATTGCCCTTATTGGGGAAGGCTCTGGCAAGCAATATCATTCCTAACATAGACCACGAGACCATGATGTGAACAAAGAAGCGGCACCAAGCTATACCCATGTAGAGCAAATTCTGATAAATCAGTATTTACTCCAACCTGGGTTACACTAAATGCCAAAACAGCTGGCCTGTATTGAACAGTGTAGACGTACACGTGAAAGAAATTCTTTCTTATACCACGAACATTAGAATACACGAAACGAAAATCACTTACCATTTAAAAGTACTCACACAAAACACAATTCTGACTAAGTCGAACCATGCAGTGAAAATCCAAATTAATTTCTGTAATAAACAAACTGTCTTAGGTGTTATGCCCATAAGACAGCTTGCATACAAAAAATCAATTTAAATATTCAGCACAATAAGACAAACTCAGATGCCCTTATCCATTTACCGCAAGCATTAGATTGTCATACGATGCCTACAGTAGATAAGAAAGAGGCAGTTAAGCACAAAGGTCTTGGGACAGATAAGAGGAAAATTTGCTATGCGAATGCGTTTTATTTATTTTTTTTCCACAGCGCGAGTGGGCATCTTTTTTTTCCTCCAATGACGTGAGTGGATATCATTTTATTGTTTACAGCACACGCGAGGGTTTTTTTTCGGTTTCTCTAACGAGTGTGTATTAATATTTTTTTAAAACACTCGCGATAACAATGCGCAATATTTTTTTTTTTTTACTTTTGCTTAATTATTTGTGCGCGCACCTCGACGTCGGGCCTCTACGAGCTTAAGATCGAAAATGGGCATACCCATTTACCCCAGTCTATATTTTCATAGGTGACATGCCAGTTGTTTTGTTAACGGTTGTGTTCAAGGCTAGTTGTATTCGGCTAACGTAGCTGGTCCATTCAAGATTAGTGTCAATATTAGTTCGCATAAGATTAGCTACAGTGTCAACGTATCTCTCCTGTCCCCTGTCCGTTAGCCCTACCAGTACCTATAGCTATCAAGTGGTGTTCGATACCAAAGGAAACGCACAGCTTTCTAAAATCTTCACTCGTGAAATTGGATCCCCGGTCGGTAACAATCCTGAAAGGTGCACCAAACACTATTACATCATTATAGAAATGTTCTACCATCTCTGATGCTTTTAGAGTTTTACAGGGGAAAAGTAATATAAATTTGGTAAAAGAGTCTATAATGATAAATATTTGACGACAATCTTCCCGATTCTCGCCATAGAAAGGTCCCATATAATCAGCATGGGTGGTGTGAAAAGGGACTGGTCTCTTCTCTATCGGGTGTAGCTCAAACTGTTTTTTTTCCAGACGGTCTCTTGGGAACAATGCAGATAAAGCAGGATTCCACAAACTTACGAACGTTTTTTGTCATTGAAGGTATCCAGAAATGTTCCCGCATTTTACTCAGTGTTTTTTCCCATCCGACGTGACAGTTATCTTCGTGAAAGTACCTAATGAGTGACAAACGGCACTGTTGAGGAATGAAAAGCTTTTCCGATTTATCGATCTTTCTGTATAACAATCCACTTCTTACTGCATACTGTGATCTAGTGTCAGTGTCATAAGCGTTAATCTTCTGAATTATTTCGGTTATATTCGGATCTTGACGTTGCTCAATATTAAGCCATGTGTCTGTTAAACTATTCGACCAATAACAAAAAGAAGAAGGAGGTACGTTTCAACTGAAGTAATCGACATGTAACATAGTCTTTCCCTTTCTATATTCGATGTCAAAATTAAAATCTTGGAGATACATCCACCATTGTGCGACGCGTGGTAGTAGGTCTCTTTTTTGATTAGTTCTTTTAACGCATTGCAGTCGGTAACAACTAGAAATTTAACACCTAAAAGGTACGTGCGAAAATGCTTAACTGCGTTAACCACTGCCAGGGTCTCCAACTCGTAGCTGTGGTTTTGGGTTTCGTATCCCTTTGTTGCCTGACTGTTAAATGCAACTACGTGCAAACCCCCATTGACGTTTTGAGAGAGAGTTTTGCTGCTTCACGTTTTTCGGACCATTCGAACTTTGTGTTATTCTTGGTGAGTGAGGTGATATAATTTGTCTTTGCAGTAAACTCAGGAATGAATTTGCGAAAATAATTAGCCAAGCCCATAAACTGTCACACCATTTTAACGTTTAATGGAGTAGGCGAACGTACCATTGCATCAATTTTATTGCAACTAGGCCTAATGCCATCAGATGATATCTCGCGCCCCATATATTCAATTTTCTTCTGTAGGAATTTACACTTTTCAATGTTAATGGAAAACCCACACCCTGTTAACGCCTGCAATACAACATCAAGTTTTTCGAGGCCCTCTTCTTTGTTTTTTTGATGGAATTAACACGTCATCTAGATAAACCAACGCTGTTGAGTCTTTAAGGTTTCCTAGGGCTACATTGATTGCTCGTTGAAATATTGCAGGTGCGTTGGCAAGCCCAAATGGCATGCGTAGGAACTCAAAATGTCCATCCGGTGTTACAAAAGCTGTTTTCTCAATGGATTCCTCCGCAATTGGGATCTTATAGAACCATGACGCCATATCTAATGATGCAAATACTTCTTTCCAGACAGCCTGTCCAACTGATCATCGATCCTTGGCAAGGGATACCGATTTTAGGTAAGGGCCCTAAAATCGACACATAAACGGTTCTGGCCATTCTTTTTTTTAACAAGGACAACAGGGCTGGCCTAAGGTGAACTACTATCTCTTATAATTTCGTGAAGTTTTAGCTCTGTGATTATTTTTGATGTTATCTTTCGTTCACATACGATAGGGCCGGTAAAATGTGCCAGAATCTTTTGTTACACGTATTTTCAGTGAGCCCGTAGTTACATTCGCTGTTGGAAAACCCGTAATTATATTTTTGGAGTATTTCTTTAGAATTTCGCTAATTTTCTTCTCTTTTTGCAACACATTTTTTTGGACTACTTATGACGGTTTGTGTGGCAAGGCACTGGATTGAGTGATGACGTCGCAAAGTTGATCCATGGGCATCCACTGCAATTTCAAGTGAGGAATCCTTGAGGACATCCCTGTCGATGATCATATCGTTCTTCAACATTTTATGGTCCATTATGTGAAAAATAACCTCCACAGATAGTTCTTCAAATTCAACTCTAGTGTCAAGCTTCTCAGTCAATGTAATAGAGTCACTTCCGATTCCTTGAACCACCAAGAAATGCGCCCTTCTCTTTAAGCACAGATTGTCTGCAACATCCGTATCAAGGAGCAGTCAGAAACAGAGTCCAAGAGGCAATGAAAAACTTTGCCATTGACTAACACCACCGTAGTTCCTTCTGAAGAAGGACTATCCTTACAAAAATTCACATTCCTGCGCTCAGCCCTTTGTTTCGCCCAGCAAGTACTTTCGTCGTGCCCTGATTTACGACTTAACGTGCACCTCTTTACATTTGCCGTGTTTTGTTAGGTTTTTCAACGGAGTTAGTTTTAGGCAGTGCCTTTCGAGGGCATTTAGGTGTCCAACCTGCCCACACTCGTAACAACGTCGATCAGAATCCAATCGGGCCGTTTAGCTGCAGGAACCACAGCTGCAGATATTATACTTTCGGGAAAGTTGTCGAGAGACTAGCATATCAGGTTTTTGGTTAGGAGTTTCTCCAATAGAGGATAAATGATCGATCAAATTTTGGACAGTGTTGGTGAAGAAGAGACCGATGCAGAGGATATTCGTGTTGAAAATGTGGTAACCATGAAAATGTACATCGTTCGATCGCAACGAAACCCCCTGCTGGGTCGTGAATGGCTTCGAAATATCAAATTAGATTGGAGCAAACTTTTTGAAAAACAACTAGAGACAGTTATGCAAATACAACAAGGCAAAGAAAAATTGCCAGTAATTAACGAGCTTGTTAAGAAGTACTCTTGTGTTTTTTCCAAAACAACAGGAAAAATCACAGGAATACAAGCAAGGTTGCACATGAAAGAAAATGCCCTCCTCGGTTTTCATCAAAGCTCGTCGTGTGGCCTTTTCCTTAATCCAAGCAGTGGAAGCTGAGCTAGAGAGGTTGGTGGAAAACGATATTTTGGAACCAGTTGAAACGTGCGAGTGGGCCACACCGATAGTTTCTGTACGCAAACGAAATAATCAAGTACGAATCTATGGTGACTATAAAGCTACATTCAATCAGTTTTTAAAGATCGATGAATACCCGTTACCATCAATCGATGAACTGTTTACCTCAATGGCTGGGGGAAACAAATTTACAAAAATCGATCTATCCAAAGCTTACTTGCACCTAGAAATACACCCAGAAGATCGTGATTATCTTACGTTAAGCACCCACAAAGGGTTATATCGGCCGAAAAGATTGATGTTTGAAATTGCGTGTGCGCCAGCAAAATGGCAACGGCATATGGAGCAAATCCTCGGAGATATCTCTGGTGTCAAAGTGTTTTTAGATGACATACAAATTACAGCCGAAAACAATTCCTTACATTTGCAACGTTTAGAAGAGGTACTTAAAAGATTGAACCACTACAATATGCGCGTAAACTTGGAAAAGTCTGAGTTTATGGTAGATCGTATTGAATTCTGCGGGTATATGATAGATTCCGACGAATCCATAAAATGCGAAGTAAAATCGACGAGTTACAAAACATGAAACAACCAACTAATAAAGACGAGGTTAGAGCTTTCGTCGGTCTCATAAATTACTACGGAAGGTTTTTCAAAGGCTTGAGTACGATTTTATACCCTATAAATAACCTCTTAAAGGAGAATGTATTGTTTCGTTGGGATGAAGATTGTGAAAAATCATTTCAATCAGTTGAAAAACAGATGCAGTCAAAGGTGATACTGGCCCATTATGACCCGAAATTGGCCTTAATACTGGCAACAGATGCTAGTCCTTATTGAGTAGGAGCAGTTCTCAGCCATGTTTATCCAGATAAGAGTGAACAACCAATTCAATACGCGTCCGAAACACTATCAAAGGTTCAGCAAAAATACAGCCAAGTGGACAGAGAAGCATACGCCATCGTTTTTGGCATAAAAAAATTTACCAGTACGTATAGGCTAGGCGATTTACATTGATCACCGACAACAAGCCAATATCTCAATTTTTTTCACCACATAAGGGACTACCTACTCTTTCAGCTACACGTATGCAACATTATGCAATTTTCCTGTAATCATTTGACTTGATATTCGTTATAAAAAAGCTAAAGAAAACGGAAATGCTGATGCAATGTCACGTTTACCTGTCGCAGAGAAGTACGATGCCATTGAGGAAATTAATTTACTTGAAGTTGATGCTATCACAAGATTGCCGGTGACAGTTAATCAATTGAGGAAAACAACTGAAAAGATGACCAAGTAAAAACTTTAATATATGCATTGCAGTTCGGGAGAGAATGTGAATCAAAGGACAGATTTGGGATTAACCAAACCGAATTTGCTATACAACAGGGGCGAAACATACGAGTTTATGTACCAAAGGAATTAAGATCACGAGTTTTAGCCGAATTGCACTCGTCTCATTTTGGAATGACAAAAATGAAAACACTAGCCCGGGGTTATTGCTGGTGGCAAAATATGGATCGTGACATCGAGCAAATGGTGATGAATTGCACAGATTGTCAACTTACCCGACCAGAAAATAAACGAGTCTTGCTGAACGTTATGTGCAAACATTTAAAAACAAACTAAAAGCAGTCAATGTTAACAAAAATTCAATAAGTCAAGAATTATCAAACATTTTGTTGGCTTACAGACGATCTATACATCCAGCGACAGGAAAATCTCCAGCAATGCTCATGTTTGGACATCAAATAAGATCGCGACTGGATTTGATGTTGTTAAGTAAAAACAATATTCAGCGAAAACATTTTAATGAGAACGTTAAATGTAAGTTTTCATTAAATGAGAGGGTTGCAGTGCGGGATTACTCATCAGCAGCTAAATGGAAATTCGGTGAAGTGATTGAAATAGTCGGAAAACTACATTTTATGGTGAAGTTAGACGATGGTCGAATCTGGAAAAGGCATACAGATCAAATGCGTAAAGTTGGTGAGGAGGTGAGATCAAGGGATCCATTTATATGCAAGAAGGGACATGACATCATTGAAGAGAGCGAAGTTGCAAATACAAATGTATCTGAGGAGACACAAATTAAACCACAGAGGTTTACTAGTATAGAAACAGAGACAACGGGGGGGGGGGGGGGGGCAATAGTTTCAGAAGCAACTGAAGACTGTTGATAACCATTGAGCGATAAAGACTTAAATGTGAAGTATATTAAATAAAGAAGAAATATATTTTGCGAGGGATAACTGCATTTTATTTATGTACCTAAAGTTACAACAGTTGGCATTACAAAAGTTAAGGAGTTTCGTAAACCAACCTCAGAAATATTTCCGAACACGATCCGAACAATCATGTCCTCTGGAATCTCAAACGGTAACCTATTTATTTGAGACTTTATCCATAAAAAAATTCAGTATATGTGGCGAAATCACTACTTTCCGAGTTTGCGACTTTTCGGAGTTGTTGCACAACGTCAGCACCGCTTGAAAAAGTGTCGATGATGGAAGCCTTTAAATCAACCCAGCTATAGTGTTAGAGCCAAATTGATTATACCACGATTTTGCCCTCCCCAGCAACGCATTTTCCACTCGTGGTATTATGTCATAGCTTTCGAGCCTATCGCGAGTCACTCTAGCGTCAACATCTGGACACCATTGGTGTACATCAACGCGGGAGTGGTCGAGGTCGAAACAAGGGAACCCAACTGCAACACCTTTGTCATGCTGCTGAACCATGGAACCCAAAATTCGACTAATTGCGTCTGCAACGCTAGTTTCAGCATTATCTGCAACCTCTTTTGGTACTGCTCCAGAGCTACTGCTCTTGCTTTTTGTATTTCCCCATGGCATTTTGTTTCAACAAAGTATTTAAAAAACTTACCCCAAAATTCGCCGGTTGATTAAATTTTGTTTTGTCTAGGGATGAAATCGTTGGTAATAAGGGAAAGGTACGTTTTAAAATATAACGGCTATTTGCCGTTTATATATATAAGAAGACAACAAAGGAGAGTTAAGCCACCTTTCACTGTTTTCGATAGGTACAACCAAGCACGAGTAGACAACGGATGTAGAACAAAAATAAGAGTGCCAAAATCCGTATTATTACACACACTAGCACGAATACAAAACAAACCAAGCATATACCACCGTTCGCAGGTTTTTATTGTCCGATTATTAAAAACAACAATTTTAATATGGCAAAGGAGCGGAGCCATCCCCCTTCTAATGCTAAATAGTAACAAGTTGATTGGTATTATTGAACTTAATCTTATGGTAATTCTGTGGCGGACCATCCGGCTGGCTTCTAACTTCAACCATTGTATATAGACTGCCTAATGTACTATCATGAGACGTGAAAAAATCATAAACACACATGCCGCTTGGAGTGCTAGTGTAGGAATATTTTATTTGTAAGAAAGAGAATAAGAGCATGTTTTTTAGTGTAATGCTTTGTGCTTGGCTTCCTGCGCATGTGCGATATGAGGCAGGAAAAAAAAGACGGCGAATATGAAATAATTAAGTATCTTGTTTCGCTTAGCTGACGCGAATATTTTTTTTGTTGGGATTTATACACGATCCAGCATTTTCATTGTTTACATTTTTCTTATGAACGAGAACTGGTTCTTAAATATATACATATTTTCATACATATGTACGTACATACGTCATTGACCAGACTTTTGATTTGAATTCTTTAGGATTTTCAAGTTTTTTACGAGCACTGGTACTTACTTATGTACATACACATTTGTCATATTTGTACATATAGGTATATAAATACATACATCATTGACCAGACTTTAGATTCGAATTCTTTAGGATTTTCAATTTTGGTTTTTTGTTATGAAGGTTGACGTTTTGAAAAAATATACACATACATTCTTGAAATTTAGACACAAACTTGCTTCTTGCTGGATATCGATATGTACAAATACAAACGTCCTTGATTACATGGATTTTTGTTTTGAATTTTGCTTTTCATTCAGATAGGTACAAATTAAGTGCAAACAATGGGTAGAAATTCATTTAAAAATATAGTTTGTAAATTGAATGTAGATTTGTATAGTAAGTAGTAAGGAGACAGTTCAAACCTATACAATGTGGAAATAGAAGAACTATTATTTGCGTTAATTTCTATGTCTAATTGTGTAGGAGTGTTTTTGGTAAAAATATATAGGTATTACTAGCGGGCCCGGCAGATGTCACCCTGCATTTCTTTAAATTCTTTTGATTTGTTTACTTAAACTTGTTAAAACGTTTTTTTTATAATTATTGGAAGAATTACTAAGAAAATTTCATAAAAAAATCAGACTTTTTCGGAGTCTTTTCCCAAAGTTTTCTTTCGTAATTATTTATATATAATGTATATATATTATATATTTTTTTTCTGAAATTCTGAGTTTGAAATACCTAAGTTTTTTACTTGCGATTTATAATTATAGTTATGCATTCGTAAAAAAAGAAAAAAAACTAAGAATCAAACATGACATTACGATAATAGGGAAATCGAAAAAAGTGGGTCAGAAAATTCTGTATGTCTGTCTGTCTGTCTGTATGTCTGTCTGTCTGTGCGTATTGATTCCTACAACCTAAATGGTTGGGCGGATTTGATTCAAATCTGGTATATAGTATTTTTAGAGTACTCTACCCGACGGTTTTTCGAATTGGCATTCTAGCTTCAAAACTAACGGTACCTGCCATATAACTTTTAATGCAAAACATATTTTTCTCGAAAACGGCTCCTACGATTTTGATAAAACTTTCTGAATAGTGTTTTCTATGCAAAATCTATCTTTTAGTTTTAATGGATTTTTCATAAAAAGTTTTATAAGGGTACCTCTCATATGACCGGTTTTTAAAATCTGACTTTCTCGTTAACTAATTGATGGATTTTGATAAAATTTTCAAAATATGTAGTGTTTTATGATTTAAATAATATTGTTTATTAATTTTTTTTCCAAAAAACGTTATGAATAGTGTTTTTTTGATTTCATAAAAATTTTATTTGTTTAATATTTTCCCCCAAATTTATTATTTTATTATTATTATTATTTATTTTAAAGAATTTCATGATCGTAGCAGCATATACAGAATAAATAATAAGGACACCTATGATAAACACATAAGCACGCAAAAACAACTAACAAATAAAAAAAATACTCGATTACCTACTGAATGCAAAAAATTCAATCAAGAAAACAAAATTGTACACCTGCATACAATCAACCACTGTGTTAAGTTTTAATATTGTCTATACCCACACGCTTCACATTGGTTATTTTATATATATTTGGATTGGTGGTTTATTTTAAATATCGGGTTTTTCAACATGGACGCTACAAAAGAAGAGCGATAGGGACAGCAAACGACGCCATATTTCTTGCCGCTCTTTTGACATTTCTCTTCAGTAAGGTTTTCCATTTCATGATGGAAAGATATACGAACCAACAACGAGTCGAAATTATTAAGAAATCGTGAATTGGGCTGAGCAACAACTTGAAAATGATTTGGATTTTCATCGAAAAATCATCTTCAGCGATGAGGTTCATTTCTGGCTGAATGGCTTCGTCAATAAACAAAATATGCGGTATTGGTCAGGCAGCAATCCACACGTACTCTATGAGTCATCATTGCATCCCAAAAAAATTACGGTTTGGTTTGGTTAATGGGCCGGCGGCGTCATTGGGCCGTACTTCTTCCGTGATGATCAAGACCGGCACGTTACTGTGAATGGGGATCGCTACCGTTCAATGATAACCGAATATTTTTGGCCTTATTTAGATGACATGAACTTGGAGTACATGTGGTTCCAACAGAACGGCGCCACAAGCCACACAGCGAATGTCACAATCAATTTATTGGAAACTAAGTTTGGAGAACGTTTTATCTCACGAAATGCTCCAGTCGCTTGGCCGCCTCGGTCGTGCGATTTGACGCCGTTAGTCTATTTCCTGTGGGACTTCGTCAAGTCTACGGTCTATGCCAACAAGCCAGCGACGATTGATGCTTGAAAACCGTCGAAAAAAGAAATCGAGTTCCATACATAATGGCATCAAACGTACTTTCACAGGAATAAAGAATTTTATTGATATCCAAAACCAGTTTTGTTTTATTTAAAAAAACCTTTTGTAGCGCTCTTAATGAAAAACCCTTTATATGTACAGTACATACATAATGCAGCCACTGAGCAATTATCTAGCATAAGATAAAGTTCGTGCGACCCAGTCGTGCATTTTATTTAAATGTTATTCGACGATGTGACCGCAAATATGAGCAAGTACGTGCGATCCTGTCGTGCAATTTATTCAATAGATATTTAAAGGTTTAAAAAATAATATGATAAAACAAACTTTTGGCTTTAAAAAAAGGTATAGCATATTATTTTAACTGTTGCCGTTATTTTTAAATATATTTTTTCCAATGCAAATGCTTTTTAAGGAAATTGCCCCTCTTGCCTAAACAAGAGGAGATAGAAAAATAAGCTTTTACGTAACGGTTATATGGCAGGCTCCGTTAATATTTCAGCTAAAAAGGAAATAAAAGAAATTCTCTATCGAATGTCAAAATAAACTTATACCTACCTAGGTATTCAAAATTTAAAGACGATTTGCCAAACGTTTAGTAGACCGACAGAATTTTGCTAGTGACTCATATGTGTTTCTCTATCAACTATCATCGTAATATTATACCTATTTGATTGTTATCTCATTTTTTCTGTACGAATGCATAACTTGTACCTACTTAGTACCTACCAACGTATAATCGCAAGTTAAAATTAAACAATTAGGTATTACAAATGTAAAAAAAACGGGGTATTTTTAGCAATTCTATAGAAGATTAGTTGAAAGATATATTTTGGATAAGCTATACATTTCTTTCCCGCGAGCTAAGCTGGGTGGGACAACAAGTACCTATTATATAAACCTCAAACAAACAAAATATCTTTGTTACTATAATTATCTACAATCACTTTACAAAGAATTTTTGACTGAATTTCTACGCATTGTTCATTCAATAGGCAATGTATATACAATGTTTCAAGTGATAAAATTAATATTCCTAATATATCTAGGGAATCCAAAATGATAGGAAAAGTATCCATAGAAAACGTAGAGAACACGAAACTCGTAAAAAATGGAGTAGACGATGTTTACCTATTCAATAATTTTGAATATATGTATCATGTAAAAAATCTAACTGAAATAATAGAACCCTTTATAGGAATTAAAAACGAAGTTATAGAAGATGAATTCTGGTCAAATAAAATAAAAAATATTATTTCACAATTGCAAGAGCATAGGAATAGAAGAAGCATTAATTTCCTAGGAACAATGTTAAAATATGTATTTTGTAACCCGGACCACGATGACTTAGTAGCAATCGAAAACAAATAAATAACTTAGTTATTAACAATTATAAACAAAAATTGATATATAAAGATATTCAGGAGAAATTAAGCTCTCTCAAAGATAACAATATACATTTATTATTGAAGAATACCTATTTAAAGTTGTCTAACTTAATGAAAGGCATCAATTTAGCAAAGAATAATATATACTTCAGCGAATCAGTTAACATGCAAGATATTAAAGAAATAATCAAACATGACACGTTAAATTTACCCAATGTTAATATATTGGAATACACTGAAATATTCACAGCAATAACTAATGATTTAATTGTACTAATATATAAATATCCAATTATCATAAACAAATGTAACCTTTATCAACTTACACCCATTAGTAACAAATTTGGCAAACCAAATATATAAACAAATATAGCAAATTGTAATAATAAAGATTGTATTCAAACTAATGAATGTAAAAATTATTTAAATAGAAAAACATATGTAAAATTGATCAAAAAAAACAACTGAAATCTCAATAAACAAAGAATCCAATTGTAAAATGCTATTAGAATACAATTTACCTATATATCAAATAAATGAAGGTATAATCCTTATAAATGGTAAAAATACTGTAGAAAATAAAGAAATAAATGGCATACATTTAATAAAATTCGAAAAATCAGTAAATATAAATAATTATACTTATATAAATAGACATGAGCAACATAAAGAGCCTTGTTAATTAAACACTATAATACTGTGAAATTTTAGCCTGGGGTTCGACAAATAAAACTCAATCAAAATTCCACAATAATAAAACAAATCTCTTTATTTTATAAAACACAACGTCTTTCAGTTTAAATAACACCAATTTAACTTATTTCACTTATTCACAAATCAAATACGTTTTTATAATTCTTCACTTTTTATTTAATCTCAATTCAATCACTTTTTACTAATACTTCCAGTTGTTAACAATTCCACTTTCGAAAATAAACTGAACTGTCAATGCAATCTACTCTTGTATTTATACAACTTTAAAAGCTTCTGGAAGCTTCTGTCTGGTTCTGGCACAATCTAAGCTTTCGGTACTAATTCGAGTCTCGAATTGTTTCGTCAAGTTCGATTTAGTACTAAGTTAAAACATGTTGCAAATATGTAGCATACTTTTAGGGGCATGGTTGTTGTACACAATAAATGGTGGTTGTCGTACACAATAAATGGTGGTTGTTGTACACAATCAATCCAACAGATGTCGTTAGTTTACAAAATGTATCCTCCGAATATCTAAACTTGTTGCCACATCACATTGTCCCCCTCTTAGTTTTGTTCGTCCCGAACAAGCACATCATCATTGTTTCCGTGGTAACGATGCAGTCGATCCAAATGGACAATTTTCATTTTTGCTCTTGGTCCTCGTTGGATTCGGAAAACGACGTCATTAATGCGCGTAACTACTTGGTAGGGACCTTCCCAGTCCTGCTGAAGCTTGGGCGATTCTCCTTTTCTGCGATGTGGGTTGTAAAGCCATACCAGATCTCCCTCATTGAATTCAGGTGCTGTTGCTCGCGCATCGTATCTGGTCCTCAGGCGGTCTCTCGCAATGTTTATATTGCTTTGGGTTCTTTGGTGTGTGTCGTTGATCCTTTTAATCGGGGCGCTCACTTTGTTCGGGTGCGTCTTAGCGCTTGCCTTGACTTTGGGTCCTCTACCAGCTTTGCACGTGGTGCACTTTCGACACCATCTCTCTACATCTTTTCTTACAGTTAACCAATAAAAACGTACCCGTACCTTTTTCCGTGTCTTGTTGATTCCTAAGTGCCCGCCGGATTCTTCATCGTGCATTTCCCTTAAAATCTCCTGCACTTTCGACCGTGGAACCACAAGCTGCATCTTAAAGGATCTTCCATTCGGCATTTCCCATTTTCTCCACAAAACACCATCTTTTACATGGAGAGAGTCCCACTGCGCCCAGTATGCCTTTAATGTAGGACTTCTGTCGGAGATGTCTCTTGCATTCGGCTTATCCATAGATTCCTTCCATACAAGAATCGGCTCGATGTCAGGATCTTCCTTTTGTGCATTACGAAGTTCTTCCGCAGTCCAACCCTTTACAAGTTCAGCCCTTAGTCTCTGAACAGAAATACTTTCGTCCTTCTTAACGTTCAAACACCTAGGATGCGCTCTTTCTGAAGATGGCCGTAGGATTTCATCACTGCTTATGATCGTCCGAAGATTTACAGCATTCTCGTTTCCGTACACCATTGGAATCTCGACGATTGAATACCTTAACACCTGCATTCGAAAGTCTAGGACTACTTCATGTGCCTTCATAAAATCCAAACCTAGTATGCAGTCGTCGCATATGTCAGCTACCAAGAATGTATGTGCGAAGGTCAGCCCTGCCAGTTCTATCTTCAGAAGTACCTCTCCGTATACTTTTGCTACTTCTCCCGTAGCTGCCTTCAGACTGTTCCAGCTGGTGTTGTGTAGCCAGGACGTCTGGACAAGGCCTCTTCTAATTATGGAGGCCGTGGCACCCGTATCGATAGTGGCCACACATTTTCTGTTGGCGATGACGTCAAACTCTGGTTGCAGCGTTTCGTTTGCGCAACTTGGATAATGGTCCTGGGGGCGTTCATTTCATCAACCGACTTCTGCTCTGCAAAGTTGGATCTTACGCGCTTTCCACACTGATGTATCCCCAAATCATGCCCGGTAGGGTAAGCGATATCCCTGTCAGTAGGCCTTTTTCTCGCGCTATGTGGGCAGCTTACCTGTGGAGATCTGCATTGTCGCTGTAGGTGTCCTAGCTTTTTGCAATTCCAGCATCTCATTTGACCTCGAGCAGTGTTCAGGTTTTGTCTTTCAATGTCGACACGTTGACATGAGCACTCTAGCGTAGCCACTTCCCTGACGCGATGGCTACTTTGCGAAGCTTGGTCTGCTGCTTCCATTGTCAGGGCAAATGCTAAAGCCTCAGCGAGCGTTTTCTTACCTGCCATTCTCACAGCCATTTGTAGTTTTCCATCTGCAATGGCATTAGTGAACGCATCAGTTGCCAGTTCGTTTATGATTTCCCTGCTGGTATTGGGATAAGACAAATTTGCCAAGCGCTCGATGTCAGCTTGCAATTGTTGTAGCGTTTCACCTCTTGTCTGGACCCTTCGGCGCAACTGGACTCGGTAAACTTGCTGCATGTGGTCGTCGCCAAACCTCATCTCGATTGCCTTGACCATGGCATCATAATCATGATGTTTGTCTTCAGGAATGGTCTGCAGCAATTCGGCAGCTGTTCCTCTGAGCGCAAGCGTAAGAGCAATTGATTTGTCTTCGTTGTCCCAGTTGTTCGTCAAGGCGGCAGCTTCAAACTGCCTCTTATAAATTGGCCATGATGTTTGACCATCGAAGACAGGGGGCTGCATTTCCTTTCTTCGTGGACCGTCGCTCGAATATTCCCGAACCTTCTGCTTTTTCAAAGAATCAAATTCCTTAGCCAGATGTTCGTACTGTTGTTCTACACTTTCTACTTGCTTTCCGAACTTTTCTTCTAAGCTTTCTATTTTGGCTTCAAATTTCTGATCTACTATTTGAAGTCTTTCGCTTAGTTGATTCTGGAGAGTTTCTAATGAATTCTTTTGTTCATCGAATTTACTTTCGAGAACTTCCTGGAGAATTTCCAACGAATTCTTCTGCTCATTCTTTTGTTCGTCGAATTTCGACAGAAGCAACTTCATGAGAGCAGGCATTTCATCGGCTGTACTTACTGTGCATTCTCTCCCTTGTTCTTCAACATCGAACAACATGGTATCGGGGTCTCCACCATCCTGAGTGATAGCATTCTGAAGTCGGAGCAATAGTTCCTTTTTCAGCCCCGAAGTCTGAAGATTTCGTTTTCCTAATTCTTCTTTCAACTCAGCTGTTGTTAATTGTTCTAACTTACGACCCATTTTATGTAACTGAAACACTATTTTCGCAACACAGTCAGTTTTATTTTAATGTCTCTTCTAGAAAGATCTTTTTCCAACACTATTTTTAACAAAAATGCTCGCTATTCACAGTTTTATAGCACAATCAGTTCAATAGTTTCTGGAAAATTCCACTTTCACAATTAAATGACTCACCGAAACTGTTTTAGAAAATGTCACTATGGAATTTTCTAGCACTTTACTGAGTTTTATCCCCAATTTCTGACACCAATGTGAAATTTTAGCCTGGGGTTCGACAAATAAAACTCAATCAAAATTCCATAATAATAAAACAAATCTCTTTATTTTATAAAACACAACGTCTTTCAGTTTAAATAACACCAATTTAACTTATTTCACTTATTCACAAATCAAATACGTTTTTATAATTCTTCACTTTTTATTTAATCTCAATTCAATCACTTTTTACTAATACTTCCAGTTGTTAACAATTCCACTTTCGAAAATAAACTGAACTGTCAATGCAATCTACTCTTGTATTTATACAACTTTAAAAGCTTCTGGAAGCTTCTGTCTGGTTCTGGCACAATCTAAGCTTTCGGTACTAATTCGAGTCTCGAATTGTTTCGTCAAGTTCGATTTAGTACTAAGTTAAAACATGTTGCAAATATGTAGCATACTTTTAGGGGCATGGTTGTTGTACACAATAAATGGTGGTTGTCGTACACAATAAATGGTGGTTGTTGTACACAATCAATCCAACAGATGTCGTTAGTTTACAAAATGTATCCTCCGAATATCTAAACTTGTTGCCACATCACAATACTATAAATATCAAAGAATATATTAGAAGTAAAACAAGTCATGCTTTCGACAATATATTTTAAGGGCGGAGGGATTTAATGATCATTATACATATGTATTTAAAATCATTAATAAATAAATAAGAAATGATGACTAAGCATCATAAAATAAGATAAGAAAAGCAAAAGATACCACATGTTCATACACAAGTAATATAATTATCTTTAGCTTTTCACATAGATTAAAGATTTAAATAAATATAGAGCCCTATGGAAGATATCCTCACTCTTGATGATACTATCGATTCGTTCGGTTGCTTAACTACTATTTCTTACAAAAATATATTTCAACAACAACAACTATTGCTAGTTGTTTGTTGTTGTTTATTTTGTGGAGTTTTGTTGAATAAAATTCAATTCAAAGGTTTAGTGTCCTTTACTCCAATATGTGCGTTTCGCCCAAGCATGAACGGTGGGCTCATCAGTTACACCGTTCATGCTCTTCAAAGACGCACAAAAAAGGTCGATGTTTACCGACTCTTAATAAAACCCATTGCAATAAGCAAAGGTGAATTATATTCATTTAGGGAACTTTGGTTAAAATTGGGCACCTAAATTTGGTTGTTTTGCTCGTGGACCAGCAAAGTCAATAAAAAAATATGTACGGTGGGCTCATCGGCACAAAAAGTATACGTTAAGTATATTCATTATTAGTCAGTGTAACAATACATTTTGTATGAAATAAAGAGCGTCAGCTCATTAATTAATTATTTTAGAACCAAAGTCTTGCTTGTTCATTAACTCGCACGAGGGACTATTTGTTTCCCTTTAAATGTAGAACACAGTGCGCGGGCATTAGGGAGATATTGTGGTGAAAGATTAACATTGGTTTTGAAGGCGGACAAATCTTACCGGTAAACTATTTAAAATTCGTGTTGTTCGGCTAAAAAAAGAATCCCTATTTTTCCCCGTACGTCCGAAATTCGGCTCAAGGGTGAACTGGTGAGTATTCCTTGCGAGACGAGTATTACGGGAGAAACTTTTAAGGGGAGGAATGCTGTTGGCTACTTCGAGTGAACATTTTTATAAAAGAAACGATAAAATAAAGAAATACATGAAACATTGCGTCGGTGTTCGAGAGGGGCAGTTCTATTTCCTATCAATCTTAACGCTCTATTTTGTATTCTATCAAGCAGGTGAAGCTATGTTTGTGAAGCACCGATACAGAAAACATAAGCACTTAGCAGCATTCTTAGCTATCTCAAATATATGGTCGTTCCAACGGAGGTCGTCGTTGACACACATACCGAAAACTGAGAGCTTTTCGGTTTCTTCGATGTAAGTGCCATTCATGGACAATGGCATGCGGGATATGTTTAGCTTTAACGACATAAGACAGCATTGAGTTTTCGAAGCATTAACCTCCACACGATTCCTATTACCTAATATGACAAAGCTGTATATATCGGAGTTTAAAGAGCTTGACATAAGTACGTTACCGTTGCAATTGTACGTCCGAATGCGAAGGACGTTCGAATTCTTTAGGATTTTCAAGTTTTGTACGAGCGGTACTACTTTGGTATGTATATACATATTTGTATATATACATATGTACATCATTGACTTTTGATTCGAATTCTTTAGGATTTTAAATTTTTGTTTTCTATTAAGGTCTTCAAAAAGTGTAGGTACACATATGCAAATTCTTCAAGTTTAAACACATAACAATTTCTTGCTGTATTTATATACACGTCCTTGCGGAAATGGATTTTTGTTTTGAATTTTGGTTTGCATTCAGATAGGTACATACAAATTAAGTGCAAACTATGTGTAGAAATTCATTCAAAAAATTGTTTTTAAATTGATTGCAGATTTATAGTACCTAACAAATATGTTTTGTTTGTTTGAGGTTTATATAATACTAGTTGACCTACCCAGCTTTTGTTTTGCATTTGTTTAATTTTTACTTGTGATTATAGGTACTAAGTACAACTTATGCATTCGTGCAGAAAAAAATTGGGATAAAAATCAAATATAACATTAAGATGATAGAGAAACATATTTAAGTCACTGGCAAAATTCTGTCCGTCTACTATACGGTTGGGCCAATCGTCTTTAAATTAAGAATACCTATATCTAAGTTTATTTTGACATTTGACAGAGAATTTTTTTATTTCTTTTTAAGCTGAAAATTAACGGTACCTGCCATATAACCGTTTAGTTTTTTTCAAAAAAAAAATATATTTTTTAAATTTTGGGATGCAGTTTTTTAGAATTTATTAAAATACATGTGATTCTAAATTTAAAATATTTGTTTTTGATTAGTTTTCAAAATATTGATTTTTCAAAAACAAAATTCAAACATTAATTTTAATTAGAAAAAAAAGTTATTCAAAATTTTGATATGCAGAATTAATTAAACTACCTAGGGGTTCTCTTCGTTGGAGCCGTTTTCGAGAAAAATAAGCTTTTCCTAAACGGTCGTATGGCAAGCACCGTTATTTTTAGCCCTAAAAATAAAATTTCAATTTCCCCTCTGAGGAATGCCAAAAGATACAAACATACCAAATTTGAAGGTAATCGCTTAACCCTTTTAGGCTGCAGATCGATATACACCCGGACAGACAGACAGATAGACAGACAGACTTTTTTAGGCTTCTCTATGATCGTAATGTCATGTTTGATTGTTATCTCAAATTTTTTTATATTCACGAATCCTAAACTTGCCTTATAGCCCCAAAATCGCAAGTATAAATAAATGCTATTACGTTTTATTATTATTATTAGTATTTATTTAAAAATTATTATAAAAATAAAAATTCTTCGAGCCGTTTTGGAGAATATAAGCTTTTACTTAACGGTTATATGACAGGTACCGTTAATATTTGGGCTAAGAAAATTGAAAAAAGTCCACTGTAGAATTCCGTGGCTTAGCTAGTCGGAATAGGGGGGATCTTTCTTACCATCACATACGGATCTCAGCTCTCTCAAAATACAAAAAAACATGCTTTATATAAACCAACAAAAAAAGTTTGCCTGACGGCAGTACCTCGGGTGGTAACACCGCACCTGAAAAACAAAAAAAAAAACATTTCAAATGAATTCATCGATTTTGTATATAATGAGACCGACGTGTTTACAAAAAGTGAGGAAGCCACATTTAGGTGAGCGGAAGGCTTATAAGATGTTTAAAAAGATAGCTGATCTTTAATTTAATTACACCTTCTGGATCTGACAGGAAATCTGGTAAGAATCAGGTACTTGGTAGAAGACATGATTCGAAAAGAACTTAAGCTATACACCCTCTCTTTGAATGATGAACAGCAGGAAATAGTGTAAGGTAGATCCTTCAATAGTAGTGGGAGCAGGTAGATCCTTCAAAAGCAGTGGGAGACCAACAATTCTAGTAACCATATTTCGGTGGTCTTTTTTCAATATATTTACCAATAAGTTTATGGAACATGAAAATCAAATTCAATGAATAAACAAAGTGCAATAGTAAAAAAAACTTAAAGTAAAATGAATTTATGCCATATTTTCTTTTATTTCATTATTTTTAGATAAACACTCAAATTAATAGTACAAATATGTAAATAAATAAACAAGGAAAATTTAATTTCTACTGTCACTACCATTGTATTTATATACAGATACACTGCCTATAGTAGATACTATCATGAAGCATCATTTTTTTAGTTCTGAATCAAGTCGCAATGAGGCGTGCTGAAATTGCCAATTGGTGTGAATATAGAATAAGTACAGACAACAAAAGTGTATTAAATACTGGTAAGATATCGGTAAATAATCTTGTCTCGTTACGAATCAACCAGGAAGATGGCCATACGAAAAATGACCACCATGAGAGTACTATAGAATGCCACTATTAAATATTTGTATACTTCACAAAGTCTCTGCCTACGTCATAGCTCTCAAAAAGAAAATGTACACAATGGCGGATTTTCGGGTGGCGTAATCTTGACTTCTTTCATTCTTGGCGGACACCCTAGCCGCGCCCCGCGCGTAATGAATTCGAAGCTCAAGTAGACCAATTTATTTTCATTCGCCATTTGTGTTTCATTTGAAATCATTCATTATTGTCGGTAATTGAAATCAAAACTATGTGCTCATACTTAATTATTAGATTCTTTAGGTATTCAAGATAAATGGATGTGTAAATAACATTGAAAGTGATTTCCTAGAGGTTCCAGATGATCTAGTTAAGAATATCTGACAAAAAACGTTGATAATAACTACTTTATCTAAATGCCATCAGCTTGAATGAAGGGGATTCAGATTGAATAAACTGTTCGTTCCGCATTGCACTAATTTGCATATCAATGCAATTATCCTTGGAGAGTCTTACGATGTCCAACACCTACATATAATTCTGTATTCTATTTTGTATGTATGTATATCCTAATTAATGTCAACATTCTCGTCTCCGAGCGTTGCCCTGTTGCAATGCCTTAAGGCTTATTCGTCCTGTTTTTGCAGGTCAATGCTTGGTTGTGCGTCATGTCATAGCAGAACTTTACAGCAATGATTTGTGTTTTGTACAATTTGAGACGGCCGGCAAATAGAAGCAGAAGCAGAACGAGGCAACAAACGGCAAGGCGGAATAAGCCATTTGGTAGTCGATGATAAATGTTCAAAGAGAACTTTGCATTCATTTCATTTCCAAGATGTCCTTTCAATGGTAAGGAATATGCAAAAGGGCTATTAGTCAATCATTGATTTATGTATCCTCACATACATACACAATACTCTAACAAAATGACTATTGCCAAGTGAGGGTAGCAAAAGGACTTCTCAGATGATTTCATAAAGCAACTGTCATCCTGCAAATGAATTAAATCAACTTTAAGGGTGCAAGTGTGGGCCTCATCCATAATGCTGGTTCTTGTGTTACGGCTGGATGATAGGCGGATTAAGCACACAATGCGCACTAGACATTAAGCCATAAATCTTGACCTTGTGTGATTTGCAACTGTTTTTATTGAATATTCCTCACAGTATGACAAGAGGAAGAGGTATGGTGGGCTTGGTTTTCCCATAAGACGCATTGTATATGAACTTCTATAGTTCTATCATGGTGACATGTGGACCGTGGCGCTCCAAGCGGCTCTAGGTAAAGTTAACTCGGTAAATTGAAAGAGGTGAACGAGGCGAACAAAGAGAATTCTAAGAGAAACTCTGTGAACATGTACTTTGCTCTTTGCAGTTTGCAGTTTACATATATACAATGATGCGAGTATAGTTTTTTTTTTGCCCAACTGGATTGCTTCACACAAGCAGGGTGACGAGATGGCTAGTTTTAAAAAAGGAATGACAAAAAAGAAGAAAAACGACTTTTGTAAATGAATGGTGTCTGGGGGGTGGGTATATCGGTCGGTCGTCGCTGTGGTAGATGGTGAGAGCGAGGGTGAGGGAAATACTGACAAGAAAAACTAAATAAGCACATGTGTATGTGTATTGTGTATATCCTGTTCTCGGTGACGGTGAACAACGAAGAGGATCGACAATGATTTAATTTTTTGAATTTTCATTTCATTGGCTTCGTTATCGTTGATTTTGAAGCTTATGCACAAGTAGCTTTGTGATTATAGGGACTATAAGTCAAGTTTAGGATTCGTGAACATAAAAGAATAGTGATAATAATCAAACATTACATTACGATGATAGAGAAACATATTTGAGTTACTGGCAAAATTCTGTCCGTCTGTCTGTAGGTCTGTCTGTACGGATGTATTTTGGACTATAGCCTAAACGGTTGAGCCAATCGTCTTCAAATTTAGAACTTAAGGTTATTTTGACAATTTTTACTTGCGATTATAGGGACTATAAGGCAAGTTTAGAATTCGTGAATATAAAAAAAAATTAGATAACAATGAAATATGACATTACGATCATAGAGAAGTCTAAAAAAGTGATCGACAAAAAATGACTGTCTGTCTGTCAGTATTTATAACGAGCTGCAGCCTAAACGGCTTAAGCGATTATCTTAAAACTTGGTGTGTGTGATTATTTTGGCATTCCCCAGAGGGGACATTGAAATTTAAATTGTAGGCCTAAAAGTAAAGGTAGTGCCATATGACCGTTGAGTTGAGTTGTTTTCTTGATTGAAATTTTTGCATTCAGTAGGTAATCGAGTATTTGTTTTATTTGTTGGTTGTTTTTGCATGTTTATGTGTTTATCATAGGCGTCCTTATTATTTATTCTGTATGCTGTATGCTGTTACGATTATGAAATGCTTTAAAATAAATAACGATAAATAAATAATAATACAAATAACGAAATTTGCTTTCATAAGACTAGTGGCTAGGGCTCTACCGGGCAATATAAAACAAAATTTTGGGGGAAAATATTAAACAAATAATTTTTTTATGAAATCAAAAAAACACTATTCATAACGTTTTTTGGAAAAAATGTTGTAAGCAATCTTATTTCTTTTGCTGTTTTTTATTTTATAAATTTTTCATTTCAAAATCGTTCGACCAGTTTTTTGAAAAACTTTTCGAAAACATATTTTAAATTTTTTTTGAGTATGTCAATTTAAAGAAATCTATAATAATAAATAAAATTAAAAAAATCTATAGATTCGTTTTCAAAAAACAAAATAAGTTTTTTTTAAAAAATATTAAAAATAATTTTATTATTATTATATTATATTATATATACATATATAAATATATATATATATATACATATTATATTATTATATTTTTATTAATTTGATTTCGAAACCGAAAATTATTGTTATTAAGACCTATATAGGTCCTTATACCTAGCATTATTACCCTACTGCTGATTCCCACAAATCTTTATGCCAGTTGTTCAAATTTTTCCATACCGAAATGAAAATTGAACTGAAAAAAGTCTTTTATATCTTTCTATTAGCAAATTATATTATAAACAGTAAACAACAAGTGGAAAGATAATACACTAAGAAACTGCAAAAACTAACAATCCTTTATATTTATATGTTTTGTCGGACGCATGTTCGTTTGAGCTTCAAACCACAACGATTCTAAAGAAGTTGTACGTCAGAAAAAACATTAAAATTAATTCTTTGTCAAAAAGACGCCTATACCTAAAAAGATAAGCACACAGGAGCAAGTACGTGCGACCCAGTCGTGCCTTTTATTTATTTATATTTTTCTGAAATTCAGAGTTTGAAATAACTAAGTTTTCTCACTTTTTTCTGTTTAAAAGGTTTAAAAAATAATATGATAGAACAGACTTTTGGCTTTAAAAAAGGTATAGCTCATTATTTTAAATTTTGCCGTTATTTTTTAAATATATATAAATATATTTTAGTGTAAGATTACTTAGCCTACTTACATTTTCCTGAATATAAATTTTGGTTGTAATCGGTTACCTAACCAGTTCTCAGGAATAACCAAAATTGAATGCACATTGATTTTTTACATAAAAAACTCTTGGAGCTGTTTTTGACAAAAATAAGATTTTACTTGACGGTTATACTTATCGGAAGTACCGTAAATATTTCAGCTAAATAAACTAATATTCCAAATTTAAAGACGACTGGCAAAACCGTTTAGTAGACGGACAGAATTTTTCCAGTGACTCATATATGTTTCTCCATCATCGTAATGCAATGTATATACAATGATAAGACGGGTATTTGAAAACAAATGAAGGCACGTTTTTCGTAAATGAATTTGAATTTTTTTTTGTAAATGAATGGTGTCTGGGGGGTGGGTATATCGGTCGGTCGTCGCTGTGGTAGATGGTGAGAGCGAGGGTGAGGGAAATACTGACAAGAAAAACTAAATAAGCACATGTGTATGTGTATTGTGTATATCCTGTTCTCGGTGACGGTGAACAACGAAGAGGATCGACAATGATTTAATTTTTTGAATTTTCATTTCATTGGCTTCGTTATCGTTGATTTTGAAGCTTATGCACAAGTAGCTTTGTGATTATAGGGACTATAAGTCAAGTTTAGGATTCGTGAACATAAAAGAATAGTGATAATAATCAAACATTACATTACGATGATAGAGAAACATATTTGAGTTACTGGCAAAATTCTGTCCGTCTGTCTGTAGGTCTGTCTGTACGGATGTATTTTGGACTATAGCCTAAACGGTTGAGCCAATCGTCTTCAAATTTAGAACTTAAGGTTATTTTGACAATTTTTACTTGCGATTATAGGGACTATAAGGCAAGTTTAGAATTCGTGAATATAAAAAAAATTTAGATAACAATGAAATATGACATTACGATCATAGAGAAGTCTAAAAAAGTGATCGACAAAAAATGACTGTCTGTCTGTCAGTATTTATAACGAGCTGCAGCCTAAACGGCTTAAGCGATTATCTTAAAACTTGGTGTGTGTGATTATTTTGGCATTCCCCAGAGGGGACATTGAAATTTAAATTGTAGGCCTAAAAGTAAAGGTAGTGCCATATGACCGTTGAGTTGAGTTGTTTTCTTGATTGAAATTTTTGCATTCAGTAGGTAATCGAGTATTTTTTTTATTTGTTGGTTGTTTTTGCATGTTTATGTGTTTATCATAGGCGTCCTTATTATTTATTCTGTATGCTGTATGCTGTTACGATTATGAAATGCTTTAAAATAAATAACGATAAATAAATAATAATACAAATAACGAAATTTGCTTTCATAAGACTAGTGGCTAGGGCTCTACCGGGCAATATAAAACAAAATTTTGGGGGAAAATATTAAACAAATAATTTTTTTATGAAATCAAAAAAACACTATTCATAACGTTTTTTGGAAAAAATGTTGTAAGCAATCTTATTTCTTTTGCTGTTTTTTATTTTATAAATTTTTCATTTCAAAATCGTTCGACCAGTTTTTTGAAAAACTTTTCGAAAACATATTTTAAATTTTTTTTGAGTATGTCAATTTAAAGAAATCTATAATAATAAATAAAATTAAAAAAATCTATAGATTCGTTTTCAAAAAACAAAATAAGTTTTTTTTAAAAAATATTAAAAATAATTTTATTATTATTATATTATATTATATATACATATATAAATATATATATATATATACATATTATATTATTATATTTTTATTAATTTGATTTCGAAACCGAAAATTATTGTTATTAAGACCTATATAGGTCCTTATACCTAGCATTATTACCCTACTGCTGATTCCCACAAATCTTTATGCCAGTTGTTCAAATTTTTCCATACCGAAATGAAAATTGAACTGAAAAAAGTCTTTTATATCTTTCTATTAGCAAATTATATTATAAACAGTAAACAACAAGTGGAAAGATAATACACTAAGAAACTGCAAAAACTAACAATCCTTTATATTTATATGTTTTGTCGGACGCATGTTCGTTTGAGCTTCAAACCACAACGATTCTAAAGAAGTTGTACGTCAGAAAAAACATTAAAATTAATTCTTTGTCAAAAAGACGCCTATACCTAAAAAGATAAGCACACAGGAGCAAGTACGTGCGACCCAGTCGTGCCTTTTATTTATTTATATTTTTCTGAAATTCAGAGTTTGAAATAACTAAGTTTTCTCACTTTTTTCTGTTTAAAAGGTTTAAAAAATAATATGATAGAACAGACTTTTGGCTTTAAAAAAGGTATAGCTCATTATTTTAAATTTTGCCGTTATTTTTTAAATATATATAAATATATTTTAGTGTAAGATTACTTAGCCTACTTACATTTTCCTGAATATAAATTTTGGTTGTAATCGGTTACCTAACCAGTTCTCAGGAATAACCAAAATTGAATGCACATTGATTTTTTACATAAAAAACTCTTGGAGCTGTTTTTGACAAAAATAAGATTTTACTTGACGGTTATACTTATCGCAAGTACCGTAAATATTTCAGCTAAATAAACTAATATTCCAAATTTAAAGACGACTGGCAAAACCGTTTAGTAGACGGACAGAATTTTTCCAGTGACTCATATATGTTTCTCCATCATCGTAATGCAATGTATATACAATGATAAGACGGGTATTTGAAAACAAATGAAGGCACGTTTTTCCCATTGTATAAGTTAACACGAACACGAGCAGCGAAAATTCAACGAAAATGCTGACCATGCGTCTGATAAACAAAATTCACAAGAAAATTGAAATTGGTAAATTGTAATGGGAATGCAAGCAAGCAAAAAGACACTTCATGACTTTTGCTTGATATAGTCTTTTACTAAACGTTGAATAATAAAGGTCAGGCAAGCTGCCTGAAAAAAATATTTTTTTAAAATAAATACGCTTTAAATTTATTAACTGGCGCCTAACGTGGGGCTGCTTAATTGACACCGTTGTCCTTATCGTGCAAAGTAAAAAAAATTTAAGTGAATAACCAAAACACTAAAATTTTTAAGTGAATATCCAAAACACTAAAACTTCCTTCAGTAAAAGTATTTAGAAATAGTGAATAACCAAAACACTCAAATACCTTCGGTGAAAAGCATTATAAAAAGTGAATAACCAAAACATTTTATAAATAGTGCTAAGTGCATGAAGTATAAAAGTAGATAACCAAACTACTAAGGACAAGAGTGAAGTGCCAAGGAAAGACAAATAAAGAAGCCCCTAAGTAAGTCCTTATAACAAAAAGGACCAAAAAGGAATCAGAAACTCTGACAGCCGCCTTGCCATCATAGAAGCAGTCCCGCACTCCTGGAAACCCAAGACCCGGAGAAATACAAATTTGTTAAGAAAATGAAAGCAGTATTTTTATTAATTCTGTAAGTTAATTGAATAAAAATCATATTAATAATTTATATAAACAAATTTAAAAAAAAAAAAAAAATTTCAAAGAATTAAAAAAAAAATATTTGAAGCAATTTAAGTTAAATTAGTAGAAAAAATACTAATTTTGCAAAATTAAAATTATTAAAAGAAATTTTAAATGTCAAAAAAATTGAGCGAAACATAATAGAAAATAAGTTATTTTATTCTTTTTTGAAGGATTAACAAATTTGTGAAATTTTTTATTTTTATCTGAATTTTTCTAAAACATAGACATTTTTAGTGCCTTCATTTTCTTCCACCCTTTTCCTCGGTTTTTGATAAAATTGTTTTTAACGAAACATATTCATTTAAATTTATAAAAAAAGAAAACCTTTTTTAGTGAAAATGGCGAATCAAAACAACTTAATCAGACCACCCATACTTAACCAACCTCCTCTCGCACCTGGTCAACCCATTCAACCCATTCATCCTGCGCAAGGTTTAAATCTAAACCAAAATAACCAAAATGAATTGGTACAACTAATCACGAGATTAGTAGCCGAAACCCTTCATATTCAGGGAAGACAAATTTTCAATTCTATTATGAACCCTGCAGCCGACATAAATAATGATACAGACCAACCAATTAATTTAGCAGATAATAATCTGAATGACTTAGATAAAATACCAGACGTGGTTAAAAGTCTAAGAGAATTTTCTGGGCAAACTCATGAATTCAATTCATGGAAAAAAAGCATTGACAGGATTCTTTAAATTTATGAGCACCTCAAAGGTACCCCAAGATACTACGGTATTTTATCTGTCATACGAAATAAGATAACAGGACATGCCGACGTGGTCCTGGAGTCCTACAACACACCCCTTAGTTGGGAAAAAATATCAAAATGCCTTACTCTGCATGCGGACAAGAGGGATTTGGGCACCCTCGAATACCAGATGACTACACTGGTTCAAGGTAATAGCACGATTCCTGAATTCTATCAGGTCGTCTATCACCATTTGTCTTTGATCCTCAATAAATTAGGATCAATTGAAATGAGTCAAGATTCCATGAATAATATGACTCAGTGCTACCGTGACAAAGCTTTAGATACCTTTGTCAGGGGTCTGAAAGGAGATCTGCCTAGGTTACTCAGTATAAGAGAACCAGTAGATCTTCCCCAAGCCTTACATTTGTGGCTTAAACTACAAAATGTAGACTTTCGAGCACAACATGCAAATAATTCCAATAGTTCAAGTCGAAAAATATTTCAACAAGCACCTCCGGTTCCTCCTAGAAGAGAAAACTTTCCAAGACCAACACCAATACCGGCTCCCAGACGTGAGTTTTACCCTCATTTACTTCATAACCCCCGTGCTCCTCAACCACCACAATTTAATAGGGACACACAATAACAGCAAAGAACTCTACCAAATCAACGACCTCTTCCGCCGAAGCCGATGTCCATTGATTACTCTCTAAGAACTCAAAAGGTCAACTACCAAAATAGACCAAGAAATCAACAATTCCTTCAAAAACGTCAACATTCGCAACAAACGCACCCACCACAGAAGATGCAAAGAATTTATCATACTCAACCAGATGATGACGGAAAATCCCTGGAAGAATATGAAGCAGAAATCCTAAACGAAGACCAGAAGTACGACGAATCATTAGAGGAATATGTTGATCAAGAAGAGAACAACAATCTAGATCAACCAGAAGAACTAGATGACATTTATTTTTTAGATTAAAGTCCTCTTCGCTTCCCTTTTTCGAACATATTTCCAGAAGCGGAGAAATTCTGAAATTCCTTGTTGACACTGGGTCGAATAAAAATTATATTCAGCCTCGTCACATAAAAAATCCTCTTCCTAACGAAAAACATTTTTATGCTAACTCTGTTGGAGGCAGCATCAAAATAACACACCACTCACTTATTCAACTTTTTGGACCTCAAACCGATAAAATTAAATTTTTTATCCTCCCCAGTCTTATCTCATTCGATGGAATTATAGGGCACGACACCCTTAAACATTTAAACGCAATAATCCATACAAAGAAGAATCACATGTCCATTCACCCTAGTTCCACTCACCCACGAATTTCAATTCCTCTTAAACAGCATCTGTCACAATTGGTAAACAATATAAATATCAAGACTGATCACATGAACGAAAATCAATATACCAAACTTATAAACATCATCCATAAATGTCCTAATCTTTTTTCCGAACCAAATGAAAAATTAACATACACCACCACTGTCAAAGGAGAAATCCGAACTACAACTCGAGATCCAGTATATTCAAAATCGTATCCTTACCCAATGGCGCTCAAGAATGAAGTAGAAAAAGAGATCCAAAAATTATTAGAAGACGGTATTATAAGGCCATCAAAATCACCTTATAATTCTCCAGTTTGGGTAGTCCCCAAAAAAATGGACGCCTCAGGAGAAAAGAAATTTCGAATGGTAATTGATTACCGTAAGCTTAACGCTTAAACCATAGCCGACAAATACCCGATTCCCGAAATTTATGAAATTCTCGCAAACCTTAAAAACCTTAAAAATGCTCCATCCATCTTTCAGAGAGCTTTGGATGACATCCTAAGAGACCTTATTGGAAAATGTTGTTATGTCTACATTGACGACATTGTGATCTTTGGAAAAGACGGGGACGAACACTTTGAAAATCTCCAAAAAGTCTTCAACACATTAGAGAATGCAAACATGAAAATACAACTGGATAAATGCGAATTTTTCCAAAAAGAAATTGAGTTCTTAGGTTTTGTTATCAGCAGGGATGGTATAAGAACTAATCCAAAAAAAAGTTCAAGCTATTGTCGAACGGCCTATTCCCAAAAATTTAAAAGAGCTTCGATCTTTCCTCGGTATGTCAGGATACTATCGCCGCTTCATTAAAGACTACGCCAAATTGGCGAAGCCCCTGACATCCCTTTTAAGAGGGGAAGACGGACATGTGTCCAAAAATATGTCAAAGAAAAAACTCATTGAACTTAATCAAGAAGCCATTGAAGCATTCAATAAATTAAAGAAATCTCTCGTTTCTGCAGAAGTCATTCTTCAATACCCAGACTTTGAGAAAAGTTTTCAGCTAACAACAGACGCTTCCGACTACGCCATCGGCGCAGTCCTTTCCCAAGACGATAAACCAATAACATTTCTTTCAAGAACGTTGAACAAATCAGAAGAAGTTTATGCCACCAACGAAAAAGAAATGCTGGCAATAATCTGGTCACTCAACTCTCTTAGAAATTTCCTTTACGGATCCCGCAAGGTAAACAATTTCACTATTCATTCAAGCACAGGCAAAAAACCAATAGAACTGTTTTACGGACGAATACCCAGGCTAAACCCTGAAGAGTTCGAAAAAACACGTCAAATTAACATAGAAAAACTCAGACTTAAACAAGAAAAAGATACTAAATACCATAACAAAAATAAACAACCCATAAAAAACTACCAGATAGGACAGGTTATTTATGTTAAAAACAATAAACGTATTGGCTCAAAACTGACAGGTAGATATAGACAAGAAATTGTTAAAGAAAATAAGAACTCTACAATATTAACTGAATCTGGAAAAATAGTCCACAAAAGTAACATAAGAAATTAATTATTTTCAGATGTACTTTATACCTTTGCCAAGCTGAAATTCAAATCATGGACTTTTCAAATTCGCAAATCGTCTCTTTACATACAGGACAAGCGAAGATACAGAACGGACATTTTAAATTAATCCATATTATTAATCTTGACCAGTATGAACAATTCCTTTCCGACATATCACCAATCCTTAATCTCGAAACAACCCAAAACCAAACCATTTTCCCTTTACTATCACACGAAATTCAACAAATCCGCACCTTTTTACATAACCTTAAAACTAAATCTAAACGCTCTTTAGATTTCATAGGTAAAGGCTGGAAATGGATTGCTGGCAACCCCGATCATGATGACTTTGTAACAATAAAAGAAAAAATTAAAAAAAGATGTTTTAAAAAATAATAATAAACAAGTTATCATTAACGAGTTATACAACGAACGAATAAATAACATTACAAAAATTCCGAATGAAATTCAAAATTTACTTAAAGACAATAATAAAATCAATTATGAAATCATTACAAATCTTAAATACAGAATAAAAATTGTAAAAGAAGAACTAGAGAATATAAGCTATGCCATTCATTGGGCTAAACTAGGAACAATTAACTCTTTTATACTGTCAAGAAACGAAATAGATTTAGCTACTAAAATACTTAATGAACAACAATTACCTTACACAACAATAGAAGAAGCTTTAGATTTTGCAGAAATTAAAATTATAAGTAATAATTTATCAATTCTTTATATAATAAACATCCCTTTAACAGACAAAGAAATATATGACAATCTATTAATTAAACCAATTAAAAAGAAAAATATTGTAACTGAAATTTTATACGATGTAGTTTTAAGAAATAACGACCAATTGTATGGAACAACAAAAAAATGTAAAACTTTTAATAATCTATCAATTTGTAACTCTAGAAATATTGTAAATATTACAAATGACTCTTGCATTCCCAATTTATTAAAAAGCTTACCAGCTACTTGTAACACAGTGAATAATTATCACATTCCAACCATAGACGAAATAACACCAGACATTATATTGCTGAATCAGTTTACCGGAACTCTTGAATCCGACAATACAAGCCACAATTTAAATGGAACATTCCTGCTCAAATTTCGTAATATGACCATCAATCTAAACGGGACCCCATACATCTCTAAAGAAGGTTCTATCATAACACCCCTTCCAGAAATATTCCAAACAAATCCTAAGGAAAACGAATACCGTGAATTACTCTCACTAGAAATGATGAAAGATCTTCATATCAACAACACTAACGAAATTCATCTCCTGCAAATAGAAAATAATCATCATCAAGTAACAACATATTCATTCATTTCCGTCCTTGGATTTCTTTTCGTAATAGTCATCATATGGAAGATCTTGCCAAAACGTCAAAATACGAAAATCGTAATAAAACAGCCAACACCAGAAGCCAATGGACCAGTGGCAATTGTGGACAAATTTCCTATGCTCGAGATAAACTCAATCCAACATCAAAGCAGTCCTAAGTTCAACAACCTACCATACTTTTGACGATCGATGACGATCGTTCCTAAGAGGGGAAGAGTTAACACGAACACGAGCAGCGAACATTCAACGGAAATGCTGACCATGCGTCTGATAAACAAAATTCACAAGAAAATTGAAATTGGTAAATTGTAATGGGAATGCAAGCAAGCAAAAAGACACTTCATGACTTTTGCTTGAGATAGTCTTTTACTAAACGTTGAATAATAAAGGTCAGGCAAGCTGCCTGAAAAAAATATTTTTTTAAAATAAATACGCTTTAAATTTATTAACTTATATACATTGCCTATAGTACTATCATGAGACGAGAAAAAATCTTTTTACCTAGAGCCGCTTGGAGTACTTGTGTAGGGACATATTAGTTGAGTGAGAGAGAATTAAGAGCATGGTTTTTAGTGTTATGCTTTGTGCTTAGTTTCCTGCGCATGTGCAATGTGACAATGTGAGGCAAGAAAAAACCGAAGGAGAACCTGAAATAATTCAGTATCTTGTTTTGTTTATTGTATACGTATATATGTGTATAAACTGCTAGCAGTTTTGAAGTTTATATACAATGGTTTCGCTTAGCTAAGGCGAATCATTGTATATACATTGCCTATAGTACTATCATGAGACGAGAAAAAATCTTTTTACCTAGAGCCGTTTGGAGTGCTAGTGTAGGGACATTTTATTTGAGTGAGAGAGAATTAAGAGCATGGTTTTTAGTGTTATGCTTTGTGCTTAGTTTATTGCGCATGTGCAATGTGAGGCAAGAAAAAACAGAAGGAGTACATGAAATAATTCAGTATTTTGTTTTGTTCATTGTATATATGTATGTATATAAACTGCTAGCAGTTTTGAAGTTTATATACAATGGTTTCGCTTAGCTGAGGCGAATAGTTTTTCGTAAGGAGTTATGCACGATCCAACATTTTCATTGTATACTTTTTTTTATATGGAATATGTAATATGAGAACTGGTTCTTACATAAGTATTTATATATGCGTACGTCATTGACCAGACTTTTGATTTGAGATTTTTAGGATTTTCAAGTTTTGTACAAGCACTACCTACACATATTTGTACACCATTGACCAGACTTTTGATTCGAATTCTTTATGATTTTCAATTTTTTTACTATTATGAAGGTTGTCGTCTTCAAATAATGTACACATTCATTCTTGAAATTTAAACACAAACTTACTTCTTGCTATATTTATACAAAGATACAAACGTCCTTGCAGTGGATGGATTTTTGTTTTGAATTTTACTTTCCATTCAGATTCTACATATACATATAGGTACATACATATGTAGGTAACTCTCTGAATGAACTATGTGCAGAAATTCAATCAAAAATTGTTTGTAAATTGATTTATATTATTATTGATTGATTATATATTATTGATTTATAGTAACAAAGATCTTTTGTTTGTTTGAGGTTTATATGGGGGTACTAGTTGACCTACCCAACTTAGCTCGCGGGAAAGAAATTTATAGTTAAACCAAAATATTTCTTTGTACTAATTTTCTATAGAATTGCTAAAAATACCACGGGTTTTTTACATTTGTAATACCTAATTGTTAAATTTTTACTTGCAATTATTATAGGTAGGTAGGTACTAAGTACAAGTTATGCATTCGTGCAGAAAAAAAAATTCGGATAACAATCAAATACCTATAACATTACGATGATAGAGAAACATATTTGAGTCACTGACAAAATTCTGTCCGTCTACTAAACGGTTTGGCTCGTTGTCTTTAAATATGGAATATAAGTTTATTTTGACATTCGACATAGGATTTTTTCATTTTTTTTAGCTGAAATATTTACGGTACTTGCGATATAACCGTCAAGTAAAAGCTAATTTTTGTCAAAAACAGCTCCAAGAATTTTGTATGTAAAAAATCAATGTGCATTCTACTTTGGTTAAAAAAAAATATGACGGTGGGCTAAAACTGGTACCACCCATAGGAGTTTTTTTTGGCATCGACTTTTCTGAGAACTGGTTAGGTAACCGATTACAACCAAAATTGATATTCAGGAAAATGTAAGTAGCCTAAGTAATCTAACACTATAATATATATATATAGGTATATTTAAAATAACGGCAACATTCAAAATAATGTGCTATACCTGTTTTAAAGCCAAAAGTCTGTTCAATCATATTATTTTTTAAATAAAGAATTTCAGAAAAAAATAAATTTACATATAAAAGGCACGACTGGGTCGCACATACTTGCTCCTGTGTGCTAATTTTTTTATTTAGGGGCAGGTGTAAGCCTTCATTTTCTCGATTGAAATTTTTGCATTCAGTAGTAATCGAATAGTATTTTACTTGCGATTTATAGGGACTATAAGGAAAGTTATGCATTCGTAAAAAAATTCTAACAATCAAACATGACATTACGATGATAGGGAAGTTAAAAAAAATGGGTCCGGAAATTCCTTCCGTTTGTCTGTCTGTCTGTCTGTCTGTCTGTCCGTATCGATATCTACAGCCTAAACGGTTGATCCGATTTGATTCAAACTTGGTACATAGTATTTTTAGAGTGCTCTACCCGACGGTTTTTGGAATTGGCATTCTAGCTCCAAAACTAACGGCACCTGCCATATAACTTTTAATGAAAAACTTATTTTTCTCGAAAACGGCTCCTACGATTTTGATAAAACTTTCAGAATGATGTTTTCTATGCAAAATCTATCGTTAAGTTTCAATGGATTTTCAGAAAAAGTTTTATAACGGTTCCTCCCATATGACCGGTTTTTTGAAATTAGACTTTCTCGTTAACTAATTGAGGGATTTTGATAAAATTTTCAAAATATGTAGTGTTTTATGATTTAAATAATATTGCTTATTAAAATTGTCAAAAATAAATTTTTTTAATTTTTAATAATTTTTTAAAAAACTTATTGTTTTTTGAATATTTTGAAAACGAATCTATAGATTTTTTTAATTTTTCCTCCTCCTCCTTGTATAAACTATAGATTTCTTTAAATTGACATAGTCAAAAAAAATTATATATAGGTATGTTTTCGAAAAGTTTTTCAAAAACTGGTCGAACGATTTTGAAATAAAAAAAATTATAAAATAGAAAACAGCAAAAGAAATAAGATAGCTTACAACATTTTTTTCCAAAAAACGTTATGAATAGTGTTTTTTGATTTCATAAAAAAATTATTTGTTTAATATTTTCCCCCAAATTTTGCCACTAGTCTAATGAAAGCAAACTTCGTTATTTGTGTTATTATTTATTTATCGTTATTTATTTTAAAGCATTTCATGATCGTAACAGCATACAGCATACAGAATAAATAATGAGGACGCCTATGATAAACACATAAACATGCAAAAACAACTAACAAATAAAAAAAATACTCGATTACCTACTGAATGCAAAAATTTCAATCAAGAAAACAACTCAACTCAACGGTCATATGGCACTTCCTTTACTTTTAGGCCTACAATTTAAATTTCAATGTCCCCTCTGGGGAATGCCAAAATAATCACACACACCAAGTTTAAAGATAATCGCTTAAGCCATTTAGGCTGCAGATCGTTATACATACCTACTGACAGACAGACAGTAATTTTTTGTCGATCACTTTTTTAGACTTCTCTATGATCGTAATGTCATGTTTCATTGTTATCTAAATTTTTTGTTATATTCACAAATTCTAAACTTTACCTTATAGTCCCTATAATCGCAAGTAAAATTTGAAAAAACTGTGTAAAATGTCAAAATAACCTTAAGTTCTAAATTTGAAGTCGATTGGCTCATCGGTTTAGGCTATAGTCCAAAATACATCCGTACAGACAGACCTACAGACAGACGGACAGAATTTTGCCAGCAACTCAAATATGTTTCTCTATCATCGTAATGTAATGTTTGATTATTATCACAATTTTTTTATGTTCACGAATCCTAAACTTGACTCATAGTCCCTATAATCACAAAGCTACTTGTGCATAAAATTCAACATCAACGATAACGAAGCCAATGAAATGAAAATTCAAAAAATAAAATCATTGTCGATCCTCTTCGTTGTTCACCGTCACCGAGAACAGGATATACACAATACACATACACATGTGCTTATTAAGTTTTACTTTTTAGTATCTCCCTCACCCTCGCTCACACCATCTACCACACCGACAACCGACCGATCGACCTGAATTTAGCTGAACATTTTATCAAAGATAATATAACAAGTATACCTACGTAAATACACACATTATGTAGGGATGTATGTAGGTACATACCTAAATATCTACCTACCCTCGAATGTTTTATATGAAAAAAATATAAAACTCAAAATAAACTTATCAACCAGCTTAAACATATACCCACCCCCCAGACACCATTCATTTACAAAAGTCGTTTTTCTTCTTTTTTGTCAATCCTTTTAACTAGCCATCTCGTCGCCCTGCTTGTGTGAAGCAATCCAGTTGTGCAAAAAAAAACTATACTCGCATCATTGTATATATGTAAACTGCAAACTGCAAAGAGTAAAGTACATGTTCACAGAGTTTCTCTTAGAATTCTCTTTGTTCGACTCGTTCGCCTCTTTCAATTTACTAAGTTAATTTTCCCTAGAGCCGCTTGGAACGCCACCGTCCACCGGTCGTCATGATAGTACTATAGCAGTCTATATACAATGGCCTAAAACTGAAACAAAAGAGAAGAAATGCTTACTTTGCGTGTGTAGTCAAAAACTGATCTTTGTTCTCGGATACTTAACAAAGTTATTAATTTGCCGGTTTTTATTGTATTTTTACATTTACAGTTGTTATAATCATAAAAGAAATTGTTAATATCTTCAATTCCAAGTCATAGTCTTCACACAAAAAAATTAAATAATATTAAAAGATGTTTGTGACGTCAGAAAATTCGTAGAAGGTGATTTGTATGTGCACACTCTCGTATTTCTGTGTTTAATGTTTTTTTCTATGATTGTCAAATTTATTAGAAATGGAATGTGAGTGCGTTCAGCATAAAACTTTTGAGTAGATTTCGAATAGATTAAATTTAAAACTCGATCTGAGTAGATTAAAATTTGTATGGCAAATCTAGTGATTTTGACGAGGTTTGTGGAAGATTTGAGATAATCTAGATTAACCGTCAGGTGGAAACGTAGTATTAAGTTTATAAAACATCAGCTCTAAAAGGCAAACAGAGTTTAGTGAATTTCAGGAAGCTTTTGGCCTTAAGGTGCACAACGTTTTGCGACTGAGTAAGACAATGTGGTTGGAGCTGCAGAATGGCTGTTGACCGCATTTAAGAGCAGTGGTTGGCGCTTATTAAATATTTTCATTTATTAATTTAAAAAAAAAAAGAAGAAAAATCGATAAATTCAAAAGTCGAAATTTTTTTTTAAGAATTTAAGTAATCCAGAAATTAAATTTACACTGTTATTTTTGTGCTACATTTTAGAAATTATAAACAATTTTTACAAGGCATTTCAGTCGGAAAAGACACAGATACACATTTTGCGTAAACGTGTGCTCGTGGTATACAAGATCATTTTAACAAATTTTGCAAAGGCAGAACTACTCGTTGTTTTTTTCATATTATTTAAAAGAAAAATCCAATTATTTAGATCTAAAACAAATGTGTTTTGGATTAAAGTCTGCTTTGCACGAGGAAGAAGCAAACCAAAATGTGGATACGGAGTAGATTTATTACAGGCAAAAATGTATCTTATTTCGTTTTATGTTGAATTATGTCATCAACTTAAACTTCGGTTTGATTAAACCGACAAAAAGTTAAAGTCAAACGAAATACAAACTGAAAAATATTTGAGAATCCTTTTACTTGTAAATAGTTTCCCTTATTTTGATAGTAATAAAACAAGCTTAGAATCTCTGAACTCGGAATTTAGAACACTTATGATTGCCAAAAACATCAAAATGGAGGACGACGACGATGTTGTTGATTTTTGGTCGCGTTTATGCTCCCAGAAAAAAATATTAGAAGAAGATATGTTTAAGGTGTTGCCTAACTATATGCTTACACTAGCTAGTCTACCACATAGCAGTGCAGCAGCCGAAAGACGATTTTAAGATTTTAACATCGTCAAAACAAAAAAAAGAAACAATATAGATATAAATATCGCTTCTTCCCTTTTACTAATAAGAGAATTTGTGGCTGGGCTTGAAAATTATGATTATCCTAAGCAATTAATTAGATATTTTTCTAAATTTAAATGTTGCGGACGGCTGTCTTATAAGCTGAGTAATTCTTGTATTACAATTTGCATATCCAGATAGATAGAAGAAAGGGAATCCCATTGAATTCAAAACAAAATGTACATAGATATTTAATTTATTTATTTTTGATATTGTATGAATTTGTGTCAATTGTCCTTTAGAGGAAGGAGAATCCCTTTGAATTTAAAACGAAAAGTTCCTATTTATTTTTATAAAATATACTATAATAAAAAACTAACATATGTACCTATGAATTTGTGATTGTGAATTAGTCTATAAAAAGCCGTATTATGTTTTTGTTCTGAATATAAAATAAAATGAAAATAATTTTTTTTTTCATTATCTATTTATCTATTCTATTCTATAATCTATTATATATTTTTCGAATCTTCTTCGTTTTTTGGGCAATCTGCTTCACTTTTTGGACGCAACATTGCCATCCCTGGACTCACCATCTTCTGATGGGAATACCCCGGCTGTAAAAATGAGCCGACAGAAAAAGTTGACCGAAAATTCGGGAAGCTGTCAAAACAATTTAACTTCATTTGATCGCATTATTGATCTCTTTGATCTCTCCGATAATGAAGAAATAATGACAAAATCTGTAAATGAAGTACCCACAAAAATAGAATTACCACCTGATCACGTGATAGGATAAAACAGTGTTTTGTTATTCAATGCATGAAAGATAACGGCATATCAAAATTTGATTGCAAAAATACTTCAAAAGGAAGCCATTTTAATCCCTACACCGAAACTGAATTAAGCAAAATTAAATGTGCCCTTTGCGAAAAAGAACTCCAATTTGGTACACATAATGTAAAAAACTAGCAACCATTCAAAGTAGTGTGATATGGATTACATAAAATGAAAAATGAAGACCTTAAATCTGAATTGTGTAAAAATCTTAAACTAGAAGTTCTTCAGATTTCTATTATGAACATTAAAAATTCTAAATACAAAGAACAGTGCAATTACTTAGTTTACCTTAACAACAAAAGCATTAAAATGAACGAGCTCAAAAGACAGGCTAGGTTTATTCATCACGTTGCGGTATATTGGGACTTTTATCGAAAAAACCCACACTTCGTGCCATAATGTCACCAATGCTTAGAGTAAGTTCTGGTAATGTGGTATAGTCCGGTAATGTGGTACACATTGTTCTTATTTAAAGTAAGCATGCTTCGACAACGATTTTTAAACTAGTAGGCGACGACATTGATGTAAAGAGAAATGAGTAATCATACACTTGAAAATATTCAGTTCTCTCGAGAAAATTGACGAAATATGACCGCGTATGCAGTTGACTTTTACTCAAAATTTAAATTTGTGTTGTTCCTTGCGTAGATTATTTCCTTATAATGCCTAAAAAAGGCGAAATTCTAAAATAGGACCCTGAAAATATGAAAAGAGCTATAAATGCTGTAAAAAGCCATAGCATGGGAATTCTGCTAGCTTCAAAAACATATGGAGTCCCACATACAACATAACAACGACATGCTAGAAGTACAAAATCTATAAAGGATCTTCTTTCTACAAAGTAAGTCCGGAAGCCACCCCTCAGTGATTCCATTGAAAAGGACATTGTTACATATGTCCTGGAAATGGAATCGCGTATGTGGGAATGTGGGGTCTCACAAGACGAGATATAAGGTCGTTGACCTTCCAAATTGCGCAAAGAAATAATATACCACATAAATTTTCTGTAATTTCGGAATGTGCTGGAAAAGTTTGGTTAAGCATTTTTTGTAAGCGTCATAAGAACCGGCTAAGTATTCGCACCCCTATCGATCGCGCAAAAAGATTTACAAAAGATTCCCAAAAAGAGTGCCATAATTTTCTGTACTTCTTGCGAAGAAATTTTCCAAGAATGCAATTAATTAAACTAATTATTGAAATTAATATTTTTTTAACTTAAAAGTCAGAAGAATTATTTATTTATGTTGTTTTCTTTTCTTCATTTTTAATAAACTAAATAAAATTTCTCAAATACTTATTTTTTTAATGAAGACAGTAAAAGAAATATGATAAATTATAATGTGGTACAGTATACCACATTAGATAGACTATGTGTACCCACTTTTCAAAAGTGGAATTTTCGAGGTAAATGCAAATTTTTGATCAAATCTTTTCTAATTTACAACCGAATTTGGTAAGACACACACGGAGCTAATGTATAACTGTACGAGTTTAGAGTCAATTTGATGCAATTTTTTTTAGATAGAATGCCCTAACAAAGAAAAAGTACTTAAATGCGTTAATTGCGGCGAACAACACACAGCCACCGACGCCTCATGTAAAAAGAGGTTGGAATTCATGGAAATACAAAACCGACTCAAGGCTAGAAAAAGGAGAAGACGCTTTGGAACTAAGCAGGTGCTTCATGATCCACTTCCAAGAAAATCTGCTAGCTTCAAGCTTAACAGTGGTGTCTTTCCTGCGTTAAGCCAGAAGAAAGTTAATCATTCCATGATTGACAGCGCTCCAAATACCAATAACATACGTCTCGTGCCCCCGGAATATTCCAGCAGCATTAACGAGTAGCAGCGTTCAGATGACAACAGATGTACGTCCGCCAAATTCAAAAAACAATATAATTAGTTTCGGTGAACTTATTTCTCTTAAAAAAAATGTTAGGTAAATTATCTTTATGCAAGAGTAAGAAAGATCGATTTAACGTCATAGCTGATCCAAGCATTAAATACCTTTATACTAACAATGGCCAATAAAGTAAAAAAGGTTTTGTGGAATGCTTAAAGTTTAAAAAACAAAGAAAGAGAATATTTTAATTTTTTAATTGAAAACAAAATTGATATCGCAGCGGTAACCGAAATCTGTCTACAATGTTGCCTGTTACTATTTTGTTTCCGCCTAGTGCTACATGTTTTCCTGCGTGTTTTCGTGGATGTCCTTCTGTTCTTGATATTTTTGTAACCAATGTTTCTAATAACTAAACTTCCCCAATTACTTTAAATGAGCTAAGCTCCGATCATAATCCTGTACTCTGTCGTCTTCTCTGTTCAGGCCAACAAAAATTGACGTACTACCAAGACTTTAACAATGCAAATTGGTCACGATTTCGTTCAAATATAAAAACAAAGTTTCGAAATATTTCTACCGATCTAGGTGGAGTTTCAAGAAAGCATGATGTTGACAGAATTGTTTAAAACCTTACCAACGACATTATAAGCTCTGTTGTTGAATGTGTACCAAAAGTTGTTAGAAGAAACTATTCCTTAAATCCTCCTTCTTATATTTTAGAAATTATTAAGCAAAAAACATACAGAAACGAAATTGGCAAAAATATCGTCAACCTGTTTTTCGAGATGAGGTTGCATACCTAAACAATCTTATTTCTAAAGAATTGTCAACAAAACGAAATGTTGATTGGAATAACAAGCTATGTGCACTAGAAAAAAGGGCTAAATCATTCAAGAATATTTGTAAAAATTGTGAAAAATAATCACAGACAGGTCCCTTTCCTAAAAACTGATTTAAACACTTACTTTAGTAATGTAGAAAACGCTAATGCACTTGCATTAAACTTTTCAAAGAATCTTGTTAATGCTGGGACAAATAATTTAGTAGAACTGTAGAACAGTTAAACCAGAAAAACGTTGAAACACCTGTAAATTGTTTCACAACGGAAGATGATGTTACGGAAATTGTAAACAATTTAAAAGTGAGAAAAACGAGTGGGTCTGACAATATAAGAAACATATATTTGAAAAAACTACCTAGGATCGGAATTTTGTATCTTACTTTTGTACGCATGTATCAAAATGCAATATTTTCCTAATGCCTGGAAAAAAGCTAAAGTTGTGCCAATTTTAAAAGCGGGCAAGCCTGCGATAAGGACTGAAAGTTAAAGGCCCATTAGTTTGCTTAGTAACATCAGCAAAGTTTATGAAAAGATATTAAAAAATAAAATGCTTACAATTATACCTTATAATAGCGTATATCCAGACGAGGAATTCGGTTTTAGAAAATTTCATAGCACTTCACATTAATTGCTTCGGATACATAACTATGTTAAAAGTAATAGTGCTGAAGGAAGATCTACAGGAATGACATTACTAGATGTAGAAAAAACCTTTTGACTCTGTTTGGCATAATGGCACGATATATAAAATGTTATCTCTTAATTTTCCTACTTACCTATGTAAAATTATACAAAGTTTCCTGTCGAATAGATGTTTTAAAGTTCATGTAAATAGTGGTGTTTCTGAGTTGAAATGTTTTAACTATGGTGTACTTCAAGGTTCAGTTCTGGGGCCGATCTTATATAATTTATATACATCTGACTTCCCCAAATTAAGAAACTGTGCAGCAGCGATTTTTGCCGACGATACTGCCATATTCTGTTCACATGATTTTGGTCTTAACATTGAGACGAACCTTAATAATGCGATTAGAATTCTGGAGCGATATGGAAAATTAAACTAAATGGTGAGAAAATGCAAGCCATCTTTTTCACCCGAAAAAGAAAAGCTTGTCATCTTCCAACCAATCAATTACAAATCCTTGGAAAATCTGTATCTTGGAATAGTCAAGTGAATTATCTCGGCATTTATCTTGATGCCAAACTAACTTTTAACCATCATGTATCGCAAACAATAAAAAAAAGTAAACAAAATCATAAGAATGCTATTTCCGTTCATCAATAGAAAGTCCTCACTGTCAATTGAAAACAAATTCATTATTCATTAAGTCATTTTTCAGGCAATCCTTTTGTATGGTTGTGCCGTTTGGAAAAATATAGCTGAATGTCACATGAAGAATTTTCAAATTTCTCAAAACAAACTTTTGAAAATGATGCTTGACTTTCCCTGCCATCATTCGACCTACAATCTACATTAAAAGGCGAATTGAATTGATTTCGGAAAGAATCTTAAATTTAACTACTTGATTTCTGAATAGACTTGAAATTTCTGAAAATATCCTTATAAGTGAACTTGATAATAGAACTTAGCATGATATGATAATGACATAATTTCTGTCTGATTTATAATTTAATTAATTTATTTACTAACTTATTTATTAATGTATTTACATATTGATTTATTTATTTATTTATATTTTTATTTATTCATTTATGTATTTATTAATTTGATTTATTTAATTATTTTGTATTTTACTTTTATTTATTTCTTTATATTTATTTATTTATTTATTTACTTATTTATTTGTCATTTATTATTTCTTTGTTACATTTAAATGGTTATTAATTTATTTATTATATATAATATCGTATTAAATTAATATATAAGACTATGATTGTAATTTGTTGTTAATTTATTAAAATTTGTAATTTGTAATTGTTTTTCAATGGAATATGTTAATCATATATTAATTTATTATGGATTTATATAAATTAATGAACTCATTGTAATACAATTTTTGAATAATCTCATATTCCCCTTTTTTCTAGTCATTAGTTTTTAAGTAATTCATAACATATAAAGGTTTTTTTTTCTTAATAGGAGGTTTTATCGTATTTGCTCCAATCATAATATTTAACCTAAAATCAGAAATTAAAAAACCCATATAAAATAATATTTCAGTTGGAAGATATATTGTATTGTATCAAATCACTTTAATGTAAAATGTGCGGTAACAAACCATTGTAAAATTTATAACGAAATAAAAATCTATCTATCTCAATATTTTTTTCTAGAAAAGAAAAGCCTCAAACCTACCTCAACATAATCTATCGATCTGCAACTCTCCAATAGAATGGACAACTACAATAAAATATCTAAGTATCACTATCGATAAGACTCGTAACATTTTCAAAACACATTAGAGCTTGTATTAAAATAGCTAACTGAAAATTCTCTATCCACTTATAAATAAAAATTACTATCTCAGCAAGGATAATAAACTTCTTCTGTATAAAGTCGTCATACTTCCTACATTAGAATATATTTCTCCTTGCTGACATAAATGTGCGGAATGTCACCTTAAAAAAACTTCAAATTTGTCAAAACAAATCTCTAAAAATGATTATGAATCTTACCTAGCATTTTTCCACAATAGCACTGCATGACATAACTAAAATTAAATCTCAGATTACTTCACTTTTAATAAACCTCGAAGACTAATGTTTAATTCATGAAAATGTTATAATGAATTCACTTGTTTAGATATACCAAATTAGTTTATGTTATTGTGATGTGGCAACAAAATGATAAGATATTCGGAGAATACATTTTGTTTGTAAATTAACGACATCTGTGTACACAATCAACGTGTACAACTACCAACATTCATTGTGTACAACAACCATGCCCCTAAAAGTATGCTACATATTTGCAATATGTTTTGACTGAGTACTAACTCGAACTTGAAGTACTAATTCGAGACTCGAATTTGTCGAACCTCAGGACAAAACATCACATTGGTGTCAGAAATTGGGGATAAAATTCAGTAAAGTGCTAGAAAATTCCATAGTGACATTTTCTAAAACAGTTTCGGTGACTCATATAATTGTGAAAGTGGAATTTTCCAGAAACAATGGAACTGATTGTGCTATAAAACTATTTTTGTTAAAAATAGTGTTTAAAAAAGATTTTCTATAAGAGACATCCAAATAAAACTGACTGTGTTGCGAAAATTGTGTTTCGGTTACATAAAATGGTTCGCAAATTAGAACAATTGACAACAGCTGAGTTGAAAAAAGAATTCGGAAAATGAAATCTTCAGACTTCGGGGCTGAAAAAGGAACTATTGCTCCGACTTCAGAATGCTATCACTCAGGATGGTGGAGACCCTGATACCATGTTGTTCGATTTTGAAGAACAAGGGAGAGAAAGCACAGTAAGTACAGCCTGCTTTTATGAAGTTGCTTCTGTCGAAATTCGAAGAACAAAAGAACGTTCTCGAAAAACAACAAAACGTTCTCGAAGAACAAAAGAACGTTCTCGAAGAACAAAAGAACGTTCTCGAAAGCAAATTTGATGGTCTCGAAAACAAACTCGATGCACAGAATGTTCTCTTTGACAAAAGACGAACAACAGTACGAAAATCTGGCTAAGGAATTCGATTCTTTGAAGAAGCAGAAGGTTCGGGAATATTCGAGCGACGGTCCGCGAAGAAAGGAAATGCAGCCCCCTGTCTTCGATGGTCAAACATCATGGCCAATTTATAACAACTGGGACAACGAAGACAAATCAATTGCTCTTACGCTTGCGCTCAGAGGAACAGCTGCCGAATTGCTACAGACCATTCCTGAAGACAAACATTATGATGCCATGGTCAAGGCAATCGAGATGAGGTTTGGCGACGACCATATGCAGCAAGTTTAACAAGTCCAGTTGCTCCGAAGGGTACAGACAAGAGGTGAAACGCTGCAACAATTGCAAGCTGACATTGAGCGCTTGGCGAATTTGTCTTATCCCAATACCAGTAGGGAAATCATAAACGAACTGGCAACCGATGCGTTCACTAATGCCATTGCAGATGGAAAACTACAAATGGCTGTAAGAATGGCAGGTAAGAAAACGGTCGCTGAGACTTTAGCATTTGCCCTGACAATGTAAGCAGCAGACCAAGCTTCGCAAGGTAGCCATGGCGTCAGGGAAATGGTTATGCTAGAGTGCTCATGTCAACGCGTCGACATTGAAAGACAAAACCCGAACACTGCTCGAGGTCAAATGAGATGCTGGAATTGCAACAAGCTAGGACACCTACAGCGACAATGCAGATCTCCACCTAGACAGGTAAGCTGCCCACATTGCGCAAGGAGCAGGCAGAATGACGAAGCATCTGGCAGGAATCATACTCACACTGCTGGACAAGCTTCTAATCAACAGAAGGCGGGACTAAAGTTGGTTGATAGAATCGATGCCCCCAGGACCATCATCCAAGTTTCGCAAACTTACCGCTGTAGCAAGAGCTTGACTGTGGAGACAGTCATCAGAAACCGAAAATGTGTGGCCACTATCGACACGGGTGCCACAGCCTCCATAATCAGAAGAGACCTTGTTGAGACGTCCTGGCAACATAAAACCAGCTGCTATCTTCGGGCGGTTATAAGCAGAGATGAAGTCCTGCCACCATCTTCAGAGACAGTTCTTTGGACGCGTTTGGAGGGTGATCCTGGGATTTACCGATTCTATTTCGTTGAAGCAGATGATAAAGAGTACTTTCCAAGCTATATCGTTGGAAAGGTTTTAGTAGAACCAAAGAAAAACATGGTTCCGGTAAGGCTGATGAATCCGAACAAACCCTTCGTCAAGCTCAGACAAGGAGAGGTGATTGGGAGATGTGTACCCATTGCCGTCATATTGACAACATCGGAGTGAATCTGCGAGTCCCGTTTCTGCAACGAAATTGGCCGAGGTATGTAATGCTATCCTCGGAAACTGTGAGCTAACTAAGGAGAAGAAAACCATAGCCGAAAATTTCATTGGCAAGTTTGCTGATATATTTGCATCGCAGGATGGAGACTATGGTCGAACACACCTATTACAGCACCGCATAGACACCGGCGATAGCAGACCGATCAACAACCTGCTAGAAGACTTCCATTGGCAAAACAGGCGGAAGATGATATCGACCATGGAAAAAGACGGTCTAATCGAAAACTCAAAAAGTCCCGTTGTGCTAGTGAAAAAGAAGGATGGCAGCACTCGATTCTGCGTGGATTATCAGAGGCTCAACGATGTCACCAAGAAGGACAGCTACCCCTTGCCTCGAATAGATGACACCTTGGATACCCTTCCTGGAGCAAAATGATTGTCCACCCTCGATCTTAAAAGTGGCTACTGGCAGGTACGGATCCAAACAGAAGAAAAAGAAAACACCGCTTTCACAACGGGAAATGGACTATGGCAGTTTACCGTTATGCCATTTGGCTTGTGTAACGCTCCAGCCACTTTTGAGTGTTTATAGGAACGTGTGTTACAGGGTCTGACATGGAAAACCTGCCTGGTGTACTTGGATGACGTCATCGTTGTGGGAAAGTCGTTCGCTGAACACCGCGACAACTAGAGGGAGGTGTTTACACGACTTCGAACAGCACATTTGAAGCTGAATCCAAAGAAATGTTCTCTGTTCAAAGCTGAGGTGAAGTATTTGGGACATGTGATATCATCAAATGGAGTAAACACTGACCCGGAGAAAATCGAAGCCGTGAGAAATTGGCCAGTTCCCGAAGATAAACACCAGCTGAGGAGCTTTCTAGGTCTCGCCACTTATTACAGGAGGTTCTTCAAGGATTTTGACGGAATCGCAAAGTGTCTGCACCAGCTAACTGCGAAGGGTAGACAATTTAAATGGTCAGGTGAGTGCGAAAAAAGCTTTCAACATCTGAAACAGCGACTTTGTGAGGCACCAATACTAGCTTACCCCACCCCTGGCAAGACATTTATTGTGGACGCGGATGCTAGTAATGTGGGTGTTGGATCAGTTCTGTCGCAGATACACGATGGGCAGGAGAAAGTGGTAGCCTATTTCGGCAAAGTTCTGTCGCGGCCAGAGAGAAATTACTGTGTAACCAGACGGGAACTCCCTGCTCTGATACTGGCTACAAAACATTTCCATAAATATCTGTATGGACAGAGATTCATCCTGCGTACCGATCACGCCGCTTTTAAATGGTTGCCACAGTTCAAAAATCCTGAGGGGCAAGTAGCAAGATGGATCGAACGATTGCAGACTTACGACTTCGAACTTGGGAATCAACAAAACACTGGGAAAGTAACGGGAACGCTTTTATTGGCTAAGCATAAGAAACGATGTAGAGAGCTGGTGTCGAAAGTGCACAACATGCACGGCTAGCAAGGGACCTAGTACAACGTGAGCGCTCCGTTTGAAAGAATCGCCGTTGACATCACAGGCCCGTTCCCGGAAACTGAAAACGGTAGCCGTTACATCCTTGTTGTCATGGACTACTTCAGCAAGTAGTAGTAGTAACGCCCGAGGCGTTTGCTATACCCAATCAAGAAGCTAAGACCGTTGTCGAGCAGATAGTGGACCACTGGGTCTGCAGGTTCGGGGTGCCTATGAAATTGCATTCCCACCAAGGGCGAAACTTCGATTCGAAGGTATTCCAGGAAGTATGCGCATCACTCAGGTTAAAGAAAACAAGGACAACACCTCTTCATCCACAGTCTGATGGAATGGTAGACCTTGAGGGAACATCTGTCCAAAGTCGTGAACGAGAACAAACGGGATTGGGATCGGCGAATTCCTTTATTTCTTATGGCCTACCGGAATGCGGTTCATAGTACAACTGGATACACTCCATCCGAAATTCTATTTGGACGAACTGCCCGGCTTCCAAGTGAGCTAAAATTCGGATTTCCTATTGAAGACCCAAAATGCGAAGAGGACTACGTGTTGGATCTTAGAGAAAGGATCAACGACATTCACCAGAGAACAAGAAACAACATAAAAATTGCGAGTGACCGCATGAAGACCAGATACGTTGCGAGAGCCCCTGAATTCAATGAAGGAGATTTGGTATGGCTTAACAACCCACATCGTAAAAAGGGAAAATCGCCCAAGCTTCAGCAGGACTGGAAACGTCCCTACCAAGTAGTTACGCGCATTAATGATGTCGTTTTTCGAATCCAACGAGGACCAAGAGCAAATGAAAATTGTCCATGTGGATCGCCTGCATCGTCACCACGGAAACAATGATGATGTGCTTGTTCGGGACGAACAAAACTAAGAGGGGGACATTGTGATATGGCAACACAATGATAAGATATTCGGAGGATACATTTTGTTTGTAAATTAACAACATCTGTTAGATTCATTGTGTACAACTACCAACATTTTTTTGTGTACAACAACCATTCGAGATTCGAATTAGTACCGAAAGCTTATATTGTGCCAGAACTAGAAGCTTGTAAGTTTGTATAAATACAAGAGTAGATGGCATTGAGAGTTTAGTTTATTTTCGAAAGTAGAATTGTTAACTACTGGAAGCGTTAGTAAAAAGTGATTGAATTGAGATTAAATAAAAAGTGTTGAATTATAAAAACGTATTTGAATTGTGAATAAGTGGAATAAGTTATATTTGGTGTTATTTAAACTGAAAGACGTTGTGTTTCATAGAATAAGGAGATGTGTTGTATTATTTTGGAATTTTGATTGAGTTTTATTTGTCGAACCTCAGTCCAAAATATCAAATTATTATTAAGTTATTTTATTCATAAGTTTTTAAGAATTATTTTTTGTATCCAATGAGTTTTTTTTTGCAATTTTTCCCATAATAATCTCCACTTATATATGAATTCTCTATATTATAAAAATTAAACTTTAGTGGCTAAGAATCATGATATCCTAATTTCTATGTTATAAAAATATTCTACCATGTAACATGAATTCATTGAAGAAAAATAAATTTGAATTGGAAAAGACGTATAACTTCAGCACAATTAAGATGGCCAGGAAAACAACCCACTTCAACACTTTTATTAAATAAGAAGGACAATACATCAACTATATATTAGGCAACTTTTATAAATAAATTGCTTGAAATGCCATCATTTGAACAAGAAGTAGCCTTGTTGTATTATTTTCGAATTTTGATTGAGTTTTATTTGTCGAACCCCAGGCCAAAACTTCACATTGGTGTCCGAAATTGGGCATAAAACTCAGTAAAGTACTAGAAAATTCCATAATGACATTTTCTTAAGCATTGTCGGTGACTCATATAATTGTGAAAGTGGAATTTTCCAGATACTATTGAACTGATTGTGCTATGTATAAAACTGAGAATAGCAAACAGCAAATATTTTTATAAAAATAGTGTTTGAAAAGGATTTTTCTAGAAGGGATATTAAAATAAAACTGACTGTCGCGAAAATTGTGTTTGTTTTGAAAGAAGAATTAGAAAAAAGGAATCTTCAGACTTCAGGAGTAAAGAGGGATCTATCGCTCCGACTGCAGAATGCTATCATGTTGTTCGATGCTGAGGAACCAGAGAGACTGCACAGTAAGTACAGTCGATGAAATGCCTGCTTTCATGAAGTTGCTTCTGTCGAAATTCGAAGAACAAAAGAACGTTCTCGAAAAAACAACAGAACTTTCTCGAAGAACAAAAGAACGTTTTCGAAAGTAAACTCGACGAACAAAAGAGTGAGCAGAAGAATTCGTTGGAAATTCTCCAGCAGCAACTAAGTGATAAAATCGAGAACGTTCTGCTCAACAAAAGACTTCAAACAATAGATGAGAAATTCGCAGCCTAATTAGAAAACTTTTAAGAAAAGTTCGTAAAGCAAATAGAAAGTGTAGAGCAACAGTACGAACATCTGGCTAAGGAATTTGATTCTTCGAAGAAGCGGAAGGTCCGGGAATATTCGAGCGACGGTCCACGAAGAAAAGAAAAGCAGCCCCCTGTCTTCGATGGTCAAAAATCATGGCCAATTTATAAGAGGCAATTTGAAGCTGCCGCATTGACGAACAACTGGGACAACGAAGACAAGTCAATTGCACTTACGCTTGCGCTCAGAGGAACAGCTGCCGAATTGCTGCAGACCATTCCAGAAGACAAACAACGTGATTATGATGCGATGGTCAAAGCAATCGAGATGAGGTTTGGAGACGACCATTTGCAGCAAATCTACCGAATCCAGTTGCGCCGAAGGGTCCAGGCAAGAGGTGAAACTCTACAACAATTGCAAGCTGACATCGAGCGCTAGGCGAATTTTGTAGTATCCCAATACCAGCAGAAAATCATAAACGTACTGGCAACCGATGCGTTCACTAATGCCATTGCAGATGGAAAACAACAAAAGTCTGTAAGAATGGCAGGTAAGAAAACGCTCGCTGAGGCTTTAGCATTTGCCCTGACAATGGAAGCAGCAGAACAAGCTTCGCAAGGTAGCCATGGCGTAAAGAAAATGGCTACGCTAGAGTACTCATGTCAACGCGTCGAAATTGAAAAAGAAAACCCGCACACTGCTCGAGGTGAGGCGGAAGTCGATGGGATGATATTGACATTGGAAAAAGACGGTCTAATCGAAAACTCAAAAAGTCCGTGGGGATCACCCGTTGTACTAATGAAAAAGAAGGACGGCAGCACTCGATTCTGCGTGGATTACTGGAAACTCAACGATATCACCAAGAAGGACAGCTACCCCTTGCCTCGAATAGATGACACCTTGGATACCCTTTCTGGAGCAAAATGATTTTCCACCCTCGATCTGAAAAGTGGTTACTGGCAGGTACGGATCTATCCAGAAGACAAAGAAAAGACTGCTTATGTCATTTGGATTATGTAACGCTCCAGCCACCTTTCAGCGTTTAATGGAACGTGTGTTACAGGGTCTGACATGGAAAACCTGCCTGGTGTACTTAGATGACGTCATCGTTGTGGGAAAGTCGTTCGCTGAACATCGCGACAACTTGAGGGAGGTCCTTACATGACTTGGAACAGCACATTTGAAACTAAATCCAAAGAAATATTCTCTGTTTAAAGCTGAGGTGAAGTATTTGGGACATGTGATATCGTCAAAAGGAGTAAAAACTGACCCGGAGAAAATCGAAGCCGTGAAAAATTGGTCTCATCCCACAGACAAACACCAACTGAGGAGCTTTCTCGGTCTCACCACATATTACAGGAGGTTCGTGAAGGATTTTACCGGAACCGCAAAGTGTCTGCACAAGCTAACTGAGAAGAGTAGAAAATTTAAATGGTCAGGTGAGTTCGAAAGAAGCTTTCAACATCAAAAACAGTGACTTTGTAAGGCACCAATACTAGATACACGATGGGCAAGAGAAAGTGGTAGCCTCTTTCAGCAAAGATCTGTCGCGACCAGAGAGAAACTACTGTGTAACCAGACGGGATCTCCTTGCTCTGATACTGGTGACAAAACATTTTTTTTATATATAGGAGCAACAGCACCTGAATTCAACGTGGGAGATCTGGTATGGCTTTACAACCCACATCGCAGAAAGAGAAATTCGCCCAAGCTTCAGCAGGACTGGGAAAGTCCCTACCAAATAGTTACGCTTATTAATGAATCCAACGAGGACCAAGAGCAAAAATGAAAATTGTCCACGGCCTGCATCGTTACCACGGAAGCAATGATGATGTGATTGTTCGGGACGAACAAAACTATGAGGGGCACAGTGTGATGTGGCAACAAAATGCAGTTTTATGTTAGATAATTTTTTTTAAATTTAACAATATTAATTTATTAACGACATTGCGTACAACAACCATTTTACATGAATTATGTACAACAACAATTCCAATGTACCTTCCTCCATCTAGTGTCGTTTTCAAAATTTGATTCCATTCAGAAGTAATTTCTCATTACGGATAGTGTACTGGGTATCTGCTAACCAAATAAGGTGTGTCTCGGCTGAGTTCTAATTAGAACTGAAAGCTTATAGATTGTGCCAGAACCAGACAGAACCAGAGAGAACCATTTAGATGTCTTATAAATGTGTATAAATACCAGGAATAAATGGTGTAGAGTTGAGTTCATTTTAAAAAACGTGAAATTGTTACCAACCGGAAGTGGCAGTAAAAAGTGATTTAATTGAGGTAAAATGAAAGTGTTGTCGTAAGAGATTATTTTGGATTGTAAATAAGTGAAATAAGTGAAAACTTTGTTTATTGAACTAAAAGACGTTGTGTTAAAATAAAATAAAGAGATTTATTGTGCTATTTTTAAAGTGTAATTGAGTTTTGTTTATCGAACCCCAGACCAAAATACAACAATAGCATAGCAAACTTTTCTTGTTGTAAGTACATCATACAAGTGCTGTAATGCAAACAAACTAGACGTGTCTTTTTCGTCGTCCGATTGAATTCCTTTTTTTAAGTAATACTCTCAGTTTAAGTCATCAAAATTAAAGAACATTGTCATTTGTCAATCTTGCTCTTCGTCTCTAGAATTGAACTGAATTAATCGCTGGTGCCTTACTTATTACTTATTTTTTGTGCTTTTTTTTACTTTTGCAATCCAAAATTAAATACAATATGCCCCCTAGAACAACTAAGCGAACCCGCACACAACAACAAAACAGTGATACCGATTCCCCTGCGAGAGATACTGATGTAAGCAACTCAAATGGCATTGCTGACAAACTGTGGAGCCGTATTGAAAAGAAGTTGGAGGAGTGGATGCTGACATTTACTCAATCGTTGGATGCTAGATTCGCCGCCTTAGAAGAACGACTAAATTCCAAGATTGGTGAAAATGCACTATTTTTCGACCAACAGCTAAACAAAGCTCGTCAAGAGGTAAAACAACTTGCGCTTGTCATTGATCAATTGGAGAGGGATAAAATTAGTTCTGATGCTGTAATTGTTGGCTTGCCTGAGTTGCCTAATGAGAATTTGGAAAACATCTACAACAAGATATGCAACACTGTAAATATTACGCCCCCACACATACAAAACATTTTTCGCGCTAAAACCAAACAACATACCCTCACGGACTCCAACATCATACTAAAATTTATGGATAAGCGAAGAAAGCAACAATTTATGCAAGCAGTAGCGAACTTTCGCAAAACAAAAAAAGCTCCGCTTAGCCTCTCTGATATTGGCATCGATTCGCCAAAAAGCTTTTTCCTTAATGACAGTCTGACGAAAAACAATTATCAGCTGCAGCGCTATGCACTACGTTTGAAGCGAAAGTCTCTTATATCATCAGTGCACACTTTCAATGGTCAAATCTTCATACGCACAACTAACAGCCAAAATTCATTAGCCATCCACAACATCGATGATCTGAGGAATGCCGTCGGACCCGACAATAATAATGATTTGAACTTTCATGGTACTTAAGATTGAAATTATTTTGCAAGAATTTTTATTTATGTTGACTGTTTTCTTTTTACTTTGTTTTCTTTTTTCTTCTTTTTTGTCGCGATTCGATTTTTCTTTTTATTTGTTCTTATTTTATGTTCAAGTTGTTTCAATTCAAAACATTACTCTATTTTTCTTCCTTCTCATTGCAAGTGTAATTAATGTTTACAATGTTTATGTGTTCGATTATGGCCTCATTTTTAACTTTTTATCTGTTAATGGGCAGCAACAATGATGCTGGCTTTCACAGCATAAACGAAAAAAAAAATTTTTACTTAATACTCTTTGCAAAAGTGCTAATGGTTTGCATATTTGCCACATTAACGCTCAAAGTCTTGTTAACAAATTTGATGAGTTAAAAGCTAGCTATTTTTGTCAAAAACAATATAAAATCAATTCATTTTAAGAGCTCTGATGGCACAGAAGTATGTGATTATTATTTTATTGATATATTACAGGGTGATAATAAATGCAGTATCGGAACCATTTATATGCCACCTCGCATGGCAAATTCCATTCTAATTACCCCAATTATAGAAGATATGTGTAGTCGTGTACCCAAACTAATTGTGTGTGGTGATTTAAATATTAATCTTCTTCAAAGTTCATCTAATATTTTTAAAACATCAATGAGTTCTCTGGGACTATCTTTTGTAAATCATACTGAACCAACTCATTTTTCGCCAGGTTGTGCACCATCACTGCTTGATGTATTTCTTGTTAGTGATGTTAATTCTGTTAAATGTTCAAGTCAATAATCTGTTCCTGTTTTTTCTCATCATGATCTTGTCTTCGCTACCTTCGATGTACATCTTGAGAATAAGCCACCACAGTCGTATCAGTTTCGTGACTTTCGTAATATAAATGTCAATTGCTTATTTAGAGATTCTTCATTAATCAACTTACACTCAATATATACAACATCTAACGTTAATAATCAAATTGAACTTTTTAACATTACTATTGACTATTTTTTTAATAAATATGTACCTATTAAGACGCGAGTCATAAGATCACAAGTTTGTCCTTGGCTTTCCCCTGAGATTCTTAACGCAATTAAAACTAGAGATGTCTCATACCGCCGTTGGAAACGTTTTCGATGCCCAGAAATCTTTTCCCAATACAAATCATCCCGCAATCTGGTTACAAGATTAATAAAATCCGCCAAATATAATTATTACAATAATATGTTCAACTCCGACCGTTCCTCCAATTTTTTTCTGGAAAGAAGTTAAGAATATTGGTTTAAAAAAGGATACGTCAGTTTTTGATGATGACTTTAATTTAGATGACTTGAATAGAACGTTTTTAACTGCCCCTTTTCAACCGAACATTATGCGACTTGAACAACCAGCAAACGATAGACAGGAAACATTTTCTTTATGTGCTGTAGATGAATACCAAGTAGGAAAAGCAATATTCTCTATTAAATCCAAATCAACCGGTCTTGACAATATTCACCCAGACTTTATTAAAATCCTTCTTCCTTTTATACTCTCTCACATAACACACCTCTTTAATACAATAATCATGACCTCAACTTATCCTGCATCCTGGAAAATATCCAAAATTATCCCTATACCTAAGCCGGGTAAGAAGAAAGAGTACAGACCTATAGCTATACTTCCTTTTCTATCTAAAGTTTTCGAAATGATGATAAGTAATCAAATGAAAGCATATATTAAAGAAAAACGTCTTCTTAACCCTTTACAGTCAGGGTTTAGGCCAGGACATAGCTGTATTTCAGCACTTCTAAAGGTTTCTGACGATGTTAGGCTAGCTTTAGACAATAGTAATATAACTGTGATAACTTTACTTGACTTTTCAAAAGCATTTGACTGTGTTGACTTCAATATTCTGTGTGATAAACTGACAACGTGTTTTAATTTCTCTGACACAGCTAAAAATCTTATATATTCATATTTGACAAGTCGCTCGCAAGCAGTATCGTGCAATAAAAAACTGTCCTCGTATCTTTCCGTTAATACTGGTGTTCCCCAAGGATCAATATTGGGACCTTTACTGTTTTCTTTGTTCATAAATGATTTGCCATCTGTTTTGTCATATTGTCAGTATCATATCTACGCAGATGATGTTCAACTATACACTTCTTTTCCTATGGGGAAGATTGACGTTGCGTTAGCTAAAATGAACCATGACTTGCAATCCATATACAATTGGTCGACCAGAAATGGACTCAAACTGAATCCTGAAAAAACGAAATCCATCCCGATTGCTAAAAATAAACTTAATCTTGAAAACATTCCGCCCTTATTTTTAAATAAATGTCCAATTCAATTTGTGTCCGATGCAAGAAATTAAGGTATAACATTCAACGATAGACTGACGTGGGATACTCATATTAACTCAGTAATTGCTAAAATTTATGGTTCACTCAGAGGTTTATCTGTTGCTAAATCTATTCTATCAACCGAGGTCAAATTAAAACTCGTTATCACTTATCTTACCCATATTATCATATGGATGTGAATTGTTTTCAGATTCTGACTCCCAGTCACTTCAAAAGCTTAAGGTTACCATCAATGCTACTGCACGATTCGTTTTTAATCTTAGCAGATACGATCATGTTTCGTCTTATACTCGTCAACTTTTAGGATGTAACTTGGAAGCCTTCTTCAAATATCGATGTTGTTCTTTTCTCTCTAAATTAATTGTTAACAAGACTCCTCACTATCTTTTTAATAAAATTAACTTTTGTTCGTCTCGTCGTAACATTCTTCTACGCTCCTCGATGTTTACTACATTGACATCACGCAGGCAATTTTTCGTTTATGCTGTTAGACTGTGGAATAATCTTCCCAGTCGTCTGAGGTCAAGTATCGAACACCGAAAATTTCATGAACTTTGCTTTGAGCATATCTCAAAGTTGAATTGAACATACTTGAATATATTAATTTTTGTTTTATATAACTTTTTTTTTATTTTATGTTTCGTTTTGCGACTTTAAAGTTTTAATTTTTCAATTTTTCAATTTTGTTTAATTTTTTTAATTTTTTAATTTCTTTAATTTATTAGTAATTTTTATTTTCATCTTTTGTTCAAATTAATAAGCTCTTATTTGCTTTGATTTGTTTAGTTTATAATATCTGTTTTCTTATTCTTTTTTTTTAATTTTTGTAATTATGTAATTTTTAATAATTTGTGATTATGTATGTATTTAACTATCCTGTACATCTTTAAAGTTAAAGTTAAGCTCGTTGTACAGATGTTTTTTATTCAATAAATATCAAATATCAAATATCAAAAACAAAGGTGTTTGATTAAATATTATCATTAAAGTATATAATAATTATAAAATGGTCCACAACCAATTCCCTAAAACGGTACAAAAGCGCATTATAAAACACAAAGTCAATAACATACTGTGAAGTTTAGGCCTGGGGTTCGAAAAATAAAACTCAATCAAAATTCCAAAATAATACAACAAATCTCTTTATTTTATGAAACACAACGTTTTAGTTTAAATAACACCAAATTAAACTTATTCCACTTATTCACAATTCAAATGCGTTTTTATAGTTCAACGCTTTTTATTTAATCTCAATTCAATCACTTTTTACTAACGCTTCAAATGTTCGTGGTTTAAGAAAGAATTTCTTTCACGTGTACGTCTACACTGTTCAACACAGGCCAGCTGTTTTGGCATTATGTGAAACTCAGGTTGGAATAAATACTGATTTATCAGAATTTGCTCTACATGGGTATAGCTTGGTGCCATTACTCTTTTCTCATCATGGTCTCGTGGTCTATGTTAGGAATGATATTGCTTTCCAGAGCCTTCCCCAATATGGGCAATATTCCAACACGGACTTTAACTTCTTATGGCGCAAATTCACTGTCCGCAAGCATTTCATTCATTATTGTTTTATTTACAGGAGTCCAAATCTTGACAGTAATTCGACTTGTAACGAGTTTGATGCACTGTCTGATTCCATTTCAAAAATTGTTTCCCTTTGTCCTCGCACTGAAATCGTTATTGCGGGCGATTTCAATGTACACAATTCCAACTGGCTCCGCTATTCTGGTCAGACAACACCCGAAGGAAGGTATGTCGAGCTCTTTGCCGGGTTACATCACCTTACCCAACTGATCGATGTGCCAACGCGTATACCGGATGTTGCTGAGCAAGCCGCCCATACTCTTGACTTGTTTCTTACTTCTCACCCTGATAAATATACCATTAGTGTAACGTCTCCATTTGGCACTTCAGACCATTGTATCATTTCAGCTAATTTCTCATCCCCCACCCATCCAGTTAAAGAAAAACTTCCCACCAGGACCGTTTGGCAATACGAGAAAGCCAACTGGGACGACCTGAATATTTTTTCCGAAACTTTAACTGGTCACTATGCTTCTTCGATAGTGACATTGATGCCAGTGCTGAAATGATCACAAATGTGATTCTTCTAGGGATGCGTGCTTTTATTTCTAACAGAGTAAAAAGCATCAGGCCTGAAGAAAAGTCCTGGTTTAATTCTGAGTGTAAAGAAGCTATCCGGCTCAAAGAAGTAAGTTTCCGATCCTACAAAGCCAACCCTACAGAGGAAGATCAGAAAAAGCGCAAACAAGGAAGGAACTCATGCAACTCCGTTATTGAAAGAACCAAATTTTTGCATGATCAAAAATTACGGCAAAAAAGTCTGCAGTGTCCCAAAGGCAGTAAAAATTTTTGGTCATTTGTAAAAAATATTAAAAACTCCTCGACATCTTCGGTTCCAACGCTCATCGACAATAACAAACCAATTGTTTACTCTTCATAGAAGGCAAACTTGCTCGCCGCCCATTTCGCTGCCAGCTCCACGCTGCCTCAAAGCAACGTTGCCCCTCCTGTACTTGAGAATGTAAATTTTTCCATGGGACAAATTTTTTCCGCACTGGCAAAGCCACTGCGTAAGCTTTTCCATCGCTCCTACTCTTCTGGAATCTTTCCTAGAAGATGGAAAACAGCATTTGTCCAGCCTGTCCCTAAGAAAGGTGACCCATCCTCCCCCTCCTCCTACCGACCCATAGCACTGACATCCCTTCTTTCTAAGGTCATGGAAACACTGATTAACCGTCAGCTTAAGGAATATCTCGAAGATCGTAAGCTTCTCCATGACCGTCAGTATGGCTTCCGCAGCAACCGTTCCACTGGTGATCTGATGGCATATCTCACCGAACAGTGGAACAAATCTTTACATCGCTTTGGTGAAAGTAAGATTATTGCTCTTGATATCTCCAAGGCATTTGATAGAGTTTGGCATGAAGCTCTCTTATCGAAAATGCGTGCTTTTGGGATCGGTAATACTCTTGTTCGTTGGATTAGAAGCTATCTCCTGGACCGTTCAATACAAGTTGTATTGGACGGATTCAAGTCTGATTTCCATAAAATAAATGCTGGTGTGCCCCAAGGCTCTGTTCTGTCTCCGACTCTTTTCCTCATTTTTATAAATGATCTTCTGTCTGTTACTTCTAATCCACTTAACTGTTTTGCTGACGACTCTACCCTCAGCTTTTCATATTCGTTCGATAATTCACGTCCTTCGCCTTCGGACGTACAATTGCAACGGTGCCGTATGTCAAGCTCATTAAACTCCTATTTATACAGCATTGTCAAATGGGGTAATAGAAATCGTGTGGAGTTTAATGCTTCGAAAGCTCAATGCTGTCTTCTGTCGTTAAAGCTAAACATTCCCCCAATGCCATTGTCCATGAATGGCACTTACATCGAAGAAACCGAAAAGCTCTCAGTACTCGGTATGTGTGTCGAGTCTCGAGTTAGTACTTCAAGTTCGATTTAGTTCTCAGTCAAAACATATTGCAAATATGTAGCATACTTTAAAGGGCATGGTTGTTGTACACAATAAGTGTTGGTATTATATATTAAAACATGTACTCGCGTAGCATATTGTCCTCTTATCTGTCCCAAGACCTTTGTGCTTAACTGCCTCTTTGTTATCTACTGTAGGCATCGTATGACCATCTAATGCTTGCGGTAAAAAGATAAGGGTATCTGAATTTGTCCTATTGTGCTAAATGCTTAAATTGATTTTTTGTATGGGCATAACACCTAAGATAGTTTTTTTATTACGGAAATTAATTTGGACCTTCACTGCACAGTTCGACATTGTCAGAGTTGTGTTTTGAATGTAAGTATTTTTAAATGGTAAGTGATTTTTGTGTGGTGTATTCTAATGTTCGCGGTATAAGAAAGAATTTCTTTCAACAGTATGTCTACACTGTTCAATACAGGCCAGCTGTTTTGGCATTAAGTGAAACCCAGGTTGGAGTAAATACTGATTTATCAGAATTTGCTCTACATGGGTAAAGCTTGGTGCCGCTTCTTTGTTCACATCATGGTCTCGTGGTCTATGTTAGGAATGATATTGCTTGCCAGAGCCTTCCCCAATATGGGCAATGTTCCAACACGGACTTTAACTTCTTATGGCTCAAATTCACTGTCCGCAAGCATGTCATTCATTATTGTTTCATTTACAGGAGTCCAAATCTTGACAGTAATTAAACTTGTAACGAGTTTGATGCGATGTCTGATTCCATCTCGAAAATTGTTTCCCTTTGTCCTTACACAATTCCAATTGGCTCCGCTATTCTGGTCAAACAAAACCCGAAGGAAGGTATGTCGAGCTCTTTGCCGGGTTACATCACCTTAACCAACTGATCGATGTGCCAACGCGTATACCGGATGTTGCTAGGCAAGCCGCCCATACTTTTGACTTGTTTCTTACTTCTCACCCCGATAAATATACCATTAGTGTAACTTCTCCATTTGGCACTTCAGACTATTGTTTCATTTCAGCTAATTTCTCATCCACCAGGACCGTTTGGCAATAGACAAAGCCAACTGGGACGGCCTGAATATTTTTTTCAGAAACGTTAACTGGTCACTATGCTTCCTCGAGAGTGACATTGATGCCAGTGCTGAAATTATCACAAAGGTAATTCTTCTATTGATGCGTGCTTTTATTCCTAATAGAGTAAAAAACATCAAGCCCAAAGAAAAGTCTTGGTTTAAATTTGAGTGTAAAGAAGCTATCAGGTTCCAAGAAGTAAGTTTCCGATCCTACAAAGCCAACCCTACAGAGGAAAATCGGAAAAAGCACAAACGAGCAAGGAACTCATGCAACTCCGTTATTGAAAGAACCAAATTTTTGCATGACCAAAAATTACGGCAAAAAATTCTGCAGTAAAAATGTTTGGTCATTTGTTACAAAATAAAAACTCCTCAACATCTTCAGTTCCAATGCTAATCGATAATAACAAACCAATTTTTTACTCTTCAGAGAAGGCAAACTTGCTCGCCGCCCATTTCGCTGCCAGTTCCACTCTGCCTCAAAGCAACGTTGCCCCTCCTGTACTTGAGAATGTAAATTTTTCCATGGGACAAGTTTTTTCCGCAGTCGTACAGTAGCAAGAGTTTTCAAAGATCTCGATATACACAAATCCGCTGGCCCGGATGGAATACCCCTGATTCTTCTGAAGAGGTGTTCTTCCATTAGCCACTACGTAAGCTTTTCCATCGCTCCTACTTTTCTGGAATCTGTCCTAGAAGATGGAAAACAGCATTTGTCCAGCCTGTCCCTAAGAAAGTTGACCTATCCTCCCATTCCTCCTAGTCATGGTCTTGGAAACGCTGATCAACTGTCAGCTTAAGGAATATCTCGAAGATCGAAAGCTTCTCCATGACCGTCAGTATGGCTTCCGCAGCAACCGTTCCACTGGTGTTCTGATGGCATATCTCACCGAACAGTGGAACAAATCTTTACATCGCTTTTGTGAAAGTAAGATTATTGCTCTTGATATCTCCAAGGCATTTGATAGAGTTTGGCATAAAGCTCTCTTATCGAAAATGCGTGCTTTTCGGATCGATGATACTCTTGTTCGTTGGATTAGAAGCTATCTTCTGGACCGTTCAATACAAGTTGTATTGGACGGATTCAAGTCTGATTCCCACAAAATAAATGCTGGTGTGCCCTAGGGCTCCGTTCTGTCTCAGACTCTTTTCCTCACTTTTATAAATGATCTTCTGTCTGTTACTTCTAAACCACTTAATTGTTTTGCTGACGACTCTACCCTCAGCTTTTCTTATTCGTTCGATAATTCAGGTCCTTCGCCTTCGGACATACAAATGTAATGGTACCGTTTGTCAAGCTCATCAAACTCCGATTTATACAGCATTGTTAAATGGAGTAATAGCAATCGTGTGAAGTTTAATGCTTCGAGAACTCAATGCTTTCTTCTGTCGTTAAAGCTAAACTTACCCCCAATGCCATTGTCCATGAATGGCACTTACATCGAAGAAACTGAAACGGTACATCGCTTTACCTGCTTGATAGAATACAAAATCGAGCTTAAGATTTATAGGAAATAGAACTGCCTCTGAAACAGTTGCCCCTCTCGAACAACGACGCAATGTTCTTTTATGAAAAATGTTCACTCGTAATACTCGTCTCGCAAGGAATTTTCATCATTTCACCCATCAAATTGGGCTCAATTTCGGACGTATCGTGAAATATTGGGATTATTTTTTTAGCCGAACAACACGAATTTGGAATAGTTTATCCGGCGAGATTTTCCCTTGCCATTGTGATCTGCAAACATTCAAAACCAATGTTAATCGACACCTCCTATCTCTCCCCTCCCTATCTTCCTAATGCCCGCGCAGGGTGTATAAAAGGGAAAAAATTAGTCCCTTGTGCGCGCGTTAATTATAAAAAAAAAGTTGTACACAATGAATCCCACTGATGTCGTTAATCTACAAACAAAATGTATCCTCGGAATATCTTAACATTTTGTTGCTACTTCACATTGTTCCAATCTTAGTTTTGTTCGTCCTGAACAAGCATATATCATTGTTTCCGTGGTAACGATGTAGGCGATCTACATGGACAATTTTCATTTTTGGTTTTGGTCCTCGTTGGATTCGAAAAACAACATCATTAATGCGCGTAACTACTTGGTAGGGTCCTTCCCAGTCCTGCTGGAGCTTGGGCGAATTTCCCTTTCTGCGATGTGGGTTGTAAAGCCATACCAGATCTCCCTTGTTGAATTCAGGTGCTGTTGCTCTCGCATCGTACCTGGTCTTCATGCGGTCACTCGCATTTAGTACTCAGTCAAAACATATTGCAAATATGTAGCATACTTTTAGGGGCATGGCAGTTGTACACAATGAATCCCACAGAGGTCCTTAATTTACAAACAAAAACAAAATGTATCCTCCGAATATCTATTTATTTAGCCATAATTATTTATTTATTGCTTAATTTAAGCAGTCTTAAAACTAACATTTAATTCTTAAAATACTAAACTTAAATCTAACAATTATGGGGTTAAGGTTATAAGGATTCAGGTACATAAATTAGGAATGGTAGGAGGAATTGAAAAGGGAAGTTTAAATGGCATTCTTGGTACAGTGGAAGTCGAATGAGAAGATCATATTGTTAGTTGTACGTAACATTCGGTTCAAGGGCTCGTTATTTCCATAATTTGTACGATGAAAATTTATATTGAAAAGTGAAACCGATCTAACATTTCTAGGATTGGTATTAAGGAATATTTTCTGCAGAACAGAAGGGCAGTCAATATTATTAGTTAGAAGTTGGTGAATAAAGATGATATCAGCATCTTGGCGACGTTTTTTTCAGAGTTTGGAAGTCAAGCAGCTTTAGACGGTCTTCATATGGTGGGAGATTATATCTATCTGACCAAGGGAAAGAACGGAGGGCGAAGCAAAGAAATCTACGTTGAACAGCTTCGATGCGTAAGGAATGGGTTGGTAATAAAGTGACCAGACTTGGCTGGCATATTCTAGAAGAGGTCGGACATATGTAAGTTATAAGGATTTAGTAACGTATGGATCGGAAAATTCTTTGGACCACCGTTTTACGAAGCCAAGAGCTGAATTAGCCCTCTTTATGGAATTATCAATGTGAGAACGAAAGTTTAGTTCTCTATCGCAGGTAACACCGAGATCGCAAAGGGAGTCCACTTGCTGAACAGGTTCATTGTTTAATAAATAAAATCTTGGAGGCAGTGGGATTGTTTTACGGGAGTATGTAATAGTTTGACATCTGTTAACATTTAGCTCAAGAAAGTTTTTTTGACACTATATACAAAACTTATTCGTATTTTATTTATTCCGCTTAGTACAAGCACATAATATCTTAAAACTAGATAACAATTAAATCTTAAAGCTAAGGTGAAGAAAAAAGATGAGGATAAAAAGAGGAAGATTAAGATTGAAGAGCTAGTTTGAGAGAGGATTTTGAGAGGTTTAAATCAAAAATGTTGGAATTGTTTACTGTTCTAATCATTCTAGTAATTGGTTCATTTTGGCCATATTCAGTACGATGGAAAGGGACACAGAAGAGGGGATTGCTCCTCAAATGACGAATACGAGAATTCGGTTTGAATTTATTAAGTAGACCTGCGCTATCAATGACTCCATTCAAAAGTTGGTGTGCAAATATTATATCAGCATTATCACGACGTCCTTTAATATGTATTGAAATACGCATGTCGTCAGCATAAATCTGAAGGATAAGATCCACATCATTGATGGTCAGTAGAAAAATCAGACGACCTAAATGACTTTCTTGAGGGACCCCTGATGTAGGGCAGATAGGGTTGGAGCTGCAGGATCTAAAAAGGACAGTATATCGACGATCAATTAAGTACGATTGAATCCAAGATAAAAGTAACGGCGGGAAGCCATAGGATTTAAATTTAAAGATGATAATGTTATGGGAGACTTTATCAAATGTTTTACTGAAGTCAGTTGCAATCGCATCAACTTCATTTCCAGCTTCTAAGGAGCATATGGTATTGGATAGAAACTCAGTTAGGTTAGTGGTTGTAGACCTAACTCTGAAAAAGCCATGTTGTTTAGGGGAGAAAAGTGGTTTACAATGAAAAAGCAAAATATCGTAAATTATACTCCCAAACAATTTGGGTATGCATGAAAGTTTGGCAATGGGTCTATAATTAAAGATGTCTCCTTTGTTACCTTTTTTGTGAATTGGAATAATGAGAGAGTCTTTTCTTATTTTCGGAAACAGATCTAGAGAAATGGAAAGTTGGAAAAGATCAGTGAGTGGTTGAGCTAAACTGGAGACGCAACTTTTAAGAACAACAGCAGGAATCCCATCAGGACCCGAAGAAAAATCATTCTTCAACAAGCGGATTTTATTAATTACTGAGGACAGGGATATGTTTATGGAAGTAAGGGTGGTTTGGGTGCAGTTGTACATGTGAGTGAAGTTGTTAGTATCAACCTCGGTATCGTTTGCAGAAAACACTTGACCAGAGAAATCGGAAAAAAGGTTAGAAATATATTTTGGATCGGATGATGAAAAATTGTTGTATTTGAGTGTTGAAGGGTAACCATCAGACTTTCTTTTTGAGTTTATAAATTTGAAAAAGTGCTTAGGATTCGAAATTAAATCCGATTGGGTTTGGATAAGATGACTGGCGTATAAAGACTCGCTCAAGTTGGGAAAGTTGTTATAAACTAAGACATAGTTGTTGAAGTCATGATTCGACTTCGAACAGAGGTATTGTTTCCAGAGTTTATTCCGTCTATTTCTTAGTGAGGGGAGTTCTTTGGTATACCACGAAGGGGAGGAAGTAAATTTTTTCTGAGGCAGTAGAGGGATCGATTGAGAAAACAAGTTTGGATCTTTTCATAGAAGGTGGCGATCATAACTTCAATGTTAGAGTCGTTGGATATGAAATCAAAGTTAATTTTACTAATAAGTTCGTTTAGTTTATCGAAGTTTGCTTTATGAAAGTTAAAGCATTACGGCCTTAGGGAGTACGGTAGGATATAATCGCATTCAAAAGCAAAAGTAAGGGAAATTGGGGGGTGATAATTGTCGATCTTTGAAAGGATATGGTGACTTTGGCTGACTTCAGTGTTATGAGCGTCGGATAAGAAAATCAGATCTAATTGCCTTTGCAAACAGTTTTTTACACATTTGGACAAGATTAGAAGAAAGGAGGCGGTCAGTAAAAAGAGTTTCTTTTTCAGAACTGGCATTGGACGAAATGAAATAAATCTCATCGTCAGATACTTCCCAATTTAAACGTGGAAGATTAAAATCACCAACGATTAATATGGCATCATCGGGATTAGAAAGATCAACAACATGATCAATTGCATTAACAAGAAGCAGATATTCAGTTGTAGGTTAAGCAGGTGGAATGTAACAGCACAAAATGTAGAGGGAACGTTTAGATACACAGATCTTAACACAAATAAGTTCAAGGTTAGCTGTGTTGGGAATAGTAATCAGGGAAGAATCGAGATTGGAATGATCTGCCAACAAAACACCACGTCCGGGAGAAGAGTTACCAAGCTGATTTATATTAGGACTAGCATAAGATATCAAAACATCCTTTCGGAATACATTGAAGTCAGAATTGAAGAACTCGTTGTTATGAAAGTCTGGTGTAAGGTTTGTTTCAGTGAGGGCAAATACGTCGAAAGGAAGTTTTTGGGAGTTTAAGTAAACATTCGAGCTTTTAGTGCGTAGTCCTCTAACATTTTGGTAATAGATAGATACAATTTGAGGTCTCGGTGGGATTGTAATATGGTTATTAGGAACGAAAGGGATTATTATTGCGTTTAGAGTTAATGTAGGAAGCGTAAGCCGAAAGATCCTTTCCAACATCGGAAGGTGTGAACTTAGAAATAATCTTGTGGTACAGGGTAAAAATTCTTAACAGATCATTCAAATTAGTTGGAAGACCTTTTTTATGTATGGATACCATTCCTGTTGGTTCTCGTAACACCATCAACACTGATAGAGTCATGTTTATCATGAAGGTATGCTAAATACAAATCATTTTGAAGCATGACTGAATCAAAAGGAGAGGAAATGCACTTATAAATTTTCTAATCATCGGCGTAAATCGAGATATATGAGTTTTTGATGACACAGTCGACGTCATTAATTGTAAGAATGAAAATTAAAGGACCAAGATGGCTACCTTGGGGAGCACCAGAAGTTGCAGGATAAGGGTCAGATGAAGACGATCTGAAAAGAACTTCATAGAGACGATCTTTTAAATAAGAATCAATCCATTGGATGAAATCGTTTGGAAATCCAAGAGCTTTAAGTTTGAAGAGGATCAATGGATGGGAGATTTTATCGAAGGCTTTATTTAGGTCAGTTTCAATGACATCAATTTCTTTACCGTTTTCCATGGCACAAACGGCGCCGGAGACAAATTCTATTAGTGGTTGTGGATCTACCTCTTATAAATCCATGTTGGTAAGAGTAGAAAATATGTTTACAGTGAAAAACCATTGTATCATAAACAATACTTTCAAAAAGTTTAGGGATGCATGACAATTTGGCAATGGTGCGGTAGTTAGAGATATCATTCTTAGGACCTTTTTTATGAATGGTGATTATGAAAGATTTTTTCCATATAGAAGGGAAGATTTTATTAGACAATGAAAGTTGAAAAAATAGTAGTCAGGGGTGCGATCAAGTGTAAAGAATATTTTTTTAGGATTATTGCTGGCAAACCATCCGGGCCGGCGCTGTAATCATCATTCAATTTATTGATCTTATATTCAATAATTATCGATGGTATGACAATTGAAGTTAAGGATGTTTGCTTACAGTTATTAAGATAAGAAAAATAATCAGGATCAGGCTGGGAATTACCGGTATAAGAAGACTGACTAAAAAATTGAGCAAATAAGTTGGAGATTTTTTGTGAGTCATCTGAGCAGGAATTAATATATTTTAGACTAGAGGGATAGCTGTCGGACTTTCTTTTGGCATTGATGAAATGGAAAAAGCTCTTGGGGTCAAATATAATGTTATTTTGCATGACACTGAGATATTCATGGTAAAGGGATTCACAAAGTTCTGAAAAAAGACAGCTGTAGTACTGATAATTCAGAAGGTCGGCGTCGAAGCCTGTAATGAGATACTTCCGCCAAAATTTATTTCTCTTATTTCTTAAAGATTTCAGCTCATTGTTATACCATGGGGGGAGGAGGCAATGCTCTTTTGTTGAACCATAGGCACAGAAAGTATAAGGTTTTCGAAAACCTTAGAATAAAAACTAGTAAGGACAGTGTCAATATTAGAGTATTCTCCGATAGAAGTAATATCGGTGCAAGCTAGCACGTTATAAAGTTTGGTAAAATTGGTTTTACGAAAGTTGAAGGACGACTGCCTTTCCTTCGGAAAGAGCCCATTGGAGATTTGGGAAATTGGAATCCCCAACAATTAAAATGGTATCGGTAGATTCGGCAGTTTCAAATATAGAGTCGAAGGCATCATCAGCTAGCTGGTAGGACTGGGTAGGTTGAGCAGGTCTCATATAACAGCAGATTATGAAGACAGTTGTTTTACATAATTTTAATTTAACACAAACGTATTCAAAGCCATTGGAATGTGAATGTTTAAATAGGATTGAGTCAAAACGATTGTGTACTGCTAGTGAAACACCACGGCCAGAAAAATCAACTGCATTAATAGATCCGTCAACCCGAAAAACGTTAAATTTTGTGGAAAAGAGTTTGGAGTCATGTATATCAGGAAACAAGTTAGTTATGGTTAACGCAAACACATCATAGGGAAGCTTTTGAGAATTTAAAAAGACTGTAGACTTTTTAGAACGAAGTCCTCGAACATTTTTATAGTACAATGACATAAAGTGGGCAGGATTGAAAATTAATTTACGAGGATTAGGATAGGAACGAAAAAAATTATTAAAACTAGATCGATTTCTTCTGTTAGAATTAAGAGACGAAGCAAGGAAAGATAGATCGTTTGCAAAATCAGAGGGGCTTAGGTTTAAAGTTTCATGGTAACGTACAAACATAGAATACAGATCGGCAGGGTGCGTGGGGAGACCTTCTCGAAGAATCGAAACTAGAAGATTCGTTCTCGTGACACCATTGATGCAAACACTGTCTTCTTTATCATGTAGATACGCATGATAAAGTCGAACATTTGAATAAATTCGTTTTTCGTTTGTCTCTGAAACGAGAAAGAGTATAGGGACCATTACAATTCTGGTCGGTAAATTGTTTAGGGAGCCTGACTGTCGGTGGGGAAAGAGGGTCTAAGAATTAAGGATTCTGGTTAAAAGATACTCGTTTACGTTTAGCAGAAGGGGAGGTAGAAGTTCTAAGTCTAGACAGTTTATGAGTGATTATAGGTGGAAGGGATTATATTGGAGTTGAGGCTGAAGCAGTCGAAGTGGGAATGTTTTTGCATGAAGAAGAAGCCTGGTTTTTTAAGGTCGGAAGATGAAGGAAGGGATATAGGATCAGGTATACAATTTGAGTTGTTTGGAATAATATGGTTACGGTTATTTAAATTATTATTTTTACTGTATAAATGATTCTTTAAGTTTGATGGAAGCTGATGAGAAGAAGATTTCCTATTCTGAAATCCTTTAGGCAGAGTGGGATTCTACCTTTGGAATCGGAAACTTGGGCTGGAAGAATGAACAGATCCGTAATTGGTCCTCGTTGCGTGGGGCATTGAAGAGAAGAAATGATGTTATATTCTTGCATTCCAGCATAGTTAAACGAAGAGCCCACTCGGATAAGGTCCAGTAAGTTCCGAATTTAAACATTGATCTTGAACTTACTTGGGGATGTTGTAGGAAGATCTGGTACAATTGGGCTGGTAGCAATAGCAGACTTTGGAAGAGCGGGATCAGGCTTATTAATGACTTCGGTTTGTGAAGTTGAGGCAACTATTGGCTCTACGATAGTTTCAGGAACCTTTCGTGAGGAAGTCCTGGACGCTGCAGAAGGGTCATCCATGTTGTTAAGAGTGACGTTGAAATGGGGATTTTTTGAAATAGGATCAATGCGGTGGTCTGAATTAATGGTCAGCAATTCGTCAAGTAAAGACACGTTGGCTTGATGACTTCTCACATTGTCCAATTTAGAGGTTAGATAACGAAATTCTCGGGTTATACCTAGCAGAGAAACCGATAAATCTCCATTATATTTATTTATTGATCCAACGTCAGACTCCATCGATAACATCTTCCGATCAAAATTTAAAAAGAAAGGTACTTAAAGATGACAATGCTGACAAGCCTTTCGACACTGATTCCTTAAGTTCGTCCAGGTCACACTTTAGTTCGTTTCTCAGACTTTTGATTTTAGATTCAAAAGATAAAATAGTATTTGACATTTTGGAGGAGACATCGGAAGCATATTGATGATTAGATTGTGCCTCTAATTTATGGTCTAATTTTTCAAGTATTGTGTTGATGGCATCCAAGTTCTCTTCGGACGATCGTACACAGTCCTTATGGCGATGACGAATCTCAGATTTTAGATCCGAAACAGATTCACTTATTGAACTAAAAAGATCGTTATTGTATTTAATAGCTCGCATGATGTGAACAGATGAAATTGAGGCGCAGTCGTTGCAGAAGTAAGTGAAAATTCTCCGAATTTCACCCAACATCGGTTTAATACTGCGGCTTAGGCCAATACATATGGGGTGAAACTGCAAATTACAGATACCATTGCAGGGTACGAGGTCAGTTGTGGACGAAAGGGAACAATTCGGGCACCACATATCGACGACATTGTGTATAATTTAATTTGGTTAAATTTTTTGAAGTGTTATTTTTTTTTTTTGAGTTTTTGATTTAAAAATGTATGAAGATTGTGTTCGTTATTAGTGTACACAATAGTAATATTAATTGGTTTAGATATTTTCTAATTTATTCCGATCCTCAAACCGTGATGTGATTGTCGATAATGGTGAAAATATGAAAATTGTGTTCGTTATTACTGTAAACAATAGTTATTTTAAATGGTTTAGACGTTTGCTAATTTTGTATTCCAATTCTCAAACCGTGGTGTGATTGACGATGATGGTGAAAATATTGAAATATAACAAAGAGTTTGAGGTGTAGTATCAAACGTGGAATTGCTTGGCAGAACAATACTAAAAATGACTCACCACAAAAGGTAAGACCAAGTGTAGATTAGAGTTTATTTATTTATTTATTTGACTATAACTACAGATACATAATTGATCACATTTATTTGGATTATACAAATAATATTACATTTACATAATTAGTGACGATTTAAATTGAATAAAAGTATAATTTGTTTAAATTTCAATGAAGTAAGATTAAAATCTATGAAGGAATTATAATTATTGAACTGTTTACATAAGAGAGAGAATGGTTCATTATTTAAGTAGTTTAAAGTAGTTTCATGTGTTCGCAAATTTTATAATTTCGACTTGGACGGAATGGCACATTTAATTTTATTAAGGAAAGCAAATAAGGAGAATTTATATCACCGTTTAAAAGTTTAAATATGAATGCAGCATTGAGTGATGACCTCTTATCCTCGAGCGTATTAAGACTAGAGTTGAGCAAAAAAGAGCGACCTGTGATTTCCTAACTGTGATTTAAAAATCGCAATCACGACCTGTGAATGATTTTGTTTTAAACTGTGATTAGCTAAAACGTGATTTTGATTTGGGAATTTTATCGTTCTTTTCTTGTTGTCTAGCAGAACTATTTATTAATTTTTTCCTTAAAGTTTTGTAGAACAAATAAGTTGTTAAACGAATCAAGCTAAGAGATAACAATAAAGAATAAACCATGATATTGCGAAGATACATTTTAAATGCCCTGGGAACCTAAAACTTGTGTCAACATTCTGTTTTTCTGTATGTTCCAATCCAAAAGAAAATATAAACACTAAAAACAATTATTTGAAACCAACGAAGAACATTTTGTTTGTTTGAAAATGAATTTAATTTTAGTTTATTCTTTTAAGCAATAGCTCCAAAACTCCAAACCCAAAGAATTATTGAAACATAGAACGTTTCAATTATTTCTTAAAATTTAATTTATATGAATTTGTACGTTGCACCTGTACAAAGTGATAAACAAATTGCAATACAATGTTCTCCAACACAACAATAATAATATATATTTATAAACCAATGAAAGATTACTATTTACTAAAAAGTAAAAAAATACTAATAAAAGAACTAAAATCAAATTAAAATTCTCTTGGATTCGGATTTTTTGTCCACTTGTTAAAATAAACTGGCTTCTATCCACTAAAAATGCCGTCATTACTTTGTCTAAAATAACGAAAATCATATTTTCCTTTTTGACATTATAACGTCTTATAAATCGATGACACACTACATAAGAAATAACATGACTCATGCTGACAAGAAAAGTAACGCGAATGTGGACACTTTACTGAATGGTTTTATGAAATTTACGGGGTATATATAGTTTTGTCCAGGAATGGTTTCTGTGAATTGCTTGACTATTAAAAATGCATGTATGTGTGCATGTATGTCGAGTTTGTACTCCGAAACCACCCAACGGATTTCATTGAAATTTACAGTGTAAATACAGTTTTGTCGATGGATCGTTCCTTTGAATGTTTGGTCACACTAGCATTTATTTTCGCATTTCCCATTAAAACATGTTTTTTCTAGGCAGTAGTAACCCTTCTGTTAAAATAAATTGCTTATTCTTAAATATCTGGCTTCTAGCATCTTTCATGGGCAATTCAATAATTAATTACTCAAAAAATACAGACAATACATTTTGTTTGTATCATCCTGTAATGTATTTTTTTATATTTGATCTTATATTTTATTTTTGTGCCAAATAATACCAAATTCATCATATTTTCTTTCTAAAAAAAGGAAATTATTCATGTCTTGAAATCTCCCTGTTAAATTATTTATTTGTAAGTTTGTTTTTTGCTAAACGAAAATTTGTGGAAAAATAAAAAAATCTACTTTTTCGATTCACTTTTTAATTAATTCTTCTATATCGCCATCAGACATCAATTTTGCCATATTTTATCGAAAAGCAAGGAAATTCAAACTTTTCGATCCAACCTGTGAAATATTTGTTTTCATACATTTACCTTCATTATCCGGGGGTGCTAGAAACCCCCAAAAATTGCATCATTGATTTTTCAAAATAATTTGTCATCAATTTCACAATAATCAATCGAAAAATAAGGAAATTCAATTTTTTCGAACCACCTTCTGAAATAAATTTGTTTATTCCTGAATATCTAGCTTCTGGGACCATTTATGGACAGTTCAATGATTAATCATTTAATTTATTATTTAAATCATTTAAAATGACAGTAATCAATTTTTTTTCGAATCATCCTGTTATTTTTTTTTTTGCTTTTTGTTATTTTTTTGTACCACTCTATGAAATAAGTACATTTGTCATTAATTTATTTTAAAAATCTTGCTGTTAGAAAAATCCGCAATGACAATATTGTCATTAACCTGTGGAGAAATGACAAAAATTCAATTCTTTGAATCATCCTCCATTAATTATTTTACCTTATTGTCAACTAATATCCATTTCGCTATATTTTATCAAAAAATAAGGACATCCAAACTTTTCTAACCACCTTGTAAAATAAAATTGTTTTTTTTTTTCAATATCTGGATTCAAGCACCATTCGTGGACAATTATATCATTAATTTGTGGAGAAATAAGAATAATCAGATCTTTCTAATCACCATTTAATGTATTTTTTATATTTTACCATATTTTCTATCCAAAAAAAGAAAAAAAATATTTTTATATGCTTTAGAAAAAATTCAGATAAAAATTTAAAATTTCACAAATTTGTTACTTGACACATGATGTTAAACTTATTTTCTATTATGTTTCGCTCACTTTTTTTTTGACACTTTAAATTTCTTTTAATAATTTTAATTTTGCCAAATTAGTATTTTTTCCTACTAATTTGACTTGAATTGTTTCAAATAAAAATTTTTTCTTCTCTAAAATATTTTTTTTTCTTTTATATAAATTATTAATATGATTTTTATTCAATTAACTTACAGAATTAATAAAAATACTGCTTTCATTTTCTTAACAAATTTGTATTTCTCCGGGTCTTGGGTTTCCAGGAGTGCGGGACTACTTCTATGATGGAAAGGCGGCTGTCAGAGTTTCTGATTCCTTTTTGGTCCTTTTTCTTATAAGGACTTACTTAGGGGCTTCTTCATTTGTCTTTCCTTGGCACTTCACTGTTGTCCTTAGTAGTTTGGTTATCTACTTTAAAGGATCATGCACTAGCACTATTTGTAAAATGTTTTGCTTATTCACTTTTTATAATGCTTTTTACTGAAGGAAGTTTTAGTGTTTTGGATATTCACTTAAAGATTTTAGTGTTTTGGTTATTCACTTAAAAAAAATTTTACTTTGCACGATAAGGACAACGGTTTCAATTAAGCAGCCACACAGGTTGGGCGCCAGTAAATAAAATTCAAGCCGATTTTTTAAAAAAATATATTTTTTTTTCAGGCAGCTTGCCTGACCTTTATTAATTGAATGTTGAGTTAATACTAACTTAAAAATAAATCACAAGCAAAAATAATGAAATATCTTTTTGCTTGCTTGCATTCATTACATTAATTTTGCTTTGCAATTTTCTCATGAATTTTTGTTTATTGGAGCAGGAAGACGCATGGTCAGCATTTCCGTTGAGACCATTGCTAGCGTTCGTGTTAACTTATACAAAAAATGTTTCACTCACCGGGCAAGAAGGAAACAAAAGTATTAGCGGGAGCAATCAAAAGTTGCAATGAGAAAAAAAAATCAAAGCAAAGAAAGCACTCTTAACTCAATTAAAAAAAAAAAATTAAAAGATCAATTTCTTTCTGTTAACTTTTTACATTGTTTTTTTTTCTTATTTGCTTTTATATAATTGAAAAAACACTATTAAACTGTGTGAGGCACAATTTATTGTGGAAATTTTAGTCAATTTAACAATTAATAAATATCAGGGGCAGATTAGAACAACGTCTTATTTGGATGAAAACTACCTCAGAGAGTGATGTTCCTACATCACAATACGTATGTCGGTACAATACTTCATATGGTCGTATGTAAATTGTCGGTATAGTACTCATATAGTAGTTTCCTCTCTTAATATAAAAAGTAAATACGTTCTATGAAAATTGGGAGTAATTTCGTGGATTTTACCCCCCTTGAATAAGATAAAATTTTACTATCAAAGAAATCCCCAAACAGACAACGAATACGAAATAGGACAAAAGCTAAATTAGCACAAATATTTACATGAACTTTGGGAAAATTTTATTATACAATGTCAACTCATTGACCAGATCAAGTTAACCAATATTGAATTTAACCGAGTAACCCAACTAACATCAGAAGGCTTATAGACAAAGCTCTGATAAAATTATAAAAAAATAACATTGAATTTGAAGACGCAGATTTAGATACCGATATAGAGGTAAGCCCTTACCAATTAAAAGCGACAACCAACACAAAATGAGTGAGTTCAATTTAAGTGTCGCTCAAAAATTGCTAATTCTCACTTTTAAAGAGGATGGCTAACAGTTTGAAAACATTAGAGATTTTCTTAACAGTATGGAAATCTATCACGATACGCTAAATGAGGCCTCTAAGAAAATACTCATTAACCTTCTGTTAAAGTGCAAAATCCAAGGAAAGGCACTCACTGAACTAGCCTCAAGAAATCCTAAGTTAAGATATGTGGCCCAAAGGGAACTACTGAATCCATACAAACTCAACTAAGCCGACCTATAAGCGAGCTCGTCACTCACATAGAAAGGCTAATATCTAGGATGACAGAACTTAAGGTAGCTTGTCATGGTCAAACCACTCGAGAAACTCTCACTCTAGCAAACGATAGACGTGGTTTAGCATTTTAAAAAAAGGAGTGAATTACAGGTTGAAAATAATACTAGACAGTGCGCGACAATCAAAAATGCAGGATGCAATAGTACAATAACAGCAATATTCCTAATTATTATTCCCAGAACTAAAATTTCCCAACACAAACGAATTATTCAAAACATTTTTCATAATCGCGTCACCCACGAAACATTTCAAACAATTCAAACCAACAACGGTACGACAATAGTAGCCAGCATCAAAGATGTAGGAATAACAGTTTCAATGGACCTAGAATATATAATAATTACAAATACACTAAAACGACACAGAGGTATTATAGAGGTATGTATAGTATAGCACTGATAGCGTACAAAATCAAACAAACAGAAACAATCAATACAGACCGAGGGAAACAACTTATATAGCAAATGAGGGAAACGAACTAGCCACCGATGTGGAAGCCGGCTCATCAGGGAGCAATCACTAAGGCCACTAACACATGTCCCCCTCTTAGTTTTGTTCGTCCCGAACGAGCATATCATCATTGTTTCCGTGGTAACGATAAAGGCGATCCACATGGAAAATTTTCATTTTTGCTCTTGGTCCTCGTTGGATTCGAGAAACAACATCATTAATGCGCGTAACTACTTGTTAGGGATCTTCCCAGTCCTTGTAAAGCTTGCGCGATTTTCCCTTTCTGCGATGTGGGTGGTAAAGCCATACCGCGCATGTTGTGCACTTTGGACACCAGCTCTCTACATCATTTCTTACGCTTAGCCAATAAAAGCGTTCCCGTAACTTTCCCAGTGTTTTGTTGATTCCCAAGTTCGAAGTCGTAAGTCTGCAATCGTTCGATCCATTTTGCAACTTGCCCCTCAGGATTTTTGAACTGTGGCAACCATTTTAAAGCGGCGTGATCGGTACGCAGGATGAATCTCTGTCCATACATGTATTTATGGAAATGTTTTGTCACCAGTATCAGAGCAGAGTTCCCGTTGTAGAAATTCAATGAATACATATATATTATGCGCAAACAAAACAGAAAATTAAATTATAAAAAGGACTTATTTAGTTAAAATGAAAAATGAGAATAAAGAATTATTTCAGTAATGAATTAAATAAAAATTATATGAAAACTTAAATACAAAAAAGTAAAGTATGAACGTTACAGTCAGAATTTCAATACTCCTCCTCGTTCACACAACGTTGCATTTATCTCTGAAATAATGTTTTGTTACATTTAAAGGTTTAGTCAATAAATCTGCAATCATGTTTTCAGGTGTGCAGTATTCACACTGATGGTCTTTTTCTTCGCAAAATCTCGTATCATCTTGTATTTTGTGTCTATATTCTTAGTTTTGTATAAAAACTTGTGGTCGCTCACTAGTTCAATACATCTTTGATTGTCGTCGAATATTCCGGTTGGTGAATCAATCGTTTCGTGAATTTCTTCTAATAGTTGTCGTAGCCATTTTACTTTTTTTTGCTGCTTCTGCTATCGAAATAAATTCAGCTTCACACGTTGACGTTGCTACCATATTTTGCTTCTTACATGACCAAATAATTGTTCCTCCATTCAAAAATATAATACGTTCACTATTTGACTTTCTATCGCTACGGTCATCTGTCCATGTGGCATCAGCATAACCAATTAATGAAAAATCGTTCAACTGAATGTTACTGAGCTTCAACTTCATTTGGTGTGTTGCTTTAAGGTATTTTACAACACGCTTCATCTGATTCCAGTCTTCTGTTGTTGCCCTTGATACCTTTTGTGCCAAAATACTGACGTTCGCTGAAATATCAGGTCTTGTATTTACTGATAAGTACAGTAATCTTCCAATCAACTGTCGATACTTCGTGTTGTTTTCAAGCTGTCATCATCAACTGATTCTGTTTTTCCGTAATTTACTTCTACAGGTGTTTTAACGTCCTTTGCTTCTGATAGTCCGAAATCTGATGCTGTTCTCATGATGTTTATTGACTGACATAGCTCGAAATTTCCCCTTGAGTCTTTGCTAACTTCCATCCCCAAATAATGTTTAATTGGTCCCAAATTTTGCATTTGAAATTTTGATTTGAGAATATTTTCAATCTCTTTTAACTGATCAACTGTTAAACAAAACACTATTATATCATCAACGTAGACAATGATATAGCAGTAGCTGCCATCAATCCATTTGGAGTACATGCATAGATCATTGTAACTCTGATGAAAATCTCCTTCAACCAATTCATCATTTAATGCACTGTTCCAAGATCTGGCTGCCTGTTTGAGTCCGTAAATACTTTTATTCAACAGGCAAACCTGTCGTTGACTCATTGTTACTCTCAAAACCCTCTGGTTGTCGCATGTAAAGTTTTTTTTTTTGTTTTTTTTTTGTTGCGAAGTGAAAAACTAAATTGCATAAAATATGCGGCGGGTAATCTCTTCCCTTGATTCCTTGTCCATTCCTCGCAGACGATTGTGTTTGGCTCTTGGTTTTAATCAATGGCCAAACTAGATCGTTATCGGATAGATTAATTGGTGTGCACTAAGAAATCCAGGGGCGGCTCAATTTAATTGTTGTTAAGGCATAACACTAATAATAATTGAATTGAAAAACTCAAATTGGGCCTTAGTTGTGCATTAATTACAGTTTATTGTCTGATTTTGTTGTTTTTTTTAAGTTTTGTTTTTTAAAATGGTGGGTATGGAAATTTTCTTCTGTATACGTCTACACTACCTTAAACAGGCCAGCTGATTTTGCAGTAAGTGAAACCCAGGTAGGTGAAAATACCGACCACACGGAATTTAACCTGCATGGATATAATTTAGTGCCATTATTCTTTGCCCACCACGGCCTCGTCGTTTATGTTAGGAATAATGTTGCATACCAACTTCAACCAAAATACGGTCTGTGTTCTAACTCAGATTTCAACTTCATGTGGCTCAAATTCACGGTAAAAAAGTGCATCATCCACACTTGTTTCATATACAGGAGCCCAAATTTAGACAGTGTGTCTAAGTCTGTCTGACTCCATCCAGAGAATTGTTGCCCATTATCCTCACACTGAAATCGTTATTACGGGCGATTTCAATGTACACAATTCTAGTTGGCTCCGCTATTCTGGCTAGACAACACCCTAAGGAAGGTATGTTGAGATTTTTTCTGAGCTCAACCAACTAACTCAGCTCATTGACGAGCCAACCCGAGTGCCTGACATTGCAGGTCAAACTCCCAACACCCTAGACTTTTTTCTTACATCCGATCCGGATAAATACACTGTTCGTGTTCTTTCACCTCTTGGCACATCTGATCATTGCGTCATTTCTGCAAATTTCTCGTGTCAAGAAAACAAAGTTAATGGAAAAATCCCTAGGAGAACCGTCTGACAATACGAGAAAGCCAACTGGGACGGTCTCAATAATTTTTTAGGACCTTTAACTGGTCACTATGCTTCCTTGGTAGTGTCGTAGACTCCAGTGCAGATCTGGTAATAAATATTATTCTTTTAGGAATGAGAAATTTTATACCAAATAGGTCAAAGAGTATCAAACCTAAAAATAACTCATGGCTCGATGCGAGCTGCAAAGAGGTTATTATGTTGAAAGATGTAAGTTTCCGTTGTTACAAAGCCAACACTACCGAAGAAAACCGGAAAAAGTTTCAACAAGCTAGGAAGGCCTGCAATGCTCACATTCGCAAGACGAAATTTTTAGATGAGCAAAAAATTCGTCAAAAAATTCTTAAATGTCCCAAAGGAAGTAAAAATATTTGGTCTTTTGTGAAAAACATTCGGAACTCTTCGTCATCATCGGTTCCTACGCTCGTCCTTAACGATACACCTGTTGTCGATTCCCAAAAAAAAGCAAATCTGCTTGCAGCCCTATTTGCAGCAAACTCAATGCTTCCGGCAGGTGTTATCAATCCCCCTGTAATTGAGAACGTAAATGACATTATGGGACCACTCGTTCAGTTGCAAGAATCTTAAAAGATCTTAACATTCACAAATCCGCTGGCCCGGATAGTATCCCCGCTATTGTTCTGAAGAGGTGTTCTTCAACGCTTGCAAAACTATTGCGTAAGCTTTTCCATCTATCCTATTCCTCTAGGCTCTTTCCGAGCGGATGGAAAACAGCATTTGTCCAGCCTATCCCTAAAAAAGGCAAATCCTCCTCTCCCTCAAACTATCGACCAATTGCACTTACGTCCCTTCTTTCTAAGGTCATGGAAACGCTGATTAACTTTCAGCTTAGGAAATATCTTGAGGACCGAAAACTCCTTAATGACCGGCAATACGGCTTTCGCAGCAATAGATCCACTGGTGATTTGATGGTTTACCTCACCGAAAAGTGGAACCAATCTCCTCACCGTTTTGGTAAAAGTAAGATCATTGCACTTGATATTTCAAAGGCATTTGATAGAGTTTGGCATCAAGCCCTTTTATCGAAAATGCGTGCATTTGGACTCGACGAATCTCTTCTTCGTTGGATTAGTAATTACCTTTCGAACCGGTCAATACAAGTTGTGTTGGACGGATTCAAGTCTGATATCCACAAAATAAATTCTGGTGTGCCCCAGGGCTCTGTTTTGTCTCCAACTCTCTTCCTGATTTTTATCAATGACTTATTATCTGAAACTACTAATCCAATTAATTGTTTCGCTGACGACAGCACTCTCAGCTTTTCATATTCGTTTCCAGACTCTCATCCATGTGCTTCGGATGTGGAACTGCAACGGCAGCGTATGATTAGTTCATTAAATTCTGATCATGACAGCATTGTACAATGGGGAATAAGAAATCGTGTTGAATTTAATGCTTCAAAAACTCAATGTTGTCTTTTGTCGTTAAAGCGAAACATACCCCCATTGCCACTATCGATGAGTGGTACTTTTATCGAAGAAACAGAACACCTATCAGTTCTCGGTATGTGCATTACAGACCACCTTCTGTGGAACGAACACATATTCGAAGTCGTCAAAAAATGCTTCCAGGTGTCTAGGTTTCCTTCGAAGATGCAAGAAATTTTTTTACCCCTTCTGATCTGGCTACGGTCTATATATATTCGTCCGTCGTAATGTTTCGTGCCTTTCGTTATTTTACCGTTATTTTTACAATCAATGCTCTAGCGAAATAGCCAGCTGCATTTCTCCCCTGAAACAATTCAACCGTAATACTCCGCTAGGCGCCGCTAGGAATGCCCATAAATTTACCCTTGAGCCCAACTTCGGATACAGTTAAATACAGAGATTCTTTCTTTAGCCGTACCACGCGAATGCCTTGCCAGACTCTGTTTTTCCCTCCCATTATGACTTGCCGAACTTTAAAACAAATGTGCATCGATATCTCCTTTTATACCCCTCCCTATTTTCCTAACGACCCCGCTGTGTTTAACATTATAAGGGTAGCCAAAATCCCTTTTGCGCGGGCCAATTATAAAAAAAATGGTTTCATTTAAATTGGCATTCCTAACAGAGTAAAAAGCATCAAATTTGAAGAAAAGTCTTGGTTTAACTCTGAGTGTAAAGAAGCTATCAGGCTCAAAGAAGTAAGTTTCCGTTCTTACAAAGCCAACCCTACAGAGAATAATCGGATAAAGCACAAACAAGCAAGAAACTCATGCAAATCCCTAATTGAAAGAACCAAATTTTTGCATGACCAAAAATTACGGCAAAAAATTCTGCAGTGTCCCAAAGGCAGTAAAAATTTTTGGTCATTTGTAAAAAATATTAAAAACTCCTCAACATCTTCGGTTCCAACGCTCATCGACAATAACAAACCAATTGTTTACTCTTCAGAGAAGGCAAACTTGCTCGCCGCCCATTTCGCTGCTAGCAACGTTGCCCCTCCTGTACTTGAGAATGTAAATTTTTCCATGGGACAGATTTTTTTCCGCACTCGTACAGTAGCAAGAGTTCTCAAAGATCTCGATATACACAAATCCGCTGGCCCGGATGGTATACCCCCGATTCTTCTGAAGAGGTGTTCTTCCACACTGGCAAAGCCACTGCGTAAGCTTTGACATCGCTCCTACTCTTCTGTAATCTTTCCAAGAAGTTGGAAAACAGCATTTGTCCAGCCTGTCCCTAAGAAAGGTGACCCATCTTCCCCTCCCCCTACCGACCCATAGCACTGACATCCCTTCTTTCTAAGGTCGTGGAAACACTGATTAACCGTCAGCTTAAGGAATATCTCGAAGATCGAAAGCTTCTCCATGACCGTCAGTATGGCTTCCGCAGCAACCGCTCCACTGGTGATCTGATGGCATATCTCACCGAACAATGGAACAAATCTTTACATCGCTTTGGTGAAAGTAAGATTATTGCTCTTGATATCTCCAAGGCATTTGATAGAGTTTGGCATGAAGCTCTCTTATCGAAAATGCGTGCTTTTGGGATCGATAATACTCTTGTTCGTTGGATTAAAAGCTATCTTCTGGACCGTTCAATTCAAGTTGTATTGGACGGATTCAAGTCTGATTCCCATAAAATAAATGCTGGTGTGCCCCTGGGCTCTGTTCTGTCTCCGACTCTTTTCCTCATTTTTATAAATGATCTTCTGTCTGTTACTTCTAATCCACTTAACTGTTTTGCTAACGACTACCCTCAGCTTTTCATATTCGTTCGATAATTCACGTCCTTCGCCTTTGGACGTACAATTGCGACGGTGCCGTAAATCAAGCTCATTAAACTCCGATTTATACAGCATTGTCAAATGGGGTAATAGGAATCGTGTGGAGTTTAATGCTTCGAAAACTCAATGCTGTCTTCGGTCGTTAAAGCTTAACATACCCCCAATGCCATTGTCCATGAATGGCACTTACATCGAAGAAACCGAAAAGCTCTCAGTACTCGGTATGTGTGTCAACGACGACCTCCGTTGGAACGACCATATATTTGAAATCGCTAAGAATGCTGCTAAGTGCTTAGGTTTTCTGTATCGGTGTAAGAAGTATTTTTCTCCATCTGATCTGGCTACAATTTATAAAGCGTTTATACGCCCTAAACTCGAGTATAACTCCCACCTCTGGGCAGGTGCTTCACAAAGATCGCTTCACTTGCTTGATAGAATACAAAATAGAGCGTTCAGATTGATAGGAAATAGAACTGCCGCTGAAACAATTGCCCCTCTCGAACACCGACGCAATGTTTCATGTCTTTCCTTATTTTATCGTTTCTTTTATAAAAAATGTTCACTCGAGGTAGCCAGCTGCATTCCTCCCCTTAAAAGTTTCGCCCGTAATACTCGTCTTGCTAGGAATGCCCATCAGTTCACCCTTGAGCCCAATTTCGGACGTACCGTGAAATATAGAGGTTCTTTTTTAGCCGTACAACACGACTTTGGAATGGTTTACCCGGCGAGATTTTCCCTTGCCATTTCAATATGCAAACATTCAAAACCAATGTTAATCGACACCTCCTATCTCTCCCCTCCCTATCTTATTAATGCCCGCGCAGTGTCTTACATTAATATGGAAACAAATAGTCCCTTGTGCGCGCGTTAATTATATAAAAAAAAAAGAAAGCCGTCTTAGCATTCAGATGATAAACGGTAATTTTTCTTTTCGCTGCTACAGATAACAAGGTTCTGAATGTGATATGTAACACAACAGGTGCGAAGACGTCGTCGTAGTCTTCACCGTACTTTTGTGAATAACCTTGAGCTACATACCTAGCTTTGTAACCCTCAATTTCACCACTTGCATCTGTTTTAATTTTAAGAAACCCATTTACCTCCGATTGCTGTCTTTCCTTTTGGTAACTCGACTAGCTCCCATGTGCCATTAGCTTGTTGTGACTCAATCTCCTCCTGCATCGCTATGAGCCAGTGCTCCTAGTCGTCACTTTCGATGGCTTCAGTGTAAGTTTTCGGCTTAATAAGTTCCTTTGCCATGTTTAATTTCATCATTTAAACGTTTGGCTGGAATTCCCTTATTCATACGCTGTGAAACTCTTATTGGTTGATCTGGTAATTTTTCTTGAGTTTTCCTCTGAATTTCTCGTTCCTGTTGTACAAATTGATCCATATTTGGTTTGTCACTGATGCAATTCTTTGATCTGGAACTCAATTTGATGGAAACTTCATTTTCGCTGTCAATCTCTTATATGTTTGATGAACAAAAATTTCACATCTCGACTAACTATGATTTTCTTGGTTTCCGGATTGTAACATCGATATGTTTTAGCCAGGGATGCAAGAAGCTCACATTTCAGCTCAGCTCACTTTTGAGCTGGCTCTTTTTTCGACCAAGCTCATATGTGAGCTAGCTCACTTTTTGAGCTAGCTCAATTTTGAGCTTAACAGCTCAGCTCTTTAAATTGAGCTGAGCTATCGGTTGAGCTGAGCTGATGGTTGAGCTGAGCTGTCGGTTGAGCTGAGCTGTCAGTTGAGCTGAGCTGTCGGTTGAGCTGAGATGAGCTGGTGTTAGCTCAACTACATTTTGAGCTATGACATGAGTTGCGTTGAGATAACATTTGTTAACGTTAAGAAAATATTCCATTTGCGGCATAAATAAATGTGTGTACTATGTTTACAGTTGTAGTTTTTTTAAGAAACATGGTTATTATTTTTGTACTGCTTGGTTAATGGTGATATTGGTTTTGGAATATTTATAATATATTATGATATGTAAGATGAATTTGCAGTTAAGCAGAGGAATGAGTTCGGATAGTTCTAAAATGTTTAGTTATTTTATTTTGCAATGAGTTGCATTCTTCGAGGTGAGTGCAGATTTGTAAATGTTAGGTGTTAGATATCTGGTAGTGAAAAGAAAAAGGGTACGAAAGAAAAATATATGTATGTGCGTGCGTACAGACCTACTCCAGGACTAAAAAAAACATCATCCCTCCGTTTAGGTATGTGTGAATGATATGTTTGCGGATTTTCAATATCTGTTAAGGTTTTAGCTGTTAGGTATCTGGTAGCTTATTAGTGAAAAGAGAGAGGGTACGAATTAAAAAAAATATGTATGTGTGTGCGTAGAGACCTGCTCTAGGATACAAAAAAAAATAATTGTGGACATTTCGTTTCTGTCTATGAAATTTATTTTATTTTAAACTATTTGGGGATGATTAATGTATGCTTGTTCTTAATAAGAAAATAATTGCGCGATAGACTTAATTGTAAACTAGTTAACATTTAAAAATTAGTAGTAAAGCATTCTAAAAATTAGAACTATCGCGTATTCAACAGACAGGGGAAAAAATTGGAAAACCCCAACTACCTGTCTGTTGAATACGCGATAGTTCTAGCTTCTAGAATGCTTTACTATTAATTTTGAAATGTTTACTAGTTTACAATTAAGTCTAACGCGCAATTATTTTCTTATTAATTATTTGAGCTAGCTCTTGTGTGAGCTAGCTCTTATTTGAGCTAGCTCTTATGTGAGCTAACTCACTTTTGAGCTGTCTCGACGAATTTAAGCTATGTGACAAGCTCAACAATTGAGCTCAAAAGAGCTGAGCTGTGTGTTTTTTTCGGCTGTTTTTTGAGCGTGTTGCAACCATAGCTTTAGCTTGATCATCATATCCCAAGAAAATGTTTGTCTTTTTTCTGCCGGAACGTGTACAAAACATTTTGAACCAAATATTTCAAAAATGTTTGTACTTGGTTTGGATCCTTTCCATCTCTCATATGGTGTCATGTTTGTAGCTCTTGTTATGGTACGATTTTGTATTAAATTTGCCGTTGTTACCGCTTCACCCCAAAAACTGTTAGGAAGGTTTGCATCTATAAGCATACAACGCGCCATTTGAATTAACGTATAATTTTTCCTTTCTGCCTTCCCATTTTGCTGTCGGCTGTATGCTGCTGTTATCTGGACTTGTAATCCATTTGCTTTCAGGAAATCAGTCATGTCTTTTCCCGTGTATTCACCGCCTCTATCTGAACGAATAATTTTCGGCTTTCGTCCAACTTTTGTTTCAAAAAACGCTACAAACTCTTTAAGCTTCTGATTGAATTCTGATTTGCGTGCCAACAGACATATAATCGTGAAACTCGAAAAATCGTCGATAAATGTTACAATATATCGCTTGCCACTTGGTGTCATCGTTGCATAGGCCCACACACCTCTGTATTAATCAGATCTAATGGTGGTAATGACTTACTTTCTGACTTCTTTGGAAATGGAATTTTAGTCAATTTTCCCTTCATGCAAGTGTCACATGTCTCCTTAATCCCATAATCGACAATCTGTAAGCCTTCAATTGAACCTTTTGATTCCATAGTATGAATTGCTTCTGGATCACGATGTCCCATCTTTCGGTGCCACGTATGAATACTTTTTTCGTTGTGATGCAACGCGTGTACTGTACCACTCTGACGCAATATATACATATCGCCAACAACGTCTGCAACTCCTGCAGCGTTTACTGCATGTCTGGTCGCTTCTGAATCAACTATCCATCCATTTTTCTGCAAAGAGCCAGTGGTTAAAAGAAAATTTTGCTCGTGACTGGAATTTGATGTACGACAGTCAATTGATTGTCGTGGGGTTGACACACTTTTGAGTAAAATCTAATTACATATATATTAGTAAATCTGAAATTTTGTTATTATTCTTTGCTACATTACATTTATTGAACACTTGAAAAATGCCGTGTTTATATAATAAGAGAATCGATCGCAGCCAACCTAAAATTAGCTGTAATTCTTGCAATGAATTATTTCACTTAAAATGTGTAGAACTTAAACAAAGTCATGTATCATCATGTATATGGAAAAAAAATAATGTTCGATACCGTTGCCCTTCTTGTGCAATTCAACACAGGCGAAAATCTCTTCGCTCTCCCCCGAATTCCCAACTCACTGCTAATATGAGTCTTAACCATCCCAAACAGCCAGCTTTATCGCAATCAACTCTGCCATCATCATCTGAGCGCATCATATCCAAAACTCAAACACTACCACTGCATACGTCAGTCGATATCAACAACCACACACAAGCTACTTCTGTATTTTGTGTCTCTTCTTCGCCACCTTCCACAAGCCAGTCTAACAATGTTATTGATTGCAGTGGCCCAAATAAAATACCTTTGGACGATACTCTGCTGCCTAACAACAACACCAAGCATAACAATTATCCCACAAACTCCACTGATGCCCCTGTCGTCACGTTGGAGATTTTGTATAAGGAAATAATAGCTCTAAGGCAAACGAACAACAACATAAGCAGCGAATTAGCTTCATTAAGAGAAATGAATTCCAACGCTCTTGCACAGATAAGTAGTTTGATAGGTGAAAATGCTGCCCTGTCGCTTAAAGTTAAGAAATTGCAACAGATCACTAACACTTTGCAACAAAAAACTTTAGGCAAGTGTATTGATATTGTGGGTGTTCCAAATGTTGATAAGCAGAATGCTTTGAGTACTACTGTGAAAATTTTGACAGATGGTCTGAATGAACATTTTTCTTCAGATGATATTGAATCATATTTTGTTAAAACTATTCGAACCAAGCAACGAAACGTCGAAGTCTCTGAACATCTTATGTGTTAAATTTAAAAAAATGGAATGTAAGGGTAAAGTTTTAATCAAAAAGAGAACAGTGCAACTTACATCTGCTCTATGCGGTGATCATCGTGAAAGGCGTCCTATATATATTAACGAAAGTCTTTCTATTTTTAATAGGATTCTTTTCAAAAGAGCCAGACAGGTTAAGATGGAAAAAAATTTGTTTTTATGGATAAAAAATGGGGAATAATATTGCTAAAATTGTATGTTTTGAGGATCTTGATAATTTATCATAAATATTTTATTTTACTATTAATAATCAATGTAAATAACAGCTGTATAGAAGATCCTCATATTAACTTCATAAATTCTCCTATTTGCAATTTTGAAATAGATTTTTGTAAAAGTGTTTTTCATTGTGATACGCTTAAAAATAATGTCTCTATTATTCAACAAAACATACAAAGCCTTCGTTAAAATTTTGATTTGCTTGAAGCGCAATTAGATTAATTTAAAAACAAACCTGATTTAATTTTTCTGAAATATGGATATTCGATTATGAAAAAGAATGTTTTTATTTACCTGGTTATACATGTTACGCTAATTGCAACAATTCATATGCTGCTGGTGGTGTTGCTGCATTCGTTAATGAAGATTTGAACTGTGAGTATTATTCCATATCTCTTGAGTGCTCTGATTTTTTAAAAATTGTCTTTACAGTAAATTCGAAAAAACTAGCCTTTTGGTGCTTTTACAGATTCCATTTTAGAAGTAAGGATGCTTTTACGCAGGAGTTGTCTTCTCTCTTTCTCGCTGAAAATTGTGGTAATTTGTTTATCATTGGTGATATAAACATTGACTTACTAAGTGAATGTAATGATACCAACAACTATAAATCTGTTATGTCTTCCAATGGGTTAGAATCCTTCATTAACAAACCAACTCGAATTTCTGGCTCGTCCAAATCTTGTATTGATCATATCTATGTAAGGATGGACCGATCTAATGAGTTATCTTTGTTTAGTTCCATAGCTGATTTGAAAATATCTGATCATTTTATGACATGTCTCATCTTTGAGGACAACATAAATAAGCCCACACATAAAGATATCCCTTACGTACCTAATGATAAAATCAATATAAATAGATTGAATGAGTTCCTACTACTTGGCTTGAAGTGTTTTATAAGGATGATCCCTCTGCAGCCTTTAATGAGTTTCTCCATATTCTGAACTTTTATATTAATATGTGTTCTGAAAGGACATCCAGTAGACATTCCAAACTAAAAAGACTGAAACCATGGATAACGTTTGATCTCGTTAAAAGGATTGAGGAGAAGAATAAACCACGTTTAAAATCCAAAAAACATCCACACAATTTTGAATTACAAAATACATACGAAAGGCTATGAAAAGAGATAGATATAGAGGTACGCATATGCAAAGATACATTTTACATAAACAGATTTAATAGAGCTAAAGGTGACTTAAAAAAAAAATGGGCTATTGTTAATGACCTTTTTTAACAAAGGTGTATCCTCGTCGTCTCCTACATGTTTAACTTTTCACAATAAAGATATTGAAGGCTCCGAAAATGTTGCCAATACTTTTAATAACTTTTTTACAAGTGTTGCTGCTAAGACTCTAAGAGATGCCGGTCTTATGGCGGATGGTTTTACTGATGTATGCATCTATTTTGAAAATGAGCATTAAGAAATGACCTTTTTTTATGATCCGATTTAATCGTTCGAACTTCACCAGCAAATTATGGCATTGGACAGTTCAAACTCGTCTACCAGCTATAGTTTATCGAATTCTCTTTTGAAACAAATTTCTCCCAATATTGCCTTTGTTTTGGCTCATATCTATAATAAAAGCATCTTCCAAGGTGTTTTTCCTGATTGCCTCAAAATGGCAGAGGTCATTCCTATTTTCAAGAAAGGTGATCGGAAAGAGTTAAATAATTATAGACCCATTTCTTTGCTTTCTGTCTTTTCCAAAATCTTTGAAAAGCTATTAAAAAAAAGAATTGTTTGTTTTCTGGAAAAATATTCTTTCTTCAGTAGTAGTCAATACGGCTTCAGAGCTAATAAATCTACTGAGGATGCTCTTCTGAGTTTTTGGTCTGAAGTCTATGACAGTCTAAATAAAAGAAAATTTACTGCTTCCCTTTTCGTGGATGTAACAAAAGCATTCGATACTGTTGATCATAGTATTCTACTACTAAAGTTAAAAAATATTGGTTTCAGGGTCTTATGATCAAGTGGTTTGCTTCATATCTTGAAGGTAGACAACAAAGGGTAAGAATTGAAGGTTTTTTAAGTCTATGGCTTGACATAAATACTGGTGTGACGCAAGGATTTGTCCTTGGGCCACTTTTGTTTTTAATTTACATTAACTCACTTTTTTTTTCAACCTTTAAAAGGTAGAACTATAGGGTTTGCAGATGACACGGTTTGCATTTACTCCGCTTCATCTCCGTTAGACTTAGTCGCTGATATCAATCATGACCTCGAAATCTTAAGACACTGGTTTGTTATGCATAAACTTGTCCTCAGTGACAAAACCAAAATTATGACCTTCAACCAACTCAGTCTTCATTTGCCTAGTTTTATTTTTCATAGTTGTGAATGTAATAGCATGTTTATAAGTTCAGGAACGTGCTACTCAAGCCTATGCAGCAATTCTTTAACTATAAATTCATCTTGCTCAACTTAATGCTTTGATATTCAAGTTGTTGAGGAATTCAAATATCTGGACCTTTTAATTGATAGCAAAATGAGCTGTAATTCTCATTCAATCATTATTAAAAAATATCTTTTAAAATCTACTTATATGTTCTACCATTTAAGAAAAAATTGTTCTCAAAACCTGTTAAAGATATTTTATTATGGTCTTGTACAATCAAAACTACAGTATGGACTGACTTGTTGGGGTGATACTTTTAATTGCAACATTCAACCTTTACTTGTTTCCCAAAACATATTTTGCGTATTATATGGAAAAAGAGAAGGCGAGAGCATAGTTTTCCACTTTTCTTTGCTTCAGATATGCTTCCCATAAAGCATCTTTACTTTTACAAGGTCTTAAAAGTATTTTTTTTAAGGAGTTGTAATCTGATGAATCAAGGCTCATCAATTTATAGCCTTCGTAGTAATGAAAGACGACTTGCTATCGTTCCTACTTACAATACTCACAAGTTCCTAAGCTTTTTCAATTCGGTAGCACCAAGGCTTTTTAATAAGTTACCTCTTAATATTCGAAATATCCAAAATTCTTTTTCATTTAACCATGAAGTCAAGAAGTGACTATTTAACTTTAATTTTGATCAAGTCAACAATATTCTAAGATTAGTTGTATAGAATCTCAATCTTATAGTCAAACATTAATTTAACCCCACACACTTTTACCCTTTTGTGATTTACTTAGAATTTTTATATAATTTGTAATTCGCTACTAGTTTTCTACTAAAGAATGTACCTAAAACTATTTTTCATTAATATAGCTTCTAAATGAAGAACACTTCTAGCTTTGATTTAGTTACTCTTATAATAATTTATTGTACGATTTTTATATACATACATATGTTATGCAACTTGAATCATTTGTATAACATTTTCAACTACATATATTAATTAAAAAAAAAAAAAAAAAAAAAAAAAAAAAACTTGATGATTTCTCTTCGATCGTATTCACTTTATAAGCTGAATTCTTCTTGTTTCCATTATTTCTTTTGTTTTTCTCTAGCCACTCTTTATATTTTGGACAATTCTTTTTGAAGTGATCCGTCTTCTTACAGAAAAAACAAACATTTACTTTCTCAATGACTTTCAATACATAATCGCTTGTACCACTTTCTATATGCAAAGGTCGCTCGTACTCTGCAATCACTCGTTGTTGAACTAATGCAAATGTGACTTCTTCTTCTTTTCGTGATTCAAGTGTTGTGATTAAAGCAGCATAACTATCGGGTAAACTGCTTAAAAGCATCGCTGCACTCCATTTATCCGACAGTGCCAGTGTCATGTAATTTTGTAAACAAATCTTGCATTCTGTTTATGTGGAATTTTACATCGCCTCCTTCTTTCAGCTTCAAAGAACAAATTGAACGCATTAGAAATAACTTGTTTGACAATGTATTTTTCTCATGGTATTCTTTTAATGCATCCCATGATTCCTTAGCTGTTTTCTTTGTACGAATTAGCGAATTAGTTAATTGTCTTCGACCGACAAACCTATTGTTCTTCTGGCTTCATCGTCCAATTGATCCCACTCATCAATATCCTTTTGATTAGTGACTGTGATACCATCCTGTGCCTTGGTTTCAGCTGATCGCTATTTAATGATCACCCTTTTCGACAAATTTTGCTTAAGCAGTAATAACTCCATTTTAAATTTCCAAATTGCATAATTAGTGTTAATAAGTTTAGCAAATTTTGGTGCTACTGCTTCCGCCATTATCCTGATGCAAAAATTCGGCTATGTTTCCCCGTCTTATGTGATCTTCTTCAATATTTTCAACAAATATTATTTTTAATTTCTATTTTGTTCCACAATAAGTCTCATAATCTGTAGAAATTTAATTAGAATATATATATATATTATGCGCAAACAAAACAGAAAATTAAATTATAAAAAGGACTTATTTAGTTGAAATGAAAAATGAGATTAAAGAATTATTTCAGTAATGAATCAAATAAAAATTATATGAAAACTTAAATACAAAAAAGTAAAGTGTGAACGTTACAGTTAATATTTCAATACCCGTCTGGTTACACAGTAGTTTCTCTCTGGTCGCGATAGAACTTTGCTGAAATAGGCTACCACTTTCTCCTGTCCATCGTGTACTAGCATCCGCGTCCACAATAAATGTCTTGCCAGGGGTAGGATAAGCTAGTATTGGTGCCTCACAAAGTCGCTGGTTTAGATGTTGAATGCTTCTTTCGCACTCACCGCACTGACCATTTAAATTGTCTACCTTTCTCAGTTAGCTGATTTAGACATTTTGCGATTCCGGAAAAATCCTTCACGAACCTGCTGTAATATGTGGCGAGACCGAGAAAGCTCTTCAGCTGGTGTTTGTCTGCGAGATCCAATTTTTCACGGCTTCGTTTTTCTCCGGGTCAGTTTTTACTCCATTTGACGATATCACATGTCCCAAGTACATCACCTCAGCTTTGAACAGAGCACATTTCTTTGGATTTAGTTTCAAATGCTGTTCGAAGTCGTGTCAACACCTCCCTCAAGTTGTCGCGATGTTCAGCGAACGTCTTTCCCACAACGATGACGTCATCCAAGTACACCAGGCAGGTTTTCCATGTAAGATCCTGTAACACACGTTCCATTAAACGCTCAAAGATGGCTGGAGCGTTACACAAGCCAAATGGCATAACCGTAAACTGCAAATGTCAGTTTCCAATTGTGAAAGCGGTCTTTTCTTTGTCTTCTGGATGGATCCGTACCTGCCAGTAACCATTTTTCAGATCGAGGGTGGAAAACCATTTTGCTCCAGAAAGGGTATCCAAGGTGTCATCTATACGAGGCAAGGGGTAGCTGTCCTTCTTGGTGACATCGTTGAGCCTCCGGTAATCCACACAGAATCGAGTGCTGCCGTCCTTCTTTTTCACTAGCACAACGGGTGATGCCCACGGACTTTTTGAGTTTTCGATTAGACCGTCTTTTGCCATGGTCGATATCATCTCATCGACTTCTGCCTGTTTTGCCAATGGAAGTGCTCTAGCAGGTTGTCGGATCGGTCTGCTATCGCCGGTGTCAATGCGGTGCTGCACTAGGTGTGTTCGACAATAGTCTCCATCCTGCGATGCAAATATATCAGCAAACTCGCCAATGTGATTTTCGGCTATGGTTTTCTGCTCCTGATTTAGCTCACAGTTTCCGAGGATAACATTACATACCTCAGCCAATTTCGTTGCAGAAACAGGACTCGCAGATTCACTCCCAGATGTTGTCAATATGACGGCAACGGGTACGCATCTCCCAATCACCTCTCCTTGTCTGAGCTCTACGAAGTGTTTGTTCGGATTCATCAGCCTTACCGGAACCATGTTTTTCTTTGGTTCTACTAAAACCTTTCCAACGATATGGCTTGGAAAGTACTCTTTATCATCTGCTTCAACGAAATAGAATCGGTAAATCCCAGGATCACCCTCCAAACGCGTCCAAAGACCTGTCTCTGAAGATGGTGGCAGGACTTCATCTCTGCTTATAACCGCCCGAAGATAGCAGCTGGTGTTATGTAGCCAGGACGTCTCAACAAGGTCTCTTCTGATTATGGAGGCTGTGGCACCCGTGTCGATAGTGGCCACACATTTTCGGTTTCTGATGACTGTCTCCACAGTCAAGCTCTTGCTACAGCGGTAAGTTTGCGAAACTTGGATGATGGTCCTGGGGGCATCGATTCTATCAACCAACTTTAGTCCCGCCTTCTGTTGATTAGAAGCTTGTCCAGCAGTGTGAGTATGATTCCTGCCAGATGCTTCGTCATTCTGCCTGCTCCTTGCGCAATGTGGGCAGCTTACCTGTCTAGGTGGAGATCTGCATTGTCGCTGTAGGTGTCCTAGCTTGTTGCAATTCCAGCATCTCATTTGACCTCGAGCAGTGTTCGGGTTTTGTCTTTTAATTTCGACGCGTTGACATGAGTACTCTAGCGTAGCCATTTTCTTGACGCCATGGCTACCTTGCGAAGCTTGTTCTGCTGCTTCCATTGTCAGGGCAAATGCTAAAGCCTCAGCGAGCGTTCTTACCTGCCATTCTTACAGACTTTTGCAGTTTTCCATCTGCAATGGCATTAGTGAACGCATCGGTTGCCAGTTCGTTTATGATTTCCTGCTGGTATTGGGATAAGACGAATTCGCCAAGCGCTCGATCTTAGCTTGCAATTGTTGTAGCGTTTCACCTCTTGTCTGTACCCTTCGGAGCAACTGGACTCAGTAAACTTGCTGCATGTGCTCGTCACCAAACCTCATCTCGATTGTCTTGACCATGGCATCATAATCATGATGTTTGTCCTCGGGAATAGTCTGTTGCAATTCGGCAGCTGTTTCTCTGAGCGCAAGCTTAAGAGCAATTTATTTGTCTTCGTTGTCCCAGTTGTTCGTCAATGCGGCAGCTTCAAACTGCCTCTTATAAATTGGCCATGATATTTTACCATCGCAGACAGGGGTCTGCATTTCTTTTCTTCGTGGACCGTGGCTCGAATATTCCCAAACCTTCTGCTTCTTCAAAGAATCAAATTCCTTAGCCAGATATTCGTACTGTTGCTCTACACTTCCAAACTTTTCTTCCAAGTTTTCTATTTTGGCTTCGAATTTCTGATTGATTGTTTGAAGTCTTTTGTCGAAGAGAACATTCTGTGCATCAAGCTTGTTTTCGAGACCATCAAATGTACTTTCGAGAACGTTCTTTTGTTCTTCGAGAACGTTCTGTTATTTTTTCGAGGAACTTTCCAGAGCATCGAATTTCGACAAAAGCAACTTCATGAAAGCAGGCATTCATCGGCTGTACTTACTGTGCCTTCTCTCCCTTGTTCTTCAACATCGAACAACATGGTATCGGGGTCTCCACCATCCTGAGTGATAGCATTCTGAAGTCGGAGCAATAGTTCCTTTTTCAGCCCGAAGTTTGAAGATATCTTATTCCTTATTTTTCTTACAACTCAGCTGTTGTCAATTGTTCTAATTTTATATAACCGAAACACAATTTTCGCGACACAGTCAGTTTTATTTTAATATCTCTTCTAGAAAAATCTCTTTAAAACAGTATTTTAACAAAAATATTCCCTATTCACAGTTTTATAGCACAATCAGTTTAATAGTTTCTGAAAAATTCCACTTTCAGAATTATATGAGTCACCGAAAATGTTTTAGAAAATGTCACTATGGAATTTTCTAGCACTTTACTGAGTTTTATTCCCAATTTCTGACACCAATGTGAAGTTTTGGCCTGGGGTTCGACAAATAAAACTCAATCCAAATTCCAGAATAATACAACAAATCTCTTTATTTTAGGAGACACAACGTCTTTCAGTTTAAATAACAGCAAATTTAACTTATTCCATTTATTCATAATTCAATTACGTTTTTATAATTCAACACTTCTTACTTAATCTCAATTCAATAATTTTTTACTAACGATTCCAGTTGTTAACAACTCCACTTTCGAAAATAAACTTAACTTTCAATGCCATCTACTCTTATATTTATACAAATTTACAAGCTTCTGGAAGCTTCCGTCTGGTTCTGGCACAATCTAAGCTTGCAGTACTAATTCGAGTCTCGAATTAGTACTTCAAGTTCGATTTAGTACTCAGTCAAAACATATTGCAAATATGTAGCATACTTTTAGGGGCATGGTTGTTGTACACAATACATGTTGGTAGTTGTACACAATGAATCCCAATGATGTCGTTAATTTACAAACAAAGTGTATCCTCCATCACAATACCGACATACGTATTGTGATGTGGCAACAAAATGTTTAGATATTATAATACTTCATAATGGACGTATGTAAATTGTCGGTATAGTACTCATATAGTAGTTTCCTCTCTTAATATACAAATTAAATACGTTCTATGAAAATTGGGAGTAATATCGTGGGGGGTACCTTGAATAATCTAAAATTTTGCTATCAAAGCATTAAGAAATCCCCAAACAGACAACGAATACGCAATAGGGCAAAAGCTAAATTAGCACAAATATTTACATGAACCTTGGGAATATATAATTTTTCAATGTCAACATTGTATATGAAAACTACAGGCAGCTTCTAGTTTAGCGAGATGCTGCCGTAATAGAGCTGCATTTGTATGGGTTTTGGAGAGTAGAAAGAAATATAGTGATGAAAGAGTAGGTTGTATTTTATATTTTCAGAAACGTATGAGTTAGAATGATTACAAGCATTTGCAGGAATAATGAATAATAAGTACGACTGAAAGGTTCAAAAAGTGACACTAGACCATATGTTATGGCAGAGTAAGGAAAACAAAAATTAATAGATTTCCTTTTGATTTTTCGTAAACAAACCAATATTGTGCGTCTTCAATTATTTTTGGATTTTGCATTTTTCAAGAAATGTTATTATTTCTGTATTTTCTGTATTTCTTATACCGAAATCAATTACCGATGTTGCCATATTCGGATTTGACTGTTTAAAGTTTTAATGTATATTTCGAACGTTAGTTAAATATAAAACTGGTGCCGATTGGTACTATGTTGGCGGTACAATAGTATATTTGGTACAAGATTTTTAATACTTTGTACTAGAATTTAGTAATATCGTTGTATTGGTACTATATTAAGTACTAGACTTAGTACTAAGTAGTATATTTAGTCTTAGATTTAGTAGTTGGTAGTATATTTGGTACTATATTTAGTATTTAGTAGTATATTTAGTACTAGATTTAGCAGTTAGTAGTATATTTAGTACTGGGTTTAGTAGTAAGCAGTAGATTTAGTACTAGATTTTTTGACTTGATAAGTGAATATACTCTAAAGCAATAACATAGGTACAAACATCTGCAAACAATGTGTTTTATTTCTAAAATAAGTAACTAGGTAGGTTTTTCAACCTAAAATTAAATTTATAATAAATAAATAAAATAATAATAATCAAACATGGTAACCATTCGAAATTGTACAAAAAACCAAACCAATAACCAAATTTCAGCAAAAAATCGTTTAAAACGGTAAATTTCATCCTGTTGCCGTATCTATAAAAAAAACCATATCAAAAACAGTGTATTTTCAAGACAGAAATGAAAACTCCTGACATACCTGTCTAAATTTGTATCTTCCATTCTCTCATTATCAGAAATTGACAAAGAAATAACACGAAAAAGACTTGATAATTTGCTTCCCTCTGACTGCTAACACTTTAAATACATCTTTCCCGTTCTGTCAATTTCTAACGTTGCATATGTGTATAATACTATAGATTATATATACAATGATGTCAACTCATTGACCAGATCAAGTTAACCAATATTGAATTTGACCGGTTAACCCAACTAACATCAGAAGCTGAGGCTTATAGACAAAGCTCTGATAAAATTATAAAAAAATAACATTGAATTTGAAGACGCAGATTTAGATACCGGTATAGAGGACATAGTAAGCCCATAACAATTAAAAGCGACAACCAACACAAAATGAGTGAGTTCAATTTGAGTGTCGCCCAAAAATTGCCAATTCTCACTTTTAAAGAGGATGGCTAACGGTTTGAAAACATTAGAGATTTTCTTAACGGTATCGAGATCTATCACGATACGCTAAATGAGGCCTCTAAGAAAATACTCATTAACGTTCTGTTAAAATGCAAAATCCAAGGAAAGGCACTCACTGAACTAGCCTCAAGAAATCCTTAGTTGAGAAATGTTGCCCAAAATAACTATTGAACCCATACAAACTCAATTAAGCCGTTCCTACCAAGGAAACCGACCTATTAGCGAGCTCGTCACTCACATAGAAAGCCTAATATCTAGGATGACAGAACTTAAGGTCGCTTGTCATGGTGAAACCACTCGAGAAACTCTCACTCTAGCAAGCGATAGACGTGGTTTAGCATTTTTTTCATTTTCATTTTTCCATTTTCAACAGAAAATGGACATCAACTAAAACGCCTCCTTATGGGTTTGATAATATCACCCAGCACATTTTCAAGAATTATTTCCGTATGTCAGGTTAACCTACTCACGATGTTTTGTTTACCTTGATGATCTTTTAGTTCTTGGAAAAAGTTTAGAACATCAAAATAAGAATCTGATCGAATATTTTGAAAGACTTATAAAAGTAAAAGATCCGATGACCGCTAGGTCAGTTACGAGGGGATAAAGGTCACGAAAATGCTTTTTTTTATTTACTCAAAAACGGTTTGTTTTAGGAAAAAATGGTTCCACAAACGTGTAGCTGAGGCAATTTCCAACATAAATGGTTAAGAGAGTTTTGTCCCTAACATTTAACGTTAAAAAGTTACTGCATTTCAGAGAATCCCAAGTATCACACGGTTAAATTAATTTAAATGTTTTGGGGCGAAATAGTTCATAAAATTAGTTTTTTGTAAATTTCTCAAAAACGGTTCGTTTAAGAAAAAAATTTGTGAAACAAACTTGTAGATGAGGGAATTTCCCACAAAAATCATATTGGAATTGGAATTGGAGAGCACTCATTTAATGCAATTTTCGATAGCTACATTTATTATGTACAAAAGCATTTTGACATCTTTGCCTTTTGTTTTTGGTGGGTAGAAAAATCAAGGTAACAATATAAAAGCTTCAGAGCAGCGTTGTTGGTTGGTCAGCTCCATCTGACATTTTGTTCGTTGCATCAATGAAGGTGTCAACTTCCTAACAACAATTTCTGGCTAGTGCAAATGTTGATGTTTTAATAATCGAAACAGCCATAGAGAATGCTGAGACACGCACGAAGATTGTTGTAGGGGAGGTTGTAGACCTACTAGCAATACTGAAAGCACGCGCTCCTCGAGACAAAAACATTTACTTTCGAAAACCAGTTAAAGCTAAAATGGAAACTAAATTATATTGTACTCACAGTTTAGCCACTTGCCCAAGATGTCAAGCCCACATCTTATTTTTGCACGCATTTACTGGTTGTGATTCAACTTCTGCTCTATACAACAAAGGCAAATTAAAATTTGTCAAGCTATTCGAAAAAAATGACGATCTCATAAAATATGCCAAAGTGTTTGCCGAAGCTAATTGTCCTCCAAATATTATTTTTGAAAATGGTATACGTCTACTTCTAGCATTTTACAAAGCACATTCGAGAGAAGATGTGAAGAAGTATCGATGCATTAAGATATTCAACTTTTGTCCGACTGACCAGGCTCAACAAGACTGTACAAATATCTTCCCTTCCTCCAACATCTGCTGCTGCTCAACAACATCTTTATAAAGTGTACTATGAAGTTCAAGCTTGGCTGGGAAGAGATAGTATTAATCCAGAAATCTGGGGATGGCCATTAAGAAATAATGTTTTGGAGCCTATAACCACTATGCTTCAACCAGCACCTGATGAACTTCTTACAACAATATCTTGTAGTTGTAGTGAAATTTGCAGTTCTAATTGTGGTTGTCGAAAAGCGGGGTTAAGTTGTTCCTTAGTTTATGATCAATGTCATGGACAGTCATGTACAAACTCTATTCAAATTGATCCATATGAAGAGGACGTTAATGATGAAACATTATGTTAAGTAAGCCGGTGCCAGATGTTGATAAATAATATTGACTTCATTTTGTTTCCTAAGCACAGTGGAATAGGCCTACTGTGGATACCACATAAAAATATGCACCTGGCACTTGACCTCTGAGGTGGTGTGGAAGAAAGTGCAAAATCTGGCTAGTTTTGCAATTCTTATGATTCTTTGAATTGCTATAACTTTTTAACGGTACATTTTACGGACAAAACTCTCATGACCATTTGTGTTGGAAACTGCTTTAGCTATACGTTCGTTGAACAATTTTTTTACCTTTTTTAATTTTCGCTACACTAGCAACCCCTTTTAATCGGTTATTACGGAAAAAACGTAGATTTCAACAACTGCAAAACAGCCTTCGAATTACTAAAGGATTTTTCAATAAGTAAGAAAAAAATACAATTTCCAAATTTTGACAAAGAGTTCATATTTCGAACAGATGCATCCGGGTTTGCTTTGGGTGCCGTTTAATCGAATATCGACGACAAGCCTGTTGCCTACGCAAGTAAAACGGTTAATAAAGCCGAGAAGAACTATAGCACTGTAGAAAAAGTACTACTTGCTATAGTGTGGGCAATAAAGCACTACAGACCATACCTGTTTAGGAGAAAATAAAAAAAAATAACTGATCATAGACACCTAGTGTATCTATTTTCACTGAAAGACCCTTCCAGTCGTTTAACTAAATTTAGACTTTAGTAAGAAGAATATTATATTTTTTTATGTCGTATAATCACCGGGGAAAGACTACTGCAGTGTAATGCCCTAAGTAGAATACAATAAAAAAAGTAGAAAACAATACAATCCCGTTTTAGCCAGGAGGGGCAATTTTCTGCAAAAAATACTTAAAAAAAAACTAATTATTTAAAACAACGGGGTTACATCCACAATGCCATGATATACGTTTTTTGTACAGTCAGAAATCTCTTATTTTATTTTGTGTTTAAATAAAGCTGTTTTTAAAAACAGTTTTTGAAAAATTATTTTTAAAACTCAAAATTTTGATTATTTTTTTTTTAATTTCAAACTAATTTTTTTTCAAAATTTTACGTAATTAAGTACTAATTTTTTGTTCAAATTTAATGCTCTTAATAGTTTTTAGTCACGACAGAAAAACCGATGCTCAAACGTCTTGTACTTTTTAAGGAATTTTAAACGAAAATTACTCTTTTTTGTTCTTGTAGATTGTAGGCCAATTAATGTTTGATGGGTTAACATTTCCTCAACTTTTTGTTAAATATTATTATTTCGTATTACAGTAAAAAAAAAACTGTTGCGAGTATCACCCATCGATCGTCGCGACGTTCGTGTGTTAACGAAGACAAAAGAGGGTATAATATGATACTTTATCAACTTATTTTATGCTGATAAGACTCCCAATATTAAAAACCCTAAAGTACAGCGACGCAAGAACTAAAAAAAAAGAGCATCGGTTTTTCTGCTTTTGACTAAAAACTATTAAGAGCATTAAATTTTGAACTAACTTAAGTACCAAAAAAGATTCTTAAAAAAAATAAAAGGCACGACTGGGTCGCACGTACTTGCTCCTGTGTGCTAATCCTTTTTAGGTACAGGCGTCTTTTTGACACAGATTTAATTTTGATGTTTTTTTTTGACGTGCAACTTCTTTAGAATCGTTGTGGTTTGAAGCTCGAACGAACATGCGTCACGATAAAGGGATAAACACATAAATATATAGGATTGTTAGCTTTTGCAGTTTTTTAGTGTATTATCTTTCCACTTGCTGCTTACTGTTTATAATATAATTTGCTAATAGAAAGATATAAAGGACTTTTTTCAGTTAAATTTTCATTTTGGTATGGAAAAATTTGAACAACTGGCATAAAGATTCGTCGGAATCAGCAGTATGGCAATAATGCTAGGTAAAGGGACCTTTATACGTCCCAATATGGGACCAATGGAATTTATAAAGGATTTAGGTGCCTATAATAAGGTTGGAAGGAAGGTAGGTACTAAAATTAAGATACGCGTTCCAACTACTGGTAAGCGAGTAGGTATAGAGACAATATTAAAAGTTAACACAGTGGTTTTGTTTGTTTATAGGAAGATGTAAGCTTTTGTTTTCTCGATTGAAATTTTTGCATTCCGTAGTAGTCGAATAGTTTTTTTTTTATTTGTTAGTTGTTTTTGTGTGTTTATCAAAGGCTTCCTTATTTATTCTGTGCTTTTATGATGATGAAAAATACTTTAAAATACGTAAGTATGTATGTAATGTAGGTTGTCACTTTCTTTTATTTGACTAATGGCTAGGGCTTAGCCGAGCAATATGAAATAAAATGTTGGGGAAAAAAATGTATGAAATCAAAAAAACACTATTCATAACGTTATTTGGAAAAATATTGTAAGCCATCTTATTTCTTTTGCTGTTTTATATTTTATGAATTTTTCATTTCAAAATCGTTCGACCAGTTTTTTCAAAAAAATGTTTTTTTTGAAAAACTTTTTGAAAACATATTTTAAAATTTTTTTAAGTATGTCAATTTCAAGAAATCTATAGTTTATACTAGGAGAAAAATTTAAAAAAAAATCTATAGATCCGTTTTCAAAATATTCAAAAAACAAAATATTTTTTTAAAAAAATTATTAAAATTTAAAAAAAAATGTTTTTGAAAATTTTGATAAGCAATATTATTTAAATCATAAAACACTACATATTTTGAAAATTTCATTAAAATCCGTCAATTAGTTAACGAGAAAGTCTAATTTTAAAAAACCGGTCATATGGGAGGTACCGTTATAAAACTTTTTCTGAAAAATCCATTAAAACTACATTACATTACATTACATTTTTAATCTACTCCGTAGATAAATCTACGAAGTAGATACATTTACGAGCACTGGCTACTGAGGCCATCGGCTCAGACAATTACAAAGACAACACACAAGACGACATTGATACAGGACAGAAGAGAAGACAGAAGGAGAACGGAAAACAGAAAACACATAACACATGTCACCACCACGCAGTTGGTTTTCAGACGGTCCCCCATCTTTCCACTAACCATTAAAACTAGAAGATAGATTTTGCACAGAAAACATCATTCTGAAAGTTTTATCAAAATCGTAGGAGCCATTTTCGAGAAAAATAAGTTTTTCAATAAAAGTTATATGGCAGGTACCGTTAGTTTTAGAGCTATAATGCCAATTCGAAAAACTGTCGGGTAGAGCACTCTAAAAATACTATATACCAAGTTTGAATCAAATCGGCATAACCGTTTAGGCTGTAGATATCGATACGGACAGACAGACAGACAGACAGACAGACAGACAGACGGACGGAATTTCCGGACCCACTTTTTTTGACTTTTCTATCATCGTAATATCATGTTTGATTGTTAGAATTTTTTTTTTTTTTTTTACGAATGCATAACTTGCCTTATAGTCCCTATAAATCGCAAGTAAAAACTAACTTAAAAAAATGTATTGTAGGTGCTATTTACATAGAAAGATACCCGAGTAGTCATGATAACTTTATATCAAGTTGGCAGAACATGGGAAATCACATGATTCGACTTCGAGGAAATTTTTTTGTTCACTGATAATTTAGGGCAAATTATATGATATTTGTTTTTAGTCCAGCTCAATATGGTCATGCCAACTTTAGAGAGCTCAATTTAATGTTTATATTAAAATATTAAAAGAAACTAAAGAGAAGATACACATGATCATAATCATTAATAAATTATCCTCTGTCAATATGTCAAAAAGCAAAGTGTGATGGTTGAAAGTTTTCAAGTTAAATACAAAAAAAAACACTTAAGAATATCCCCCGATTTGTTTCGTGTTAATAATTTTTTCTTGCGATTTAGGTACTAAAATGAAAAAAAAATTTCTTACAATCAAACAATACATTACGATAATAGAGAAGTTGAAAAAAGTGGGTCCGGAAATTCCGTCCGTCTGTCTGTCTGTCTGTTCGCGCCTCTACAGCCTAAGCGGATAGGCCGATTTGCTTCAAACTTGGTATTTAGTATTTATTAGGTAGTATCTCGGGGCTTGTTTTTCATTTTTGTTCTAGGTCGAAAAATTCCGGTACCTGCTATACAATTTAGAACAAAAAGTTTGATTATCTCAAAAACGGCTCTAACGATTTTGATAAAACTTTCAGGGTGCTAATTTTTTACAGTATTACATCTTTCAGTTAGAATATTTTTTTCGAAATTTGTTCTATAACGGTACCTCTCATATAAGCGGTTTTTTCAAATGCGGTTTTATCGTAAACTATTATCCCGATTTGAATAAAATGCACACAGGAAGTCATTTATAATTCAATTAATATCGCATTTCAAAATTTTCAAAAACTTTTTTTTTCGATTTTTTATAATTTAAAAAAAAATTGGTTTTCGAAATATTTAGAAAATGGGTGGATTGAATTTTTTTAAATAATTTTCCCAGATGAAAACTACATATTGCCTCAAAATGACATACTAGAAAAAAATTTAAATATTTTTTCGAAAAGTTTAAAAAAAACGACTTTTTAAAAAAACTGGTGGAACGATTTTCAAAACTTTTTTTTTCTTTGATAGACATTTAGTTTTCAAATTTTATTGCATACCTAGTTTTTCCAAGAAAACTCTGTAACTAATTAAAAAAAAAATAAAGAATTTTCTAAAAAAAAATATTTTTTTATTTTAATAGACGTGTGGTTTTCAATCTGGCAATACTTTTTTCGGAGTTGGTCTTTTTGACAGCTGTCTCTTGATTTATGGTCAGTTTGGTTTGCGATTTCATAATGAATAGACTTACATACTCCTGAACAAAGTTTGCAAATTGTGCAAATTTATTAGCAACATAATGGTTCGTTTCGGTGGAGCAGAGTATCGAAGAAGACCCAAATGAGTCCATCCGCCATCGCGCGCGGAAGGATCTTGGTTTGCAGGCTTACAAAATCCAACTCGTTCAAGAATTGAAGCCGAATGCCCATCAAGGGCGTCACACGTTCGGTGAATGGGCCCAAAACGAAATGGCCACCGATCCCGATTTTCACAAAATTGGGAAAATTGGGCCTCGGCTGGAATTTACTTGAGCCAGCCACGGCGGCCACTTCCCCGAAATCATTTTTAGAACATAATGCAAACCCTTATCTATATAATAAAGCTAGATTCTTGGCCATAACACTAAACTATATGCGTTTTATTTCTTCTTGAAAACCACACTTCAAAAAAAACACCCTTATATACATACATATGCAGCCACTAAGCAATTATCTAGCATAAGAACTAGTTCATGTGACCCAGTCGTGCATTTTATTTAAATTTAATTCGACGATGTGACCGCACATATGAGCAAGTACGTGCGATCCAGTCGTGCAATTTATTTTTCTTTAATTAAAACAATTATAATTCACACAAAACGAGAACGGAGGTGAAGGAATACGAACCATTAAAGTACAGTACGGGTAGGCGCGTGCCATTGGCGACGGCGGCGGTATCAGTGGAAGCTTTTTCTTTAAAGTAAGCAATCCGCAACGATTCTGAATTCTTTTTAAACAGAGTGTTATTTCGTTTTCGTTTTTAAGCGGTATGGCGGTATCGTATAATATTAAAAACATTTTAAGTACTCCTGGGTTGGAATCAATTCAATGAAACTTAAGTGCAAATCATCTATGAAAGTTCTTTATAGAATCGGTGACAGGACTAATTGGGAAAATTAACGAACTCTCCCTTTTCGAAAACAAAAAGAATGAGAACGCAGAAAAATATCAAGGAAATTCGATCCGAAGAAAAGTCTACATACTTATGTACATATTTGGAATTTTAATTTGAAAGCCTGTTCTCGACAGATGGGGAAAGCCTTCGGATGAGAGTGAATTAATACATATATCATGTCATCATGAACTAGGAAACATGACAAAACAATACAATAAAAGGGTCTTCAATTGGCATTCCATTAAGACGTATTTATATATACGTTATTGATATTCAAGTACCACAGGATAAGGGTGTAATTTATCAAAATTATAGTTCTATGCAGAAGCTGTTTGTTCTGCTGTGCATTTTATTAGTGAAGAGGCATTAAGAACATGCCAAACAGCGATTATTTTTCTAAAGACGAGAAATTTGGTAAAGCTGAACCATAATTGTTGTATAGGTATATTCATCTTCATCCTACCTGCATAAGATTTTCTACAAACTACAACTGGTTTATTGGAGAAGCTGCTGGATACAACGATAGATATTTTTTGTTGGCCATAAATTACAATCCATTATTGAGTTTTCATTGTCTGAGACGCTGGGCGAGTTTTCCGCTTTGACAAGAGCGCAATAAATTTCGTTGTTCGGTTTGCTCTTATGTAAGCCTACCTATATTATATCTTTATTTTATTTTGTGCTTGTAATCAACCCTAATATCATATATCGTATAGGTATAACTATACAATTCTTACCTTTGTTATTTCGGATTATGCAGTTAAGTTAACGGAAGTCCTATCATTTAGCAGATAATTTAGGAGTTCAAAAAAGATTTGTAAGTGGAAGGCGTGTGTTCCTACTTTTCTTGCAGTATAGGCATGTACCCAAGTAACAACCTATGTACATACATACTTAAATAAGTGTAATGAATTATTGCCTTATACCTTTGAAATGTTTTGAATCTAGCCCAGTCGGTAGTGTTTCTTTGAAAAATTATTGATTGAAATTACTTAATTTAAACATTTTATAATAGAGCAGACACCAAATAATTTTTTATATTAATTTTTATCAGGATAATTTTGCAGTGGAAGTTTGCATAGCTTATGCACGGCTCTCTTATAAATCCAGTAGTAGTTTTAACTCTGACAGTTCACACAAGTTGATCAGATCCGAGGAAAACTTCGGATATTCTACCCATATTCCATTGTACAGGTGGACGATTTTCATCACGGATGAGTACCATATCTCCAACTTGTAAATTTTCTTGCGGGGACTGCCATTTTGATCGTAGATATAGTGTTCATAAATACTCTTGTCACCAGCGCTTCCAAAAATGTTCAATGCATTGTTGAACTATCTGCCATCTTGAAAGTCGATTTAGATTTGTGTTTATATAGTATCGTTCAGAAATAGCTGACAATGATTCGCCTATTAAGAAATGTGCCGGTGTTAACGGTTCAAGATAATTTGGATCCGAAGACTGTGGCGTAAGAGGTCGAGAATTCAAGCAAGCTTCAATCTGTACGAGTAATGTGTTGAACTCTTTAAATATAAAGGTGTGTGTCTTGAGGACATGAGGTAAGTGATGTTTATTAGATTTAATGCCAGCTTCCCACAAGCCGCCTTGGTGAGGAGGGCCTGCAGCAATGAATCTCCAATCCATCCCTTCATTTCGGATACATTTTTGAATTTCTTTCTTAGCTTTTGCGGTTAAAAGTAAGTTAAACACGTCCTTGAGTTCACTTTTTGCCCATTATCGCTGTATATGCGAGAACAACGTCCGCGTCGTAAGATTAAGTGTCTGAGTGAAGCTAAAAAAGGTGAAGTTGTTCACTCACTCACAAGCTCGAGATGTATCGCCTTTGTTGTTAGACACACAAATAAAGCAACGATAGATAATGTCGGATGAAATGAAAGAAATGACAATTGCAACAACTACAAAATGTATGCAGCTCAACGGCTAATCAGCTGGGGGTGGGTACCACGAAGTTCAAAACGAATGAGTTGTGTCCGATTGAATGAAAAAACACCAAGGATAATTATTTATGGACAAAATTAATCGAAGGTTGAATATTATAATATTATTAAAAAGGTTTGGGTAAATTGATCAGGGTAAGTACAGGGTGTTTCTTATGCTGAAAAGTGGGCGCCAGGAATTTTTTTGTATGATAACAAAAATTACCAAAAACAAAGAAAGATCTGAAAAAGAGTGAAATAAAGAAGGGTGTTCATTTCCCGAATGGGGAATTTAAAGTTTTATTGAAAAAAATATTCTGGGAAACCGTGGCGAAGCCTCGAATAAAACCCAGATATTTTTCAAAAACAAAATGACAAAATAAATGATAAGAAAACGATCATGAAATAACACAATGGAGCATATATAAAAGAAAGATCGCAAGAATGGATAGCTAATACCCAGTCCCGCAAGAAAAAAGAAAAGAGTTACGAATTAGGTCTCGAGTTCTTCAATTTAAAAAATAAAAAAAAAACGAAACAAAGGCCAGCCGAAATTTTCAATAACAAACTTAAACCAATGCACAAAATAAAATAAAACACTCTACTTATCTTTCCTTTTTTTTAGTTTTCCTCCTTTTTTGCTTCCTCTCTATTTGATTGTTTCGCCCTGTCATGCCCTGGCGAATGCTTCTTCCTTTTATTTGAACTCCTTCTCCTGCTAACTTTCACTATTCATTTCTTCAAATCTAATCTACTAATTATTTCTAAACATTTTGTTATTTATTAAAGTTCTGTTCAGTCTAATTTTCTCTCTAAAACTTTCCGTCAACTTTGCTGCTCAACCAAAAAGTGGTTGCGCAATCTAAGCCTATGTTTTCTCCATCCTTTCCTTTCACGCACACATTCATACACGCAGCCAATCAGTTTTCGAGGAATTCGGGCACGGGTTAACTGGTTACATCAAGCCTTTGTTGCAGACATGTAGCGTTGTTGAATTCCAACGAAACTATCTCTTGCACACACATATTCTAAGAATTCTCCAAGTTGGAGCTATCCCAAAACTTGACGAATCCTAAGGCCGAGTTAGTACTTCATCAAAATCTAAACTGCATAGAAACAATAATTTAAATTAATTACAAGTAAATAAATGATGGGCCAATGGCCATGCTAAGAAAATATATGATGTGTTGGTTATCTGTGGCTAATAGCTCCCTCGCCTTATTCTCAGGTGGCGTGCGAGTCTCCAGCCGTCCACTGGCTCGATACGATAAGTAGCGAACCTATTTCTATCCTCTCCGAGTTACTCTTAAAACTCCCAGAGGACAATGGACTAAAATGAAAGTTAGAAAAAATGGGAATGGTTGGGATGAGGTGGAAATCTTACTTGCGGTAAATCTTACCGTAACAAAATATTAAGCAAGCTTTTTTTTCAAAAAACCAAAAATAAAAAAAACAATCTTGCTCGGTAACGACTCATTGGATTTCAATTAAATTTTACGTTTGAAAAGATCTAGATTCTGCAAACCAAAATTTTTAATAACTTTTTTCGTGCATTTATAATTAATTTAATTTTTTTAACGTAATATTTTTAAAACTAAGCAGGAATATAGCTCATAAGAGCAAGAAATTATTTTTTTCAAAAACATTTGTCTTTCAGAAAAAGTGAAAAATTTTATTGTAAGTATGGCTGTTTTTATTCAATAATTGTTTTTCTCCATGTAAGTAATTTTCAAGAAAATTTAACCTCCTGCCTAAAAGGGTTTTTAGTCCCCCTTTTATAATAAACAATAATTGTGTTTAGTTCCTCTACAAGAATCCGTTCTTATTTTGCAGCGCCAAAATTATCGTACTCTTCATTAAATGTATAAGCAGTAAGACCACGTAATTACAAATAATATCATCTAGTGTTCAATTAAGAATTAATGGGAGTAACAAATATTTTAAGCAAATTTAGTACACATTATCTCAATTTTGAAAAAAAAATCTATATGAACTATATTTTATTTTTTCTGAAAGTTTAAGTTTGAAATAAGTTTTTTTCAAAAAAATTTATAGATGTTTAAATATTTAAAAAAAAAATATGATTGAGCAGACTTTTGATTTAAAAAAAGACATATCACATTATTCAAAGTGTTGCCGTTGTTTTTAAAAATATTTTTTCTAATGCAAGTGCTTTTTTAGAAAAAATGGAACAGACTAAAATTTAGATATCTAAAAACTGATATAAGATATCAAATTTATTTAAACGCATTTACCCAGGCTTGTTTATCTTCTACAAATAAAGTCCTTTTTATGTTTAAAAATATTCACTTTAATTTTCTTAAATATTATTCTACAATGTGACTTTTACGTTCTTGAAAAAAATGTCAGGTGATGTCGGTCAGAGAAGGAAATCGGAAGTGCCACATGCTCCATAGTTTCTTTTTTTACAGTTCCTCTCTAAAAGATGGATGCGTTCAAAGGATTAGCGTTCGGAGTTTAAAAGGTTAGTGTTAGGAGTTTAACATCTGTAGTTGGGACGTGACACTCCTTTGCCCTTGATTGGATCAAACAGTTCCTGGATCCTTTCTAAACGTCGAGGTATGGAGGCATCTGCTGGCTCACTAGGTACTTGCAATGGTGCATCGTTTCTCAAATCAGGTGTATTTGGTGCTTCATGGTGTATAGCTGGATCTGTTGATCAACGTCGTACTTGCTCTGAATGTCGGCGAATCGTTTGACCATTATCAGTGTTGACCATGACTGAAACTGGACCTTTAGTCTGCGATATGTTTCCAGGCATCCACCTTGGCCCTGCTGAATAATTACGGTACCAAACTGGTTATAAATCAACATACTGAGGGATTTTCGAAACGTCCGTCTTTAAAATTAGTTGTATAGATATGGTATCTGGATGAAGTTTTTTGATGTAAGTTTGTGGCCTTCGGTTGAACAGTAACTCAGGAGGGCATCGACGAGTTACTGAATGCGGGATTCAAGCAGGAATCTAGAAAGACGTAATTTGATATCGCCGTCTGTAACTTTCCTCAGATAGTCTTTGGTAGTACGCACCATTCGTTCCACTTGCCCATTTGTAGACGGATGAAATGGAGCTGAAAATAAATGTTTTATTAAATTGTTTTCACAGATTTTTTTTAAAATCTTAAGAAGTGAATGCTGTTCCCTTATCGGAAACAATAATATCGGGTAGACCATGAGTGGCAAAAAGTTGCCTCAAAACCTTCATCGCACATGAAGAAGATGTGGCAGAAACTGGGTGAACTTCCAACCACTTGGAATATGAATCCACCACCAAAAAGAAAAGTTTCCTTTGAACGGACCAGCAGAGTCAATGTGTATCCTAGACCACAGGTTTTTTGATCCTTCCCAGGTATAGCCAGTCGCTGGCGAATTATCTGATCGCATTTGTTGGCACGTAGAAAATAGCTTTACGGTCTTTTCGATGTTCTCGTCCATTTTTGGCCACCACACATAATCCTCGCAAGGGCCTTCATCCGGACTATACCGGGATGGTTTCCTTTGAGTGCAGCTAGAACTGATGATTGGTGGGCCTTTGGAATTAATACTCGCTGACCCCACACTAAACATCCCTTTATAGAGGAACTGTCATCTTTTCTGACAAAAAATGGTTTAAATTCCGCGTCGACTGTATTTGGCCAACCCCTTAACGCCCAATGTGAAACACGTGAAAGAACTGTATCCCTTTTTGTCTTTTTCGAAATATCACTGGCTTGTAATATTAGCGTATCTAACATTTCAATCATTAAAACGACTTCCGCAGAAGAAGGCAATAGTAGGAAGCTGAACGGGCAAACGGCTAAATTCATCGGCATGTGCGATGTCTTTCCCAGGTTTGTATAGAAGATCGTAGTTATAAGCGTTTAAATAGATGTTCCAGCGAAGCATTCTTGGAGAAAAGGTGTTTGGAGTAGGCTTTGAAGAAGAAAACAATCCAAGTAAGGGTTTATGGTCCGTGAAGATTTCGAAATGTCGACCATAAAGGAAATCATGAATTTTTTTATACTTGCTATAATTGCCAGAACCTCCTTATCTATCTGGGCATAATTCCTTTCGGAATCCGAAAGAGTCCTTGAATAAAAGTAAATTGGATGTTCGGAGCCGTCTGGCAAACAATGAGCTAGAACTGAGCCAATTCCGTAAGGCGAAGCATCACATGTCAGTCTAAATGGTAATTTAACGTCGTAAGGTATGAGAACGCTGTTTGATGATAACAGATTTTTTACTTTATCAAATGCATTCTGATAGATAGTATCCCATTTCCATACTTTTGTCTTATCCAAAAGTCTGTGAAGTGGCTCTGCTAACGTTGCTTTTACAGGAAGGAATGAATGATAAAAGTTAACAAGTCCGAGAAAAGCTTGAAGTTCAACTTTGTTCTTTGGAGCTGGAGTTTTTCGAATAAGCTCTATTTTTTCTTCAAGAGGATGTATGCCTTCGGCATCAAAACGAAAACCTAAAAAGGTGACCGAAGGAACGTCGAACATACACTTCTCTTTTCGTTATTTGTCCAATCTTTGGAATACCTCTCGAAGAATATTTGCAAGCTTCTCAGAATGTTCTTCTACTACAATAAATAAAACTCTACCGCTTCTACACCCTTTAATAAATTTGACATTGTTTTTTGAAACTCTCCTGGTGCCGCCGAAGAAATTCCGTATTGAAGCCGTTTCACTTTGAAAGTACCTTTAAGAGTTATAATAGTTTGTGCTTTGGCGGTCTCTTCATCAAAAGTCAGCTGTAAGTACGCTTGGGCAAGGTCAAGTTTGGCGAAAACTGAGCCACGAGGAAGGTTTGTTATTGGATCATGCATAGAAGGTATGGAGAAGGTATGAGGATCAAAAGCTTTATTTACTGTAGATTTATAGTCCCCACATATACGAACTGTTCCATTTGGCTTGAGCACAGGATCAATAGGTGTGGCCCATTGGGTAAAGTCAACTGGTTCTAAGATTCCTTGGGAAACCATGCGGTCAATTTCTGCCTCTACTTTACAACGAATAGCAAATGGGATTATTCTAGCTGGCAAATATATTGGTGGCACACTAGGATTTAAGTACAAAGAAACCGGTGGTCCTTTATAAACACCAAGTTCACAGTTAAAAAGTGAGTCAAATTCCTTGACGACCTCACTAACACTCGATGAAACTATAGAATTTACTCCTTGTAGCGAAATTCCTAAAGGCGAAAACAAGTCACAGCATATAACATTTGTAATGCATGCACCCGAAGCGACCAGAAGGGTTAAATTTAAAATTTCACGTCTTTTGTACATGGCGTTTATAATGCATTTGCCCTTGAAACCAATGGAATTTCCTTGAAAGTCTTTGAAAATTGTTTCTATGCAAGACAATTTGGGTTTTGTTTTCGGCCATATTTTATTGAATGTGTCTTCAGAAATAATTGTAAAATTTGAGCCAGAATCTACTTCAAAATTGCAATGTTTTCCATTTAAAAGAACAGAAGTGTGTTTTTTTAGGCTTGCTACACCAGGGCTTAGATTAACACTTGAGTGCCCACCATTCTTTTTATAGCTTGATTGCCTTTGATTCAGTTTTTTGTAATATGAAATGGATTTAAATACCTTCTTTATGTGTCCAAGCTTACCGCAATTGTCACACTGTTCGGAATTTGCACGTGGCCCTTGGATGTGCCTCACCGCAACTAAAACAAGCGTCTGCACGAAGAGTACCAGCGACCGTTGGTTCTTTGTAGGTTTTGTTTTTGTTAGCATCTTTACTCACAAAGTTGACCTGATGTCCGTTTTTGATGTAGATAAATTTGGTTTTATCATTTGAAGGCTACGACTCGCTGATTCCGCTGCTACTGCCTTCTCCTGATCTGTTTTAAAAGTCAATTCTGTTGTTGTTAAAAGTCTTCTTGAAGTCGCGAATCTCGGAGTCCACATATGAAACGGTCGCGCAACATTCGGTCCAAAGAAGTGGAAAAATTGCAATGACTTGCCATTCGCCGCAGATCTGCAATATAATCGACGATTTTTTCGTCTGGAAGTTGGTCTCTTTTAAAGAATTTGAAGAACGATGCGATCTCCGAAGGTGGGGGTGAGAAATGGTCAGAAAGTGTTTTGCAAATAGTATAATCGAGATCTGTTACCTTTTTTGGTGAAATTAAAAACTCCAACAAGTCGAATAAACCTTCTCCACACACTGTTAAAAACGTTGCTCGCTTGCGGTTGGCATCTGTTATCGCATTTGCCTCCATAAATATGTGCAGGCGCCTCTTGTAAGACCCCCAAGAACTCTGTTTCGTGACATCAAAAACATCCACGTGTCCAATTGAGAGGAATGATTCTCTCTGCATTTCGACCAAAGTTAAATTAGGTTCTGGTTTGGAAACAGCCGCCTCTGAAGTGTCGCTTTCTTTTTTATGTTGGTTTTTCCTTGGTCGCTGGGTTTGATCTCTTTTTTATTTGTATCTGGCATAATACATTAAATTATTATTTAAGATTTCCCATCCTCGTTGCCACTTTTATGTTTTAAAATATTCACTTTAATTTTCTTAAATATTATTCTTCAATGTGACTTTTACGTTCTTGAAAAAAATGTCAGGTGATGTCGGTCTCTAAAATATGGTTGCGTTCAAAGGGTTAGCGTTCGGAGTTCAAAAGGTTAATGTTAGGAGTTTAACATCTGTAGTTGGGACGTGACAGTCCTAAAATAAGTTTCTACCATTAGTATAATAACAGCGCAATTATCGTTAAGATGGGTGAAGGTACACCAAAGTAGGCCTTTCCTGAAATCGCCGATAAATGATATAAAAATTTGAGATAGGTCCTTATTGTAGAACAATTTTTTTATAAGAATATACTCAAGAATCATGCCCCAAAATCCTGAAAACGAATTAGGGGATACCCTGTATAACCAAGCTTAAGTGTGTTGGAGCTTGAGCATGCCAATTTTCAATCGATATGTATGTATTTTGGTTTTATCGATGAAAAAAATGTGAAACATAATTCTAGGCCAATGACCTTGTTAGGCTTCTCTATGATCATAATGTCATGTTTGATTGTTATCTCAAATTATTTTATATTCACGAATCCTAAACTTGCCTTATAGTCCCTATAATCGCAAGTAAAAATAATAAAAGAAAGTAGAAAAACATGGTTAATTTTCTCCAAAAGTAAGTACACAACAGTTTTTTAGTATAAATTTAAATCTATCATCTGATATAGTTACATAGAAAAGTACCAACCTACATATCGTATTAATTTATTATATTGGGTATACATATTTATTAATTTTATTATTTTTTTTATTAAAATTTCCTTAACTGGCTACTCAAACTTAAATCGAAATAATCTAACTGAAACTTTCTTCAAAAGTTTTATTAGTTAATTCATTAAAAAAGGAAAAAAGACTTAATTGGTCTTCTTCACGTTTCATATTAGAATTTGGTAAATACTTGAGATTTTTTTATACCTAATCAACCTTCTTAAATTTTTGTAAGAAACAAAATGAAATAGGTACCTAACTACCTAACGAAATCTAAAAACAGTTTCAAAATATATAGTTCTCATACTTTTATATCCACAATTACACACCTACATGATTGCAAATGAGGTGCATTTGCATTAAATGGACAAAAAAATAAAAAAAAATATCTCAGTTAAATCTCCAAACGTTTTCTATAATGTATGTGCAAAAAAAATCATTCAATCTTCATGCAACCTGATATCTTAATTTTTGACCTACCCCATTGTACATACATAGAATCAATAGTACTGTAACATCTGTAACATCTGTAGTTGGGACGTGACAGTCCTAAAATAAGTTTCTATCATTAGTATAATAACAGCGCAATTATCGTTAAGATGGGTCAAGGTACACCAAAGTAAGCCTTTCCTGAAATCGCCGATAAATGATATAAAAATTTGAGATAGGTCCTTATTGTAGAACAATTTTTTTATAAGAATATACTCAATAATCATGCCCCAAAATCCTGAAAACGAATTATGGGACACCCTGTATAACCAAGCTTAAGTGTGTTGGAGCTTGAGCATGTCAATTTTCAATCGATATGTATGTATTTTGGTTTTATCGATGAAAAAAATGTGAAACATGATTCTAGGCCAATGACCTTTTTAGGCTTCTCTATGATCATAATGTCATGTTTGATTGATATCTCAAATTATTTTATATTCACGAATCCTAAACTTGCCTTATAGTCCCTATAATCGCAAGTAAAAATAATAAAAGAAAGTAGAAAAACATGGTTATTTTCTCCAAAAGTAAGTACACAACAGTTTTTTAGTATAAATTTAAATCTATCATCTGATATAGTTACATAGAAAAGTACCAACCTACATATCGTATTAATTTATTATATTAAAAAAAAATAAAAAAAATATCTCAGTTAAATCTCCAAACGTTTTCCATAATGTATGTGCAAAAAAAATCATTCAATCTTCATGCAACCTGATATCTTAATTTTTGAACTACCCCATTGTACATGCATAGAATCAATAGTACTACTATGAGGCAGCTTCTAGTTTAGCGAGATACTGCCGTAATAGCGCTGCAGTAGTTCTTGATATACGTTTGTATGGGTTTTGGAGAGTAGAAAGAAAGAAGGCAATGAAAGAGTAGTTTGTATGTTATATTTTCAGAAAATTATGAGTTAGAATGAATAAAAACATTTGCAGGAATAATGAATAATAAGTACGAATGAAAGGTTCAAAAAGTGACACTAGACCATATAGTATGTTAGAGTAAGGGAAACAAAAATTAGTGGATTTCCCTTTAATTTTTTCGTAAATAAACCAATCTTCAATTATTTTTTTTTGATTTTGCATTTTTCAAGATATTTTGTTATTTTTGTATTTTCTGTCATTCTTATACCGAAATCAATTACCAATGTTGCCATATTCGGATTATCCTGTTTAAAGTTTTAATGTATTTCTAACACCAGTTAAATATAAAACTGGTGCCGATTGGTACTATGTTGTTGGTACAATAGTATTTGTCGTACAAGATTTTTAGTACTTAGTACTAGAATTTGGTAGTATCGTAGTTTTGGTAATATATGTAGTACTAGATTTAGTACTTAGTAGCAGATTTAGTACTACATTTTTTACGTGATAAGTGAACATACTCAAAAGCAATAACATAGGTACAAACATCTGCAAACAATGTGTTTTATTTGTAAAATATGTAACTAGGTAGGTACTTCCACTCAAATTAAATTTTTGCAGACTTAAAAAAACTAATATAATAATCAAACATGGACCATTGAAAATTGTGCAAAAAAACCAAACCGATAATAAAATTTTAGCAAAAATCGTTAAAATGGAAAAATTGCATCGTGTTGCCGTATCTATAAAAAACCACCCAAAAACAGTGTATTTTCAAGGCAGTGTCTAAATTTTTTTTTCCATTCTCTCATTATCAGAAAATGACAAAGAAATAATACGAAAAAAGTCTGGATGATTGGCTTCCCTCTTACTGCTAACACTTTATATACATCTTTCCCGTTCTGTCATTGTCTATTGTTGCATATGTGTTGACTTCATCTCCCCGACTAAAAGTCTACACTGAGAAATAGCGAGATAGAAAAACTAGATGGCGCTAGGTGAAACACCCATCTTGATAGTACTATAGATAAAATATCGGGTTTTTCAACAGGGACGTTACAAAAGTAGAGCGGCAGGGACAGCAAACGACGCCATATTTCTTGCCGCTCTTTTGACATTTCTCTTCAGTAAGGTTTGCCATTTCATGATGGAAAGAAATACGAGCCAACAACGAGTCGAAATTATTAAAATTTACTACCGAAATTCGGAGTCAGTGGCCTCAACGTTAAGAGCGCTACGTCCAATTTATGGTCGTCATAATCGTCCTAGCAGATCAACAATTGAGCGTCTAGTGGAAAAACTTGAATCCACAGGCACAGTAAAAAATGTTCCCATGCCAGTGAGACAAAGAAGTGCCTGTAGTGTCAAAAATATTGCTGCCGCTGAGGCTTCAGTTGCAGAAAGCCCAAATGTGTCTCTCACACGTCGTTCTCAAGCGTTGGGCATCTCTGTGACGTCGTTGTGGCGAATTTTGCGAAAAGATCTTTGCCTACATCCTTACAAGATTAAATTGACGCAAGAACTGAAGCCGCTTGACCACCAGAAGTGTCGTATGTTTGTGAATTGGGCTGAGCAACAACTTGAAAATGATTCGGATTTTCATCGAAAAATCATCTTCAGCGATGAGGCTCATTTCTGGCTGAATGGCTTCGTCAATAAACAAAATATGCGGTATTGGTTAGGCAGCAATCCACACGTACTCCATGAGTCATCATTGCATCCCGAAAAAATAACAGTTTGGTGTGGTTTATGAGCCGGCGGCGTCATTGGGCCGTACTTCTTCCGTGATGATCAAGACCGGCACGTTACTGTGAATGGGGATCGCTACCGTTCAATGATAACCGAATATTTTTAGCCCCAATTGGATGATATGGACTTGGAAGACATGTTGTTCCAACAGGACGGCGCCACAAGCCACACAGCGAATGTCACAATCAATTTATTGGAAACCACGTTTGGAGAACGTGTTATCTCTCGAAATGGTCCAGTCGCCTGGCCGCCTCGGTCGTGCGATTTGACGTCTATTTAAACTATTTCCTTCGTACGAATATCGAACGTGAAATTGCAGCAGTATCGGCCGATTTATGCTTGAAAACCGTCGAAAATTGTGTTCAGCGTCTGGACTTCTGCAAGCGTGCCCGTGGTGGCCATGCAAAAGAAATCGAGTTCTGATACGGTTTTATTTAAAAAACTTTTGTAGCGCTCTATTGAAAAACCCGTTATATATAATGCCTACCCAACGAAAAAAAAAAATTATCGCTCAAAATACAGAATCAGAATTACCGCTTCTTATTCTCTCAGATCTCTCTCTCTCTCTCTCTCTCATTACGTTTGTAGCTCTAAAAACTGCGAGTGCATCTAACGATACCAGGGGGTTTACAGGCCATAACATGAATACTAGCTTATATAACATGATTCGAATTTTACGAGATCGACATTTCATATAAGCGCGAGTTATGTTCTTATACTTTTGTCGATTCTCGATCAAACCGCAATCAAGGTTCTTTAATAAAAATGAAACACTTTGCTTTTTGCTGGTCAATCAATAAATGAATCTTTTTTATTCATTTCGCTTAATAACTACTTTATACAAAATCAGCAATTTGATGGGAAAGGAAATGAAATGTTATTTGATTCGTTTCCGTTCCCATTGTAACATATATTTAAAATCGGCTGGTTTTTGGTAATACACAAGGTGTGACGATGTTAATGTCACTCTTAGTTTTTAAATTGGTGGTGTCATTGACCACATTCATAACACCTTCACCGCCAGACTTTGAATTCTCCTGAATTCTTTTATTTACATCAATATTTACAATTTTTACATTTGCATTATTTCTTTTGAACCATAAGATTAAAATGATTACAAATATTCCAGCAATTAATATAATGGTTACATTCAAAGCATAAGATACATTTTTATGGAATTTCAATTCTTTGATTTCCTTAATAATTTCAAAATGTTTTATCATAATATTTTCAAAGTTTACAGTTTTCGGTATTGTTTTATTTACATTATTACTAGGATAAAAATACTTAGATTGAATTTTTATTACTTGATTGTTAAATTGTTCTTGACAAATTTCAAAACTGCAGTTATAAAAATTTATTAAATTATTTTTGCTTAATATTATAGTTCGATCATCGCAATTTTGAAATAGTTTTTCTTGAACTGCATTCAAAATTACTACTGTATCGTCATCGATTTTTTTAACAACTGTTTTATTATTAAACTTAAGTCTACATTCATTTTTCCAAATGCAGTTCTTACTTACTTTTAATTCTTTTAACAGTTTGTTTTCTTGGAATTCAAAGTTCTTGTTATTAATTGTTACAAAATATGTTTCTTTTTCATCAATCTCAAAGAATTCCGAGTTTGTTAGAGGAAAAATTAGCTTAAGATCTACTTTAATATAATTCTTAGGAATTTTAATTGCTATAACTAATGATTGGTTAGCATATTTTAATATACCAATCTTTACTAATTTTAACATATAAAAATCAATATCGTACATTTTAATTTCCTCTGACGTTAAAATACTTGGATTAAAGACATTATTTTTAGCGGAAGCTATACTATCCTGTATTTGATCTACTTTACTCTCTAAATATCTCAACTTAAGCATTTGATCTAAGTACAGTGATTGTCTTCTCATATCGTTATTTAGTTCCGAAATTGAATTAAGAAATCCAGTTGTCTTATTTCTATCTTGTTCTACTGCTTTTCTGAGAATATTGAAAGTATATACGATATCATTATTTTATATATATTTTATTAGAAACTTTTTTAGAAAAAGGAAAAGAAATGCAATATTATAAATATTTTGAAAATTTTAACATTAAATGTATTCCGGCTATTCGAAATAACAGACTCGGGAGAGCTAGTGGTGGAATATTATGTGGCTACAAAAATAAACGCTCAGCAAATAGTATTAATAATGTAACTTTAAGGAACTATAGTAACACAATTTTAATCGATGTAGAATGTGATTCAAAACATTTTCATATTATTCCTGTATATTTGAACTTTAATTCCTGGTCATCAGAATACGAAGAATTGCAGAGTATATTATTAAATTACAATTACGAGAACCTTATGATCATTGGTGACTTTAACGGTCGTATAGGTAATTTCCAAAACTCTCCTGTTCTAAATAATGGTCAGTTTACTGATATAAGAAACTCACTGGATAATTGCTTGAACACAAACGGCAAATTACTGATAGATTTGTTCGAAGACTTTGGTTTTTTTATCTTAAATGGAGTATCAAATGGTGATTCCAGGGGCGATTATACTTTTATATCTTCCCAAGGCTGTTCTGTAATTTATTTTTGTATTGTGAAGGGCGATTGGATTGATATGATTAAAAATTTTGAGGTATATCCGGCAAACTATTCAACCCATCTGCCTATTGTAGTGTCGTGCGAATGTACGCTTCAAGATATCCACAACAGGGCTGAAGTATCTAATGCTGTTAAGAAACTAAAATGGGTCGAAAGTAAGGCTAGTTTGTATAGGCGAAACTTAAATCAACAAATGGGTTCTTTTAATGAGCAGTTTGAACTTTGCATAGAATCTTCAACACAATCTGTTTTTGAATTAGTTAAGCATTCAGCAGTTGTTAGTTCTTGTCCGAATAAATCATCTTTTATTTCAAATTGGTATGACGAAGAGTGTAAAAAAAGTAGGAAAAAATCCTTCGCTTACTTAAAGCTTTTCAGGCAGTCTTCAAATGAAGCTTTCAAAAGACTCTACTTGCAACAAAATAAAATATATAAGGATTTATACAGTTTCAAAAAGCAATTGTACCTAAAAACAGCTGCTAGGAATCTTTTAAAATGTAGGGATTCCAAGTCTTTTTGGCGCAAAGTGTGGATCTTAGGTGGAAGGAGCAAGTCATCGTCTTTGAGCGTAAGTGTAGATCAACTAGCAAACTATTTTGAAAACCTCTTGCTCTCAGACTCAAACCAAAACTCTTTAAGCTACGCCCTTCAATACATTTCGATACCTGAGCTAGACTCGCCCTTTACAATGCTTGAATTATTATCATCACTTAATAAAATGAAAAATAATAAGGCTGCGGGATTAGATGGAATCCCGATCGAGTTCTACAAGTTTTCGACCCCTGAGTTTCTGGAACGTATTTTAGCATTGCTAAATCAAATGTTCATTGACGAGATGTTTCTAAGTAGCTTTCGCTTGGCGAAAATATGTGCTATATTTAAAAAAGGTAATCCAAATCTTCCTGAGAAGAGGTATATCCGTTTTGTGTTCATTAAGAAAACTTTTCGCTCAGATCTTATACTGTAGACTTATAAGATGGGTTGACAGCAATAATATTATAAGCTGTTTCCAAGCTGGTTTTCGGGCTAATCTCTCAACAATGGATCAAATATTTGCTCTTACAAGCATCGCAAGACGTTTTATCGATAAAAAGAAACCACTGTACACTTTTTTTGTAGATTTCAAAGCTGCTTTTTATACTATCAATAGGCATTCACTATTATATAAGCTTTCAACTATTGGTGTATCAACAAAGTTCATTAAAATCTATGAACAGCTTCTTTTGAACACGTCTGCGACTGTATGCAATGGTGAACACCAGTCTAAAGCTTTCCGATCAAAAACAGGTGTCCCACAGGGTTGCGTTTTGAGTCCGTTGATGTTCGCCTTATATATAAATGATATTGAAAATTACTTACCAGGAGGTGTAACCTTTGGCGATTTGTCAATAAAGCTCCTGCTCTACGCGGATGACCTGGTGATCTTTTCAGACAATCCTATGACGCTTCAACTCCAAATTAATAAGCTGAAACTATTTTGTGATACATGGGATCTTAAAATTAATATTAATAAATCTAAAATAATGATCTTCAGAACTCAAAATCGATCTGATAACCTTACAAGGAACTGGAATTTAGATGGTCAAAATATTGAGGTAGTTAGTGAGTTTAAGTATCTAGGCCTAATTATAACTCACAATCTAAGTATGAAAGCCCATATTAAAGAAAAACTTTCCGTATCAAAATCAGCAATTAATACCTTGTGGTCAAAATTTTTTACTAATAAATTTGTTGACTCTACGTCAAAGTTTAAAGTTTTTAATGCAACGGTTAATAGATGTCTTTGTTATGGAACTGAAGTTTATGGGTACCAATTTTTTGAGGAAATTGAAAGCATTCAAAGATACTTTTTCAAACGAATTTTCCGGTTGCCGTATTATTACCCCCAATTACGCAATATATGTTGAATCTGGTCTACCACAAGTTTATGTGAGGAGTTTGAAAGCCAATGCAGACTATCTCACGAAAGTAATGCATAGATTTGATAGCAATTTACATAAAAGAATTCTACTGGTATCACTCCGCTGTGGTTATTCACCTTTTAGAAACTGGCACGCGCTCGCGTCGGCTCACAGCGTCTCTTTAGATCTAAATGTAAGCAACAGAGAAGAGTGGACAAACATCTTTTATGATTTAATATCGGTGGTAGATGATAAAATCTATCAACAACAATAAGAAAGGGTAACAAATTCCACCTCTAAGGTTACGTATAGACGTTTGAATCTGAGCTTGTGTGATAATAATTATTTTAGGGAGGAACTTTCAACCTCAGATATGAGTTTAATCTTTAAGGTTCGAACTGAAACCCTTGAACTTAATTATAGGCCTCACAGAACAGATTTAGACGCTATATGTTCTCTATGCAACTTTAACCAAATTGAAGACGTACGCCACTTCATTGCAATATGTCCTATTCTTCAAGAAATACGCAGGCTTTATTTTAGCAAAAGCTTCTTGTCTTTCGATGAGCTTATCAGTATTTTAAATGGTGAGAAAGGTTGGAAAATACTTCTGCGATTTGTTTCACACGCAAACAATTACAGGAATTCATATTTGAATTTGTTTTGACTCGACTATTCTTAGTTATTTTATATAAAAAGACCATTTTTTTAGCTAAACTAGAAGCCCAAGTATGCCATCACTAACTTTTCATTTACTTTTTCTTTTTTTTTCTCGTCTTATTGCAGTTCTTTGACTTTTTTGAATGTAATCCGTAATATCTTGTGTAAATATTAAATATTTCCTACATAAAATTATCATTTTTTTTTGCTTAAATATAAATATAAAAATTGTGTTTTATAAAAGTACTTATTTCTGTTAATCTATTTCCGTTAATGTATTTCTGTTAATTTATTTTTGTTAGTATATATTTGTACCATCAGATTTTAATTGTATAAACTGTTTAACTTTATTCAATCTCTTAAAAAATAAAACTTAATCGATAGCATATACGGCAGACGGCTTATATGCCATGCTTACATTTTTATTTGAATTAAATATTATATGTTATAAATGTTACTCTATTTTTGTTAATAAATTGAATTGAATTGAATTGAACTGAATTGAATTGAATATTGAAAGTATCATCGAAATGCCTATTAATTGAAATTTGTTTGTTCGAATTGAAAATTGCGTTGTGATTATTTTCTTCCTTAATTTTCAAGTGTTCTAATATTTCTTGCCTATCATTGTCATCCATAGTACCAAAAAGCCATTTGTTTAGAGTACCCACTAATTTTATTAGACCTCTTTTATGTCTATTTTCTTTTGGAATTATTGACCTGATTTTGGCTCTGATATCGTATATAACTGTTTTTAACAATTCTTTGTTATTTATTCCAAATTCTTTATATAAGTCTCAATCTGGGAAAGTAGATTGTCCATGTCGTTTACATTTATTAAGTGGAGGATGGTTGTGGTCTGGTTGACGATTTCAACTTCTTTGATGCTGATGGTAGTGTATCCTATCTCTTCATGAATTGGAGTTACCTGTAGTAGCCCCTGTACTGCTGGTATTACTATTAACAAGATTATCACGTTGATCAAAATCTGTAATTTTGAGAGGTCTTTTAATATTTGAAACATGTACATTCTTTAAAGGGTTTAATCTGTAATAAGGCTCATCTTTATGTCTGAGTCTCTTATAATTCCTTATATGTCCTATATTTCTATTTTCATTGTAATTTTCCCTACTTAAATTCCTTTTGTTAATTATATTTTCCTTAGTCTTTTCTATTCTTGCTCTTAAATTTTGACTATCTTTTTCATCTTTTGCTTGAACATTTTACTGTGGAGTGATACCGATCGTTATAGTTTCCCATAGCCATCTGAATCTTCATTTCAATTGAGAGCTCACTTCCCTCTATTCCCGTTATTATTTCTAATAAAGTTGAGTGAAGCCACTCTATGTCTGCATTACCTGAACTTCAACGCCCTCGGCATTTAAGAATTCAATTAATTGTTCTGCTCTAAATTCATTGTCCATTATAATTTTGTTGGCTTACCAAATTTAGCAAACTGCTCAATTATTAATGTCTTTTTCTCCAGTTACGGTCGGTAATCTGATAATCTGCTGCAAATTTTAGTTAGTTTGTCTATTGTAGTTACAAAAGCATGTTTTTTAAAATGAAATATGTCGAGATGAATAACTTCATTTTTGTCTAAAGGGGTTTCTGTGATTTTAAATTTTGCTTTAATCGGTTTCCTATCATATTTTATTTCTCTACATTTACTGCAATTACTTATTATAAATTGAATATGATCTCTCAACTAAGGGAAATATATTTTATCTTTAAGGCTATGATAACATTCATTCATTCCACTATGCATTGACTCTTTAGTATGGTAAAGTGATAATTGCTTGTGTAATTCAGCCTCTGTCTTTATTTCTTGAGCTCTTTTCGAACATCGTATGAAATTTATATTGTTGTCTGATGAAAAAATTGATATCAGTATAAGCTGTATCTTATTGTAATCTGAGTCATTTACTTCAGAGTAAATTCCAATTTGCCCTCTCTTTATATATCTTCTTAACATATCCTTTATAAAATTCTCGCTTTCTAACGGGTTAAATTCTGTAACTGTTCTTTTATGAAGTGTTTGAACCTCATGTTCTGGACTGTATGTTAGTAAAATCTGTCTTCTTTATTTATTTACAATATCTTCCTTTATACTAATGTGATCCAATCTTTGTTCATCAACTGAATGTTGAGTTTCACCATCGGATATTTCTAAATTTGACTCTTCATCATTATTTTCATTTATATTTTGAGAATTTTCTAATCTACTTAGGTAATCTGCAACCTTGTTCTCACTACCTTGCAAATACTCAATCTCATAGTTAAATTCTTGAAGCTTTAGTATCCACCTTTGGTGTCGTTGGGAAAACTCTTTCCCCTTATATTTGCTTTTCAAATATTTGATCGGTGCATGGTGTGTCACAATCTTAAATTTCTTTCCATACAGATAAGGTCTAAAGTAGCTGACTGAATAAACAATTGCTAAAAATTCTTTATCTGTGGTGCTATAGTTTTGTTCGTGTTTATTGAGTGTTCTTGAAATAAAACACACTGGATGACCTTGCTGTGATAGCACTGCTCCGATTGCATAATCACTGGCATCTGTTGTTACAACAAATGGTTGGTCATAATCTGGATATCTTAAAATTGGATGTGACAAAATCAAACTTTTCAAATTTTCAAAAGCTGATATATACTGCGGATCATTTGTATTAATTTTGGCACCTTTTTTTTAAATATTTTATCATAGGATACGCAATCTTCGAATAATCCTTGATAAACTTCCTATAAAATCCTGTTGTTCCTAAAAGTCCTTTTAACTGCTTTTCAGTTTTCGGTATATCAATTTCTTGAATAACTTTTATCTTATCTGGGTTTGGCAACATCCAGTTTTTAGTTAAAACATGACCCAGAAATTCTGTTTCTTTCTTGAGGAAACTACACTTATCTGCTTGGATTTTTAAGTTATGTCTTTGTAACCTAGTAAAAATCTTTCTAAGCGATAATATATGTTCTTCTAAGGAAGTTGAAAAAATTAGAACATCATCGATATAAACCACACAAATAGTATTGATATATTCGCGGAGAATTTCATTCAATGTGGCTGAAGCATTCTTCAAGCCAAAAGGCATCCTTATAAATTCGTAAAGACCACCAGGAGTAACAAATGCTGTTTTCTCTATATCTTTTTCAGCTACCATAATCTGGTGATATCCTTTTGCTAGGTCTATAGTGCTAAAATATTGTGATTTTCCTAGTTTATCAAGTATACTATCAATATTTGGTGTCGGGTACTCGACAACAATTCTAAACGTCTGGATACCTGACTGATCTTTTTTCTTGGGTACTACTATAATCGGTGAGCTGTACCTACTTTTGCTTTTTCTTATAATCCCATTCTTTTCCATTTCGTCCATTTACTTTCGCACTTCTATCTCATGTATTTTTGGATAACGATATAGCTTTGAATTAATCTGTTCGTCTGTCGTTGTTTTTATTTCATGAACAATAGTATCGGTATTTGTTAAAATATCTCCTTCCCGATACAAAAGACTTTTAAATTCTCTAATTAAAGGTTCTATTCCCTTTTCTTTCCATTTCATTTAAATGATCTAATGGTATATTTTGCACTTCGCTTACTTCAAGTACATTAACTTCTTCTAAAGTCTTTGTGAAGAATGGAAGGCTCACCCCATTATTCATGATCACTTCTTCTTTTTCTATGTTAATTTCCTTTACATTTTTGTTTATCCAATCCATACCTAAAATAAAATTAAACGACTTATCTATTCCTATAGCAATCCATTTCATTCTTGCATTTACCGGACACTTAAATTCATCTGGGCATACCGTAGCTACAATTCTATTGGGTTTATCTACTTCACCTTGTGTTGTTTTTATTATCGTTGGTTCCTCACTCATTATTCTATACTCTAACTCTTGGCAATTATTTGTATTTAATAAGCTTATTGTAGACCCGGTGTCTAACAAAGCTATATATTTATGTTTTTGTAATATCAAGGTCAGCATTATTTTATTCTCCGAGGCTAATTTATAAAAAATGTATCATTTATAGCATTAACTTCGTCGCTCATCGCGTCTACAGACATATGATCCGATTCTTTATTTTTTTTACTTTGACTACTTGTTGCAGGTCGCATTTGTTGTGAGTTGCTATTACTCTGCTGTCTAAAGTTATTCGACCTTGGTTTCCACACATTATTCCTATAATTCTGACTTGTACTAGGTCTCGAATTGTAATCTGAATCTCTATTGCCTGGATTATATGAATCTGGTTGCTCCAAACTATGAAAACGATTATCCCTATGACTATTTCTATGGAATTCCCTATCTCGTCCAATCTTTCTAAATGTTTCTGTTTGTTTACTAACATTTCTTAGATTTGAACTATCTTGACCTATGAAACTATCTATGGTATTTCTAACGTCTGACAAGTTAGTTTTATCCATAATACAATAAGCTAGGGCTCCTGATGTTAAAGCCTTAACCCTTTGTATAGCTATTCCACTAAAAATATCTGCCATTGTGGTACCTTCTTTATAAAATGCAGCATATTCTACAATGTCTTCTACTAATGAACTTAATTTATTGCTTAATTCTAAAATAGAACTTACTTTTAAATTCATTATTTCATTGGTGATTGTCAGCTGGTCCTTCCTCGGTCTGAAATAGGTTCTCAGCCTTTCTTCACATTCCCACCAATATTGGGGCGGATTTACCCTCAGTAGACTTTTCGCTGGGCCAGAAATTTTCCAATTGTAGATAATTTCGAACGCTGCTTTTTTCTCCTCTTCCCTACTGTATTCGTTCATCTTTTTATTTACTATATCGATGAACGATATGTTTCCCCTTTGAATTTGGTATGTAATCCAATTCCTTCTGCATACTGGTTGCTGCTCTAGTGCTTTGGACTACCAACTGAGTTAGCATCGTAATGCATTGCTGCATTTTTTGCTGTTGTTGCTCGATCTCTTCCGGAGTCATTGTTTTTGTCTTTCACTGTTTTTTTTTTATCTTTTTTTTTTTTTTTTATACGAGTAGGTATCACACTTTAAATCAATGTTTGCTTATTTTTTTTTTTTATTTATTAATTTATTAATTCATGGGAGGATGTGGGGTTGTGGATGGCAAACACAATTTATTTTTAAAATCTTACTTCACTTTACTTTATTTATCTTTTAAGGGTGGTGGAGGAGTTGTGGACGGTTAACAACCAAACACTGTCTTTTAATGTCTTTTAAAAAAATGTTATTTTGTTGTGGCTGATTTTTAACTCACAATTATATTTTTGTTTTAAAAAAAATCAATGTTTCTTAAGTTTCGTTTCTTCGTGTTGTTCTTAAATGTTCACTACAACACTAAGTATCCACTTTTTGAGACTTTTATATTTTTTTTTTTTTTTTTTTTTTATGTAGATTCGTCGACTGCGCCAGTTAAGTTCTTATACTTTTGTCGATTCTCGATCAAACCGCAATCAAGGTTCTTCAATAAAAATGAAACACTTTGCTTTTTGCTGGTCAATCAATGAATGAATCTTTTTTATTCATTTCGCTTAGTAACTACTTTATACAAAATCAGCAATTTGATGGGAAAGGAAATGAAATGTTATTTGATTCGTTTCCGTTCCCATTGTAACATTTATTTAAAATCGGCTGGTTTTTGGTATTACACAAGGTGTGACGATGTTAATGTCACTCTTTTAAGTTGGTGGTGTCATTGACCACATTCATAACACGCGCGAGTCTAAACAATAAATTGGAGGAATTTAGAAACTTTTTTGTAGTCTAATATTGATGTTCTTTCCGTTTCCGAGACTTGATTTCAACCAAGTGTATGCGATAATCTATATTGTATGCAGGGATATAAGCTCATTCGAGCGGATCGAATGGCCAGAATTTGTGGAGGTTCTGCTTTATATATCCGTGACGGGTTAAGCTGGAAGTTTATTAGTAAATCCGATGACAGATGCCCTTTTGAATACTTTTTTCATTAGTATAAAATGCAGCACTGACAACCTTTTGGTTGGATCGGTTTACAGGCCATACAAATATGTTGGCACTACTTTATTAGAGCCAATTTCTTGCTCTTATTCTTATATAATATTGTGTGGTCACTTTAAGAGTAATTTTTTACTTGCGTTTATAGGTACTAAGGCAAGTTATGGATTCGTGCAAAAAAAATCTAACAATCAAACATGACATTACGATGATAACGAAGTCAAAAAAAGTGTGTCCGGAAATTCCGTCAGTCTGTCTGTTCGCACCCCTACTTCAAACTTGGTATTTAGTTATTATTTGGTATTATCAAAGAATATAGAATTACCAAGAAGTCGCATCTCATACAAATTTTTGTACTGAAAATATTTGTATGGCTCTCTTAGATTTTACTTTCCAAGATATTTTCCATTCCTACTCTCAGAGCTTCCATATAACAATCCAATAGGAAACCACACACAGTGACAGATCGAAAAACCCCTTATCCATTTACTTTTGGCTTTGTATATAAAATCTATAGTACTATCATGAAGACGATTTTTTTAATTTGAACTCAGCTCATGTGAGGGCGCTACAGTAGCCTAAGTGGATTGTAGTGGAAATGAGTAGAGAAGCAAAAAAGTAAGAGCAAGAAATATATATTGGGTAAGAGAGTGAACTCTATACTTTTTTGGAGGATGTGGCTTGTAGATACATTTGATCAAGTTCAGTAAGTTACATACATAGTTGTTTTGGTTTTGTTTTTTTTTTCTTAGGAATATGCAGTAAGATACAAGTCTACCGATATAGGTAAACAAATGTGTGTTTACTACTGAAACTGGAAGTATTCTTACGTTGCTATGTTAATATGAATCCTTTATTTTGGATTCAATAAAGGGATCGCAGACAGAAAATTCAGAGGGAGAAACATAGATACATACATATCCTTAGTTAAATCCTTATAAGCGATATTGATGTTGTTGACCTTGTTTTGTGTACCTTTTTTACCTTCACTATTCACTTGCCTACATTTTAAATGTAGAATATTTTGTGTTGTTGTTGATTTAACACACACATTCTTATAATTAACTACATAGTTTTCTGTTTGCTGTGAGAAAAAATATTTGTGGGTGTTTTTGTTGGAATTTGGTAACTTGTGAATGATTTCAAGGCAGGTATTTTGTAACTTGTGAATGAGTTCAAATTTATGTACCTATCTAGCAATTTAACTAAAAGTCAACCTAAGGTATTTGAATAGTATAGGTAAAGGTACCTATGTTTAAGTATTAAGATTTATTTTGTTCCGAAGGCGCTTAAATAGGTATATAATAATTTTGGACTTTTTGAATTTTTTTTTTCAGATTTTGGAATGCAGTCTTATAATATGCAGATAAGATGTTAAATAAAATTAATTGATAAGTTTTACAGAAAAATACTTAAAATTAAAAAAAAAATTAATAATTAGTTAGGTAGGTGTAGGTATACAAAGATATAAGTTAGAAGAAAAAAATATTCAAAATGTTGGTAAAACTTATTAGAAATTCAAAGAGTCGTAACAGAGAAAGGGGGAAAGACGAGTTCTATTCGTAGTGGGAAACATACAAACAAAAATCCATCATTAAGGGCAATATTTAGGAGAATTATGAAAATCGATAACTTTGGCACCGCAAATTATTAACGGAATCTTGTAGAGGGACTAGATACAAACATTTTATATTAAAGGAAAAGGGGTCTATCTCCTCGCGTTTATGCAGGAGGTGCAATTTTCTAAAAAAGCACTTGCATTAGAACAAAATATATTCAAAAATAACTGCATTACATACAATTATATGCTAAGTCTTTTTTAAAGCTCAAAGTCTGTTCTATCATAAAGGTTTTCTAAATCTTTAAATATCTATAAGAACTTTTGTAAGAACTTATTTCAAACTCAAAATTTCAGAAGAAAAAATAAAAATAAAAAATTGAAAAAAATGTACTAAATCTGCTTTGATTATTTAATATTACTCCTATTAATTCTTAATTGAACACTGAAAACGAGATGATATTATGTATTCTAGTGTTCGAGAAAGTTGAAATTTAGCAAACCCACTATTTTATAATTTGTTTGGTATTTAAGTGGTCTTCCCTCTACACATTTCGGGTGGAGTAGGTACAATAACTTTGGCGCTGCAAAATAATAAAAGATTCTAGTAGAGGAACTAAATACAAGTATTTTTTGCTATGAGAGGCGGGTCTATAACCCACCTTTTAGGCGGGAGGTACAATTTTATTAAAAATTACTTTTAATGAAAAATTGTTTTTTTTCATTAAAAGTAATTTTTAATAAAATTGTAAAAGAACGATAAGACTTAAAATTAAAAGTTATACTTTTTCTGAGAGATAAAAAATTGCACTTAGTTTTTAAATTAATTAACAGTTTTTTGAAAAAAAAATAACTTCAAACTCAAAAAAAAACACACCCCTAATCCAATAGTGAAAACATTTCTTTTATTTTCTTCTTTACAATTTTCATACACTTTACTAACAAAATAATAGGTATATTTTTTTACTTCACAATTCTTTTGCTTTAAAATAATTTTTTTTAATTTAATAAAATCTTAATTTTTTTCTTCTTTACAATTTTCTCAAACTGCATAAACAATATATGTAATGGTTTTTTTATCTTTTCCTTTACAATTAAATCAAATAACACTATGTATTTACAAACACTTCACAAACTTTTACATTTTTACCTTATACTTCACAATTAAACACAATAATAGTAATAAGTAAAAATTTCTAAAAGCATTTAACGACATTATTTTACTACCATCATTTGAAAAAGTGACAACGTCTCGTTTTACTCAAGGTCCCTTTATAATTTTCTTACCTTACACGATACATGTTTCAAGATTGTATTCTTAATATACAATATCCGAAAATACACCTTATCGTACAATACTACCATCATTTCAAAAAGTGGCAACGTATTATTTTACTCGTCGTCTCGATAATTTCCTTATCTTACTCTATACATGTTCAAAGAATGTATATATACACCTATGTGTATTCAAGCAATATCACCGAATACCATTTTTCCTCCCCTGCCTTATTTTTCTACCGTCACCCCAAAACGTAGCAGCAAAACATTTACCAAGGATGTATTCATGTATTACCTACCAAGCAATATAAGCATATACGATAATGACAACAATGTTCACGACCCTTCCATCATACTGAAGTTTAATTCGCCACACGAAAGAAATATGGTTTTAAAATCTGTCGCTCTTTTTCATAAAACATGCAAAAGACCATTGCATCTCGAAGACACGGGAATAAGTGTACAGGGGAAAGCTGCACGTAATGTCTACTTGCATGCGAGCCTAACATCTAAAAACAGGTTTTTCCTCCAACAAGCAATGCGTCTCAAAAATTGTGGTGCACTCGTTAAAGTGTATACACGCTCAGGTGCAGTCTATGTCAAAGAGAGCGAAGAAGGGGAGACAATACACATCAACAACAACACAACATTGAAAGCCATACATGCTGCTGCTGCTGCTGCTGCTGCGACAGTCAATCAAGAAGACGAAAGAAGAAATCACCAACACTCAACATGATTAATCCAATGTATGAAATATCATTATTAGTATTACTTCTATCATTATTTTTAATTCTATCTCTCGCTTTTTTTCCTCTCATTATTTTCTTTTCCGTTTCTTATTTTCACCAACGTTTACTATTCATTGCTATCCTATCAAAACCCTTTTGTAAAAGTTGTTGCTTTGATTGCTTGTATACTGTGTGTATGTTATTCCGATCTCGCCGATTAATCGCTCGCTACAGAGCTGAGTGAGCGTTTTGTGAGTTCCACTGGCAATACCAGTGATGTTATACTACAAACGATGTTAAAAGTTTTATGCAATCGACGTGACGGATTTAAATTAGCTCATATCAATGCTCAGAGTTTATTGATGAAAATTGATGAATTTAGATACCTTTTCGAAAATTCGAAAATTGACGCGATTTGTGTTTCCGAAACCTGGTTTTCTGCATCTGTGAAGGATGCAACATACTCTCTTAACGGCTATAATATCTTTCGTTCAGATAGGTGCAACCGTGGAGGGGGTGTTGCTATATATGTTAAGGAGAATCTTAAATGTAGGAAGAGGTATTATTCCTCACCGGGTTCTTCTTTCGAGTACTTGTTTCTGGAAATAAACGGCAGTGAAAATAATCTTCTCTTGGGAACGATCTATAGGCCTAACAGATATATTGATTTGGAGCATATATATCGAGTTATTGAAGAAATAACGGTCAGCTCTTCAAACATAATTATATGCGGTGACTTCAACTGCGACCTTTTAATTGATAAAAGATTAAGTGAAAACTTTAGTTCCTTCGATCTTCACCCAGTCAATATTTCAATCCCAACTCATTTTACTCAATCTTCTGCCACGCTATTAGATCATTATTATGTAAGTGAAAAAGATCGAATACTTTTATACGACCAACTCGAAGCTCCAGTTTTCTCAAGACACGATCTCATTTTCCTTACCTATGATTTTAATACCAGTAACACCGTGCTGAGTTCTAGAGTTCAGTTTAGAGATTTTAAGAACATAAATAGAATTTCTCTTGAAAATGCTATACACGCGATAGCATGGAATGACATCTTCCTAATGCCTTCACCAGATGATCAAGTCGATTTCTTAAATTCAAATCTAAATGCGTTATTTAATCAACACGTGCCATTAAAAACACAAATGAGGACTCGTGAAAATAAACAATGGTTTACAAGTATGATAACTGAACTAATAAACCAGCGTGACCTGGCGTATCGACGCTGGAAACGTTTCCGTGTGGATCAACTCCATGAATCTTACAAAACACTACGGAATAAAGTTGTTCATGAGGTGAGACGTGCAAAAATGCGGTTTTTCTCGAACCGTCTAAATGCAAAGTCTGATGGCCGAAAATTGTGGAATAACCTCCGCGAACTAGGAATTGGGAAACAAAGACCTAATTTTCAAGCCCATGTAAATGGGAATGAGCTGAACCGTAGATTTGCATCCACACCTCTTGTACCTCTAAGAGAACACGTATCTCTCGGTAACTTACCTTCACCATCAACGGACACTTTTTTCAGTTTTGCTTGTGTGAACACCACAGACGTAGTTGAAAGCTTCTTAAGCATAAAATCCAATGCCATTGGAGCTGATGATTTAAATCCCATCTTCATCAAAGCTATTCTTCCATTCCTTCTTCCACATTTTACTCATGTAATGAATTCTATCCTTACCACTGGGATCTTCCCATACCAATGGAAAATAGCAAAAATAATTCCAATCCCCAAAAACTCGCTTTGTGATGATTTTAGACCAATTTCAATACTTCCTTTTTTATCAAAAGTCTGCGAACGCCTTATGCAAAAACAATTAAATAACTTTATCACCCGCAACAACATCTTAGTCGATATTCAATCAGGTTTTCGTTCCCACCACAGTTGTATAACTGCACTAACTAAAATAATTGAAGATATAAGGGCTGAACTCGATATAGATAACGTTACATTCTTAATTCTTCTTGATTTTTCAAAAGCATTCGACTTGGTTAATCACTCTGTACTTGTGAATAAACTGCGTCAAAGTTTCAACATATCTCCAGACGCTATCAAACTGATTTCTTCTTATCTAAGCGATAGAAAGCAAGCTGTTTTCTTAAACGAAAATCTATCTGATTCTCTTCCAGTGCAACAAGGAGTTCCTCAAGGATCAATTTTGTCCCCACTTTTATTTTCAATGTATATAAATGAAATCGGGTTCATTATAAATCAAGCATCGAGACACTTTTATGCCGATGACATACAAATTTACAAAAGCTGTCCTTTGGGTCTTATTGATGACTGTGCTGTCACCTTAAATCAGGAATTAGAAAAGATATCTAAGTGGGCATCTTGCAATGGGTTGATTCTCAACCCAAACAAATGCAAATGCTTGGTTATCTCGCGAAAAGAACTGGACTTATCATACTTTCCTTCAATTAATCTAAACGAGAACGCCTTAGAATTTGTAAATACTTATAAAAATCTGGGTGTTATTTTCAATAGAACCTTGACATGGAATGATCACATTAATGCTTTGGTAAGAAAAACTTATGGAACACTCAGAGCGCTATGGACTGCCCAAGAATTCACTCCACTTCAAACTAGATTAATGCTGGCAAGAACCCTGGTAATACCAGTCCTTACTTATGGATGCGAAATTTTTTACAATTGCGACGCCATCAGTAAAAATAAATTAAAGGTTGCCTTTTATAGTACCATTCGATACATTTATGGGTTAAGAAGGTATGACCATGTTTCACATCTGCAGAAAAGCCTCCTTAATATGTCTTTTGATGCTTTCATGAAATTCCGAACATTGATACTATATTTTAAAATTTTAAAAACACGTAAACCAACATATCTCCACGAAAAACTCAGACTGTCAATATCAAATAGATCAACATCTGTAATTTTTCCACGCTTTACGTGTCTGACCTCAGAAAGGCAATTTTTCATTGCTGCATGTCGCCTCTGGAACTCACTACCCACCCATCTGCGTGATTATGATGACCTACACATATTTCAAAAAAATCTTAAAATTTTCTTTTCAAATCAAAGCAACTAACTTATCCCCTCTTTTAAACCCAAGCTAAATCCTTCGTTCTCTTCTCTCTTTATCTACTTTTATCTATATATCTTTCTTCTAAATTATTGTAAAACTTTTCAAAATGCAAATAGTTAAGGTATTCATAAATTTTCCCTTTTATTTTAGTTACACATTATTTTTTTTTTCATCTTTTGTATTCAATTAACTTATTTTCTATTCGTTTGTATAAAATTGAAATTGTTATCTAAGATTTAAATTCATAGACTTTCACTAGGTTATAAGATATCTATTATCTTACTGTGTAAGTTATATAAAGAAAGAAATAAACTAAACTAAACTAAACTAAACTTGTTCCAAGAATGTATCAATACATCTAAATATTCAAGCAATATCTATTTTTCCACCCCTACCTTATTTGTCTACCATCAATTCAAAACGTGACAGCAAAACATGTGCCAAGGATACATTCATATATTACCTACCAAACAATAAAAGCTTATACCATATTTCCACCCCTAACCTAAGTAAATTAAACGCCTTCTTCACCCTCTTAATGTGATATTCACTTATATTTTCTCTTGGTACAACATGCCTCTTCATTCTCTTACATTCCACAAGTTGTGGACATTAGTTCTGCTTCAGCTCTATAGAGGGACTACACAAAAAATCTCCCCATGATAGTACTATAGATTTTATATACAAAGACACGACTAATATAAGGATACATACATACTTCCATACAAAAGTTCATTCAAATTCAAAACCAAAAGTCAATAGGAACAAAAATTATAAGAGGTCAGCTCATGACTCATGAAATGAAGATCCATTTCCATTCGTCCATGTCCTTCTATTATAGCATAAGTACATAACTTCAACTTGTTTAGTAGGAGCAGAGAATAATGAAGAGAAGAAAATACCCTGACCAGCAGTAGCACCACCAAATATGACGGTGGAGTTCCCTCGAACTACAATTTTCTATGTGTGTTTCATATGGGAAATTTCCAAGTAAAAAAGTTTATATGCAACTTTTCAAAAATTTAAGTTAAAAAAACCGATTGTAAAAGAAATATTTTGGTTTTTGAATGCCGTACAAAAAATATCGGAAAAAAATATACAAATATTGACATTTTGAAGTGCATTTTTAAGTATTTTACAGGAGAAAAAAAATTAATTCAAATACCCTGACTAGCTCAAACATATATTTGCCTTTTATAAAAAAAATATTACAAAAATTTCAAAAATATTTTAATCGATTTCCCAGGCATAAAACTTAAAATGTTTGGAAAAACCCATATATTTTTCGTCTTCGTGACGCAAACAAAAATTATAAATATGTGGGCAAAACTCCACCACATTTTTACATGGGACACCCATCCTTAAGTAGTACAAATGGAAATCCCAGGGACGAGTGGAAAGTAATTACCAGCATTACCAATAGAAAATTCAAAATTAAACCAAGTTCAATGACAGTTCAAAATGGTAACTTTGATGTGAATGATACTTGTGATATAGCCAATCTTTTCAATAACCTTTGTGGGGAAGGTTAAAGCCTTCACTGACGACCTTGCAAATTGCAATTGGATATACTGCTACAAGTCCATTGAATTTAGCTGCTGACTTGAATCATGATGTGCATTTGCTAAGGTTATGGTTCACAGAACACAAACTTGTCGTTAGCTCTAAGACCAAGTTAATGTTTTTCTGTCTGGAACCAAAGTTTTTAGAAGAGATTAAAGCCACTTTTTATTTTCCTGATTGCAAGAGTTTCAGTCTATTTCATAGCAGATGCTTAAGACTTTTTTCCCAATTGTCTTCCAATTCAAATGCCACATGTGTAACTGTTTTAATATTGAAGTGGTTAATCAATATAAGTATCTCGGTGTTACTATTGATCAGCACTTAAAATTAAAATGGACTGAACACATACGGAATTTAAAGAAGTACTTTCTCTCAACTGTTCGATGCTTTTACCGCCTAATCGTGGCTCCTTCAATGTAAATCGAAACTTTGCTTAAATACATTGTCTGATTAAATTTAATTGTACGTTCAATTAATTATATGTAAATGTAATGTAAATGCATTTTTTATTTATATAAACGTTAATTTTAACTGTATACCCGCAATGTAAACTTGATTTTATAAAACGAAGCATTATCTGTATTTAATTTAATTTGAATATAAATGCTACACACTATTATCTTGTTTACAAAACTATTAATTTATTTTAGTGAATAAGTACATCTTTAAATTGTTAGAAAGATTAATAAGAAATAAATACAATACAATACAATATAATTAATGGCCCAAAAGGGGCTTTTCATTAAACATTTATAATAAATGATTTATAATAAATAAAAAAATACATTATAATAGTGGGCTATGTTATAATTATAAAATTTCGTTGATTCTTCGTCCTCGGGTTGTTCAGCCCCAGTTTTCCAATGAAGGTTTTTTTTTTATTTTTGCTTTCCTTTTTTATACATGCCTGGATTGGTGATCTACGGCGATCAGGTCTTTTACGTGAAAATGATCCACTTTTACATGCGAAGTTGAATAATGAAGAATCACTATTAACTATGTACATGTAAGTTCCACATAGAGATCTTGTGTTTTTTTTATAGCGTGAGTTCTAGTGTTGGGTGTTTTGTGGGTGAATTTTTTATTTAGGAAGATAGCTTTTTCGTGTCTATTATTATTTTTATCAGGGATGGCTTCTCAATTTACATACGCAGCATTTCTGTGGATTGCTTTTGACGTTATTTTCGGCAGAATTTTAACCAAACAATTTTCAATTGTTGGTGTTGACATTGTTTTTAAAGAATTGCTTTTTTTTTCATTTTGAGTAATTTTTCATTGTATATAAACTGGCAGTATACAATGTAATTTTTAAGAAAATTGAGCTTACTGTCTAGACAGAGGGATTTAGAGCGACCACCCACACATTGTAAACAAATTGTCCCTCAACAAAAATCTGTCATTACTTCGTTTCAGAAAAATTATCGTACTATGTTTAAAGAGTACCTATTAACCAAAAACAAAAATTGAACGACTGGATCGCACGTACTTGCTCGTATGTCCAGTCACAGCGTCAAATAAAATTTCATAAATATGTAGGTTATGATCCCACCACAGCCACTACAAGAGAAAGGAGTATTCTCACTCAACTAAATACTTACACTTAAATATTTATCAAACCAACAATAAGGCAAGCATACCTAAAACTAAATATTCCGATAAGGATAACCAGATGATCATATTGCACGCGGCACCAATATGTACACAAACCAAAACCTAAGTATTCCGATAAGGATAACCAGACGATCATATTGCACGCGGCAACAATATTTACACAAACCAAAACTTAAATATCCCGATAAGAATAACCAGACGCAGCACCAATAAAACTCCAAACAAAGGAAGTGATAAAGTCTTAATCAGAGAAACGACAAAAGTCACGTACACAAATTACTGCAAGAAGTCGCGTACGCAGACAGTTTAAATACGACTGGATAACACGCCAGAACACATTACTGATTTTAACTCAACTCGGATCAAGACATCAAGTTCAATCACTCCGATTAATAAATATTATAATTTTAAATGTTTTAGTTAATAAGTTTAAATATCAGTTTTCAAATAAAAGCTTAAAAACAAAACTCAAAGTTCTTTATTCGATAATTTGGAATAAATTATTTAAAACGTTTGCTGCACAAAGAATTTAATTCTTAAATTCTCCTAACACAAACTGGGAATTGTTCACTAAACTCTATTCGAGATATTATTCGACAATTTGGGATAATCTACTTGAAGTCCATCGACGAAGAATTTCTTAAATAAAATTCTCTGATACGGATCCAAAATTGGCGCAGTCGGTAGGATATACTACAAATACAGTATATCCGAGAAATAAGAACCCACGATTGGAATACCTGGAAAATAATCTTTATTAAAAAGATTCACGAAGACCCGAAGTACCCAAGCAACAAACCTGGAAACCATCTTTTTCAAAAAGATCCATCAAACCAGAAAAAACTCACGGACTGATCTATTTCTTTCAAAAGACAACTCATCGTGGCAAACGAAAATTTGTCAACAAAATAGACCATACTTTCAGGCTGAAATCCATCGTCCCACTCCAATGCAAATGGTAATGACGAGAATCCTGTAGAAGGAAGGACAAAGCAACAACACCCATGAAGAAAATCTTCTCCAAGGAACAAAGAAAAATAACAAATCAACCTTACTCAAGATCCACAGACGAGGAATCAGACCCAGAAGTAATAAATTATAATCTAGATAGATTTAAGAATATAAAATTAAGTGATATAAAAAGTGAAAGCAGTGAAACAAAAATGACTCAAGAAACATTACTCACATTGACGTTAGACCCACTAAAATACATAGAAAAACTCCAACCATTCGATGGAAGGAGAGAAGACCTCTACACATTCTTGACTAACGTAGACGGAATAATTCCGGCATTAAATAGGTACGATTCAACTAATCAATTAATGTGCATAAATATTTTAAAGTCCAAACTGATAGGCAAAGCCAAAAGATGCATAGAAATACATGCACATCTGACCAAATGGTTTGAAATAAAAAAAATTATTAATAGACAATTTCGGAGGATTTGAAACATCACTCCAATTATATGACATATTACGTCAAACCCCATATAAAGGAAACGTTCTACAATTTTACAACGATTTACAAAGAAACTTATGTGAATTAAACCAAAAAACTGTTCAGGAAAACAAAACACATGAAATTCCTAACAACAATACATCCGCATTAAATATATTCAAGGAAAAACTTCCAGTTTACATGCGCACCATCTTATTCGTCCTTAAACCAGCAAATCTTCAGGAAGCTTTACACGAGCTTACATCTGCAGGGTTTATTAACGAAGAAAAAAATTTAGGACTCCCAGAATCAACAGGAAAAAGAAATAACTTTCAAAACCAAAAACCTCAGATTAAAATTGACCAACAAAGAAATGATAGACCACATCATTTTAGCAATAAAACACCTTTTAATCAAAACCCTAACTATAAAGGCAATAACTTTAACCCAAATTACAAACCACCTCATAGAAACCACTATCCCACTCCAATGGATGTACACATCCAGTCAACTCAAGAAAGTTTAAATAAATCATAATAAAGTAGGTAATGAGGATTTTCAAAAAATAGCCTCGGAAACGCTTACACCAGACAAGGAGACCTACCCTATATCAAACTAGAAAAAGAAAATAAAACCATTAGACTTCTTATTGATACAGGAGCAACGAACAGCTTGTTAAATCCCTCTAATGCACCCAAAGAATACATTAGAAAACTCACAAACCCAATGGAAATTAAAACAGTAGGAGGTTCCATCTATATAAAACAAGAATTAATAATGCCCAAAGAAAAATTTGCAATTCCAACAAAACAAGATTGTACCTTTCAACTCTATGAGTTCCACAAAGACTTTGACGGTCTAATAGGAAATAACATTTTGTGCCAAAACGACACAATAATCAATACAAAAACTAAAACAATACAAATAAACAAATATTTAACTCCATTGTACTTCTCGCAAGAAGACGAAAAAGAATACATAAAAGAAATCAATTCACTTTACTCTCTAGAATACCAAGAGACTGAACACATCGAAAATTTGGATGATTCACGCATCAGTCATTTAAATATAGAAGAAAAGAAAGAATTGAAAACCTTATTAAAAAATTATAAAAAAAATATTTTACAAAAAAGGAAGTGATTTAACTTTCACTAATCATGTAAAACACACCATACCAACACAAAATAAAGAACCAATATTTACTAGAATTTATAGATATCCCGAAATCCATAAAAACGAAGTAAATAAACAAATAACTGAATTATTAGAACAAAAAATAATTCAACCTAGCGTTTCACCATACAACGCACCAATATGGGTAGTACCCAAAAAGGAAGACAAAGTAGGAAATAAAGAATGGCGCATAGTCATTGACTACAGAAAATTAAATAATATTACAAAAGAAGACAAGTTCCCTATTCCCTTGATTGACGATATTCTAGACAAATTAGGAAAGGCTAACTATTTTACTACGTTAGATCTAACCAAAGGTTTCCATCAAATAGAAATTGACCCCAAAGATAGAGAAAAAACGGCTTTCTCGACACTATCAGGTCATTATGAATGGCTTAGAATGCCATTTGGTTTAAAAAATGCAACTGCGACATTTCAACGCATGATGAACCAAGTCTTAAAAGAATTTATAGGAAATATCTGCTACGTATATTTAGATGATGTAATCATCTAGAACACATAAACTCATTAAATAAAATTTTTAAGAGATTAGAAGAAGTAAATCTAAAAATCTCATTAAACAAAAGCGATTTTCTAAAGAAAGAAAGCGAGTTCCTAGGACATATAATAACTCCGGACGGAATAAAACCTAACCCAAACAAAATTCAAGTAATACAAAATTTTCCCATCCCAAAAAACATCAAAGAAATACAACCTTTCGTAGGAATGACAGGATATTATAGAAAATTTATCCTCGATTATGCAAAAACTATAAAACCAATGACGAAATACTTGAAAAAAGATACCAATATAGATCTGAAGGATCAAGAATACAACGAAGCATTTAAAAAACTAAAATTAGCAATGTCTGACGACCTAATAAATAGACACCCTGATTTTACAAAACCTTTTACGTTAACTACAGACGCATCTAATTACGCAATAGGAGCAGTCCTCAGTCAAACACATGGACCACTAAGCTTTGCTTCAAGAACGTTAAACGCACATAAATGCAACTATAGCACCATAAAAAAAGAATCATTAGCCATTGTATGGGCTACAAAGCAATTCCGACACTACCTTTACGGTAGGAGATTCAAAATACTCACTGATCACAGACCATTGATATGGTTACACAACCTTAAAGAACCCAATTCCAAACTGCAGAGATGGAAGACAAAGCTAGAAGAATACGATTTCGAAATCGACAATCTGCAAGGAAAAGAAAACAAAGTCGCCGACACACTTTCTAGAATAAAGATAAACGAAACAAACGAAATAAACAATAGAGTTAGTCTCTACCAAACACTCAGAAGAATCTAGTAGCGAATTCATATCACCGAAAAACCTATAAACTTCTTCAAAAATCAAATAATCTTAGACATAGGAGAAAAATCTTATAAAAAAATAACCTTTTACAAATCAAATAGAAGAATTCATGTAACAAAACCCAAATTCGGAAACGAAGATTTCCAAAAACTAATGTTAGAAATTCCAAATACCAAACAAAATGCGATATATATTAAAGACGAACGACTATTCATAAAATTCCAGAACTATTGGAAACAAAACCAAAACAAAAAATGCAAGTAATTAAGAAGTAAAACCTTATTAAGAGATGTAAAAGAATTAACAGAACTAAAAGAAATAATAAACAAAACACATTTAGAATACAACCACATAGGAATAGAAAAACTTCATTTAGAACTCAAAAGAGACATCTATTACCCAAACCTCAAAAAAGAAATTACAAAAATAATTAATAATTGCGAAACATGCAACCTAAAAATCGAAAGAACCCCCATAAAGTTACCTTACGAAAAAACCCCCACTCCAAGTGAACCTCACCAACATTATCATATCGATATTTGGATACTAAACAAAAACGAAAAATTCCTCACTTGTATAGACAAATTTAGCAAATTTGCATCTATTGAAAAAATTAAAACAAAAAACCAAACAGATATAACTAACGACAAAATGTTCACTTATCTGAAAATACCCAATACAATTACGTTAGTCAACGACCCAACTTTTCAAACCTATTCAATTACAAATTACTCAAATGAAAGAAAAATAAACACACATTTTTCTCCACCTTACAGGCACACGGGAAACTCTGATATAGAACGCCTGCACAGTACTCTAAACGAACACCTAAGAATAATAAATCTTAGGTACTAGTAGCAAGCAAAAACATAAAAATTGATAAAATAGAACAAGAACTTGTAGTTCTACAATCCAACCCAATTAAACTAATTCAAGATTATGAAATCTTACTGCACGTAATAAACCTAACCCATTTTCAACATCTAATAACACAATTAGAAGATCAAATCATTCGATCAACCAAACCATTCGACCTAATTAGAGAAGAAATTCAAACTCTAAAAATAAAAATTGAAACCATAATACCCCACCATATTATCCACAAAAGAGGATGGATTAATATAATAGGCACAGGATTCAAATACGTCTTTGGAACACTAGACGATGATGACAGACAATTAATCGAAAATATAATAGACAAGTTAGAGGACAATACTAAGAACTTAATTAATAATAAAAATAAACAATCAATTCAACGAACAGTTAAAACAGATACAAGACATATTCAGACAGAGTCAAAAATCACTGAACAATTATAAAAATGTAAATGATGAAATAAATAACATCCGAATGGAATTAGAATTAAATAAAAACTTTGTAAAATTACAAAAACTAATTGAAAAAATTGATGACATTATCATGACGAGTAGATCAGGAATGCTCACTCAAGATATAATCACAGCAAAAGAAATTGTTGATTATCAATTAAATTTAGAGAAAATTCAAGAAATCAAAATTGTATTAGCAACCTACAAAGAAAACTTACTAATTATCATTAATATACCCACATATTCTGAAGAATTATACAATGAATTACAAATTAACATTTCCAAAAGAAAATAAAACTATCAAATTAACAAATAATCATGTACTACAGAAAGAATCAAATTTATATAAATTTACAAATACAAAAAGGAATATTGAAATAATACAAGATATTTGTATTAAAAACCTCATGAAACATGAAACCAATATCGATTGTACTAAAGAACATTACACTAAAGAAAATGTAGTCTATGAAAATAAATGAAAAAATTATTGTAAAAAACCTAAAATACCAAGAAATTAAACAAAATTGTAACCCTTTAAATTACTCTTTAAAAGGAAATTATATAATCGAACTAGAAAATTGTTCAATAAATATTAACAATGTAACCTACAATCTAAAATGTATGAACAAATGTTAAACATAATGCAAATACCAGAACATGAAATAACCGAAACCAAACAATTAAATTTTAAAAACATAGAAAACATTGAACACAACATTCTCAATACCTAAAGAAAAAAATAGTCACGGTATTTATGGCATTATCATATTTTTAGTATTAACATTCTTTATAATAATCTTGTTAAGATTAAGAAAGTCTAACAAACACACCACGAATGTAAATCTGCCAAACGTCGAATTTCACCGTTTACCCGATCTTTCGCCGGGAGGGGTTATGATCCCACCACAGCCACTACAAGAGAAAGGAGTATTCTCACTCAACTAAATACTTACACTTAAATATTTATCAAACCAACAATAAGGCAAGCATACCTAAAACTAAATATTCGGATAAGGATAACCAGACGATCATATTGCACGCGGCACCAATATTTACACAAACCAAAACCTAAATATCCCGATAAGAATAACCAGACGCAGCACCAATAAAACTCCAAACAAAGGAAGTGATAAAGTCTTAATCAGAGAAACGACAAAAGTCACGTACACAAATTACTGCAAGAAGTCGCGTACGCAGACAGTTTAAATACGACTGGATAACACGCCAGAACACATTACTGATTTTAACTCAACTCGGATCAAGACATCAAGTTCAATCACTCCGATTAATAAATATTATACTTTTAAATGTTTTAGTTAATAAGTTTAAATATCAGTTTTCAAATAAAAGTTTAAAAACAAAACTCAAAGTTCTTTATTCGATAATTTGGAATAAATTTTTTAAAACGTTTGCTTTACAAAGAATTTAATTCTTAAATTCTCCTAACACAAACTGGGAATTGTTCACTAAACTCTATTCGAGATATTATCCGACAATTTGGGATAATCTACCTGAAGTCCATCAACGAAGAATTTCTTAAATAAAATTCTCTGATACGGATCCAAAATTTGTATAAAAAGAACATTAAAGTTTTTATCGATTTTTGGGTCTTCTGATTGTTTGAAAAAAAGTACGTAAGAGTTTTCAGCGGACATTTTTAAACGCCATTTTATTTCAATACAAAATGTAAAACAGTGTGATTTTTTTCAAAATCGTAGGAACGGTTTTTTAATAAAGTGGTTTTTATTAAGCAATTTTTGTTAAAAATTAAAAAAAAATAATTAAAGAGTGCAAGCTTTAGCACGAAAATAACCTTCATTTAAAAAACAAAACTAAAAAAAAAATAGCTTACGCGTTTTCAAAATATCGATTTTTTCAAAAAAATAAAATAAATAAAAATTATTAACAATATACAAAAAAAACAGTTTTCGGAAGTATTTTACATTTAAATTACTTAAGCAACCTACAAAATTGATTGCTGAATATCAATTTTGGTTTTAATAGGTTAACCAGTTCACGAAAAAGTCAAATAATAAATAGTCTAGCTCACCATCTTATTTTTTGTTCACCAAAACATAATGCTTACCAACAATAGCATACTGATTTTTTTTTCATAAACATGCTTAGAGCCGTTTTCGAGAAAAATAAGATTTTACATAACCGTTATATGAAAGGCACCGTTATGATTTGAGCTAAAAAATGTCCTCTGTAAAGTGTCAAAATAACCTTATGTTACGATTGGCCTTACGGTTCAGACTGTAGTCCAAAATACATACGTACAGACAGAACTTTGCCAGTAACTCAAATATGTTTCTCTATCATTGTAATGTCATGTTTGATTGTTATCTCAACATTTTTAATCTGCACGAATGAAAATTATTTATTTCGTTCCGTAAGGAGCTTTTTAAAAAACTCTTTATTGTTTAAACTCCAAATAAGAACTGAACTTGATTACAATCTGTTTCTTACTTATATCTTATAACTAATGTATCTTAAGCATATATCGATCGAGAGAAAATGATGTCGTGATGATTTCATTGTCGATCGAGAGAAGATGATGTCATGATGACTTCATCGGGATTCTGGTTAAAGTGTAATATGATCCTCGAACGTGCTTAGTTGGCTGTTTCCTGTTTTGAAGTTTGAGGCACGAATTCAATTATAATTTTAATAGTAATGAAGCTCCTTAACTCCCCCCTTTCTTTAGGAAGAACGTCCCGCTTCTTCTTCAAGCCGTTTTGTTAGAAGTATGGCTCGTTGGTTTATATTATCAAACAGGATCTCATCCCGGTTTCGTTGTTCGTTTAATTTCTTGATATATAATAATTTGATATATTTGGATAAAATAACATATGTTAAGATAATAATTATTAGTAATAGGAAAATTGAAATTGAATGATATTCGATATGTTTAGCAATTTTGGACATTAAATTTATATTCTTAAATTTCAAATCTTCATTATTTGAATCCATATATTTTGTTATTACATAATTGTTTATATGAGTTGTACTAATATAATTCCATATTTTTGAAGTTGGATTCTCATACGTTACATTATCAATTACTGTTTCATTTTCAAAAATTATTAAATAAACTCCTTCTATAGAGTTATTATCCACTGTATGGTCACCTGACAATAAAATGGCACCATCTTTAATTAATTCTATATTTTTATTCTTTTCCTTAATTTTAGTATAATTTCCGTTTTCTTTATTTAAAATTTTGGATAAACAAGATTTTTTCAAAGATAATTTACAAAATGTATTTCTTAGTTCTATTTTACAATTTTCAACATTTAAATACGTATTATTACATTTAATTATTTCTTTTTCTATTTCCAATTTACCATCTTTTTGGCTTATAGCTCTAGTTTCGTATAGCATCTTTATCGCATCTTTATCGCATCTTTATTTTGTAAAATTTTAAATTTTGATATGTCCATGAGGTCAGTTAATGTCATACTTTCTTGTTCATGATTTAATTATTTGTTGAATGTCATTTAAGTTCAAAATACCTATATTTTGTATTTCAGCTTTAGCTAATGTAACTGAATCGTGTTTTGTAGTTCAGTTATTATAAATTTATTTATTTGTTTATACAATTCTAGATTTTGAGTCGCTTTGGGTTATTGAAGTGATATTCTTTAATTCGTCAATAGTCTTAAATAGTTCAGAATTTATCATAAATTGTTTATTGTTATTGTCTATTAATTCCGAGAGTTTATTTGTTACAAATATATGATCATCGTGGTCGGTGTTCCAGCAATCCACTTCCATATGGTTCCTAATTCATTTATACCTCTCATTGTCCTAATATTTTTTATTTCTAACTGGCTAAATAACATTTCAATGAGGTCAATATCTATGTCTTCATTCATTTTAACATAAACAGATTGCGTCTCCGTTCTCTATCAATACGTAATCTTTTTTAGTGTAATCAATAATTTCAGATGATGCAATTGTGGTGATTGTCGTTAATGTAATTAAGATATTCACTTCCTTGAAATATAAGATTTAAGTTTTAATGTTATCCTTACGTATAATTCTATTTTTCTTATGAATAACTACATTCCTGCCTTAGTCTTCTTTAACTTTCTGTATAGTGCAATAAATTGCTACCACTCCTGGTTGGATAAATTCTTTCAAGATTGTCTTTAGATTGTCTAATGTATCAAATTCTATTATGTGTCTTACCTTACTTAATAAAACTTGTTGTTTAAATTGATTTAATGGTCTCGTTGTTTCTTTTATTTCATCATTATCACTGCTTTCTGCAGAATGTTTTCTGCAGAATGCTGAGTTCCATCTGATGAAGAACTATCCGTTATGTGGTTTAGATTTTGTCTTGAAAGAGCGTCCGCTACTACATTTGTCGCTCCCGGTTTGTAAATTATTTTGGCGCATATTCTTCAATTAATGCGTGCCATCGCTTCATTTTAGTGGTTGGATTTCGCTGTGATACTGCGAACGTTAGGGGTTGGTGATCAGTATAGATCTCTAAATTGGTAACTCCATATAAATAATTTTTAAAATTTTTGAAGGCATAAACTATCGCATATATTTCTTTTTCATTGACTGCGTAAGATCGTTCTGTTTTACTTAATATTTTACTTATAAATGTTATTGGTTTATTATCTTGTGATAACACTGCTCCTACTTCATCATCAGACGCGTCCGTTGTAAGAACAAATATTTTTGTATAATCTGGTTGATTAAGCTCAACTTCGGATTGAAGGTGTTCTTTTAATGTATTAAAAGCTTTAGTTGCACTCTCATCTAGATTTATTACCGTTTTCTTTGCAACGTGTGTGGAAACTTGACCGTTTTCACTTGACAAATACTTTGTTAGTGGGTTTTGAAATCTGAGCGTAATTTCTAATAAACTTTCTATAATATCCAATCATTCCTAGAAAACTGCGTAGCTGTCTTAGAGTAGTTGGTAGTGGATATTCCTTAATTGTTTGTACCTTCTCTGGATTAGTTTTAATTACATTATGTACTATAACGTAACCCTAAAATTCTACCTCTAGTTCGAATAGTTTAGATTTCTCTACTGAAATCTTCATATGGGCTTTCTCTAATTCATTCATAATTGTTTCTATATCTTAAACATGTTTTTCTAAAGTTTCAGAGAATATAATGATGTCATCTATGTATATGTGACATATTTTTCCTACATATGGACGTAAAATATTGTCCATCGCACGCTGGAATATACTAGGTGCGTTTTTAAGACCGAATGGCATACGTACATATTCGTATTTTCCATTGTTTATAGAAAATGCTGTCTTTTCAATATCTTTATCTTTCATTAAAATTTGATGGAATCATGATTCCAAATTGAGAGTAGTAAAGTACTTTGCTTTACCTAAATTACTTAATATCAAATTTGTATCGGGAATCGGATACTTGTCAGATATTGTGTTTTCATTGAGTTTTTTTATAATCAATGACCAATCTATTTTTACTTGTACCGTCGTCGTTTAGACCTTTCTTTGGAACTACCCAAATAGGTAAATTGTATGGGCTTTTTGACGGTCGAATGATTCCAAAGTCGTTTGCAGAAAACGGGTAAGGGTATTGTTTAGATAAAATGGGCTTGTCATTAGAAGTTCTAATTTCTGCCATAATATCTGTTCTAAATGGTAAAGATGTGTCTACATTTTTATGAATACTTGTAATTTTCTTCAAAGTAGATGCTCTTAAGGCGTCTATGTTCCCCGTTTGAATAATATTATTTAGAACAAATTCTTTGTTGTTATTTTTCGTTATATTTCGTTATATTTTAATTCTTGTTTTTCAAAGTCTATACTTCCTTTGACTAACTTTATTAAATTCATTCCTATTAATGCATCGAATTCTAAGTTTTCTGTTATATAAAATCTGCACTTTTTGTCAAATATTAGTACGTCATGATATTTTTTTAATTTTTAATTTTAATTGTGCCTTTGTCGTAGTTTTTTTTAAGTATAATGAGGTCAATAGGATCGTTAAAAATGTTTGGACTGCAATAATTACTGTTTGCACCAGTATCGAGCAATATTCGTATAGCATTGCCTTTTATTGTTCGTCGAATGTAGGGTAATCCCTAAATCGTCTAAAAAAATGTTTCCATCTTCGTTTATGTTGTTAATTCGTGCAGGTGTGCAGGTCTATACGACTGTTCGTTTCTGTTGTTAATTCGTGCAGGTGTGCAGGTCTATACGACTGTTGTGAGTTCTCTAATGTTCGTTTGTTTATTCGAATGTATTGTGTGTCGGTTTTTGCCGACGTGGCTGATAATTGTAATCTCTATTATCCTGTCCAAAAGGATTATACGTTTTCTTATTATGTTCGAAGTTTTGTTGTTCAGCTTTTGTAATGGGCCTATGGGCTGAACTTCCTAATTCTATAGGTTCTGGTTTACTAAATTGTTTAATTGGATTTCGTTGAGGAAATCTTAAATTATTCTGAGTCCTTGTATCTGCAGAATGTGAATGTACGTGAGCCCTGCTAAATTGTAAAGAAAATTGGGTTCTGATATTGTTCGATTCTAATTCTTGTGCTTTCGCTAGAGCACTAGGTAGATCATCTGGGGAAAGCGAGAGCAAAATGTTAGATAGTGGAGGATTTAATACTGTTATGAATACTCGTAGAGCATTCCTACGAAAACTGTCATTGAGTTCCCTGGCTAGGGCTGAATCGGTACCATGAGACATGATGGTTTTATTAATCAGAAGTGTTAATTTTACATTAAATAAATTATAATAATCAATCAGGCTTGTATTGCCCTGTCGTAATACACTGAGTTCTTGCTCTATTATATGAGCAGGTCATTTATCTGCGTAAGCGAATTCGAGACGTGAAATTATCCCGTCGAAATTTAAAACTGTACTGTGGTTTGTTAGAATATCGTTAGCGTTTTGAGTTACTTTATTTCGGAAAATCGTCAGTGCTGCGAAGTATTTTGTACTTCCTATTTTATATAGCGAGATGGAATTATGAGCAGGTTCTCGCCAACTCACATAAGAATTAATATTGCTTCCCGAAAATTCAGGTAAAGACTTTCTTACGTCTAGAGTTTCATGACATTCAATATGATCTAGAATTGTCTGTTTCTTGTATTCAGTAACTAAATTTGTATTCGTCACCGATTCTAATGTCGTTTTAAGTGTATTAATTTCCGCACGAAGCGAAACTGTTTGTTCAGCGAGTAGCTGAGAGATCAGGTTTTGTACTTCTTCTGTAACCGGCATTTTGACGTCTTTTTTAATTGTTTTAAGATTCAAGTTTTCAAATTCTTTTAATAAGTCGTCCAGTTTTTTTATTTAAAGGAAAAGTGCGTATTTCACAGAAAATATTTTAATTTTTAATTTTCTAATTCTTTCTTAATATCTAAACACACTTAAAAATGCAAAATATCTTACTTTAAATATTTCTGCTGCTTCCGCTGGATGAAAATTTGTAATTTATGTCGTCTATTTGGACGACTGCTACTGCTTCTGCCGATTGAAAATGTGTTACTGATGATCTCACATTTTTATTGTTTATTTATTCAGCTTTGTTTGGTTGCATTGAATACATTTTAGCGTTCCTTTGTTTATACTTTATTTTGTTTATTTATTTTTGTTTTTGTCTTTATTTTTATTTATTTTTATTTTTATTTTTTATTCGCTCTTGATTTCTTTTTTTTTTTTTAATTTTTTATTTAGACAAATTATTTTGCACGTCTTCTTGTTGTTGCTTATATACTCTTTTATTTTATTTACGTGTTTATTCAATTCTTTTTTTATTTTTTCTTCACTGGGTTTTTCAATTTTTTTTTTTTTTTTTGAAAAAAACGAAAAATTTAATTTTATTTTCTTCCTTTATTTTCAATTCACTTTTTATTTTTCTCCTTTTTTAGGATACTTTTAAAGTTTTTTTTGTTCTCCTTTTTATGAAGGATACTTTTTGAATATTTGTTTCCCTTTTCTTTGAAAGGTACTTATTTATTTAATTTTCGTGGTAACACCTCACATCACACACGAGACAATATTAATTTTCCCCCTACTTGTTTTTTTTTTGTCAGGTTAACAGAAAATAATATGTTCTGTCACGGTCGCCAATTATTTATTTCGTTCCGTAAGGAGCTTTTTAAAAAACTCTTTATTGTTTAAACTCCAAATAAGAACTGAACTTGATTACAATCTGTTTCTTACTTATATCTAATAACTAATGTATCTTAAGCATATATCGATCGAGAGAAAATGATGTCATGATGATTTCACTGTCGATCGAGAGAAGATGATGTCATGATGATTTCATCGGGATTAAAGTGTAATATGATCCTCGATCGTGCTTAGTTGGCTGTTTCCTGTTTTGACGTTTGAGGCACGAATTCAATTATAATTTTAATAGTAACGAAGCTCCTTAACTTGCATAACTTGCATTATAGTACCTATGTATAATCGCAAGTAGCCCACAAAACATACGTACAGACAGACGACAGACAGAATTTTGCCAGTGACTCAAATATGTTTCTCTATCATTGTAATGTCATGTTTGATTGTTATCTCAACAGTTTTAATCTGCACGAATACACAACTTGCATTATAGTACCTAAAATCGCAAGTAAAATAGATTGTACGAATGGATCGCACGTAATTGCTGATATGTGCGGTCACATCGTCGAATAAATTTTAAAAAATAAGTATCATTAACGTAGAAAAATAACACTACCTGAACTTAAAATAAAATGCACGACTGAGTCGCATGAAATTGTTCTTATGCTGGATAATTGCTTAGTGGTTGGATCTGTATGTACATATTAAAATAAAAAAAATATTTTTTTTTTCGTTTTTTAGTTTAATAGTTTTCTCAGAAAAACTAAATTTCTACCGAGGAATAAAATATTGAAAATCGTTCGACCAGTTTTTTTTTTTAAATGGTTTTTTTTTTGAAAAACTTTTCGAAAAAATATTTAAATTTTCTTAGTAGTCATTATAAAAAAATCATATTTTCTGTATTTTAATTAAATAACAGATGGACATATATTCTAATACCGTATCTTAGACTGTCGGAGTTTCTTTCGATAACTGTGAAATTAATTTTTAAATAAAATAATTTTAATAAATACAGATTCATCTTAGAACGTATAAATATGCTTTGCTTGTTTTTGTAGGTTGTAGGTACGAAATTAAAAGTAATTTAAATAATGAGGTAATTTTTATCAAATAAATCAAATAGGAATCGCCAATGAAAGGTATTAGAAAAAGGGGAAAAATAATTGCAAGTCTATTCATATGGGGGGTGGGTAGGGGCGGTCTTTAAGGATTGAAAATGTTTTTTTTCGGATTTTCGGCAAAGTTTAAACATTTAATCGAAAAATGCTTTAGAGAGAAGTTGTAGGCAATTAAAAAAACCTAAAATTTCGATCCAGGGTATTTTGAACATAACGCATAAATAAAAATCTCAATTTTTATGAGATATCGGTTTTTTTATTTGTTTAGTTTTTTTTTCAAAAAAAAAAATTACGCACTTAAAATTTTGAGCATTTATACATATTTAAGTCCTTAAATAATCCTCATTTGTCGGAAATTTGTTACTTAAATAGTTTCTGAGATATTAACGAGTTTCGAAAATATCAACAAAAATTTTGGTTTCTTAACTTTTCATTTTGTTTGCCTTGAATTACAGAAAAATCTTTTTTTTTTGGCGAACAATTTCCCGACGCAAAGTGTAGTATTTTTAATTAGTTATTATTTTCCATTATTTTTGCTCAAAATTTTGCTCAAAAAATTCGTATCGGAACTGGGCTATTAGATAATAATAGAACTTTAATTTTTCATAATTAAAAGCAGTGTTTTTTAGAATCAAACAAATAACCGATTAGCATCGCATTGTTTTTACTACTAGTCGACTAGCGTAGTAAAAAACATAATTGCCATTTTGTTGTTAAAAAAAGGAAAATAAGCACGTTCGCACTTGGGGCTTTTTTAGAATTATAGGTACAATACAGGTTAATTATTGTATATAATTCACATTTAATCGCAACTGAGCCGTCAAGAGCTGTTCGCATTCCAGTTTGAGATCGTGGCGGCGGATGTTGTGCGATCGACAGTATTTTGTTCTGTAAATAGGGGAGTCATTCATTCTGCTTGCTACATAAGTATACATGCATACATACATATATATCTATGAGCAAGTGAAAACATAATGAAGATGTCAAGTGGATAGTCGCATAATCGGACAGTCGGACAGTAAATGTGTTCTGATTTTTACACGAGTACTTCCATCCATTTTCTAGATAACACTTTTCGTACTAGCAAAAATACAGATACAACATTACTTGAGAGCTTGAGACTGGCGAGGGCGACGATTCGAATTCCAAGAAAGAAATCATGTAGGTACAGTAATTGAGTATATTAAACGAATTTCAGCAGGAAGATTCTAATTTACAAAAAGCTGCATCCTATCTATGAAAACGATATATTGTATGCTCTGCTCATACTTAACTTAGTTCGGTTTAAGTTGTCAAACATGGCAAACGTCTACGACGTTAAGGCAAGTTTACATAAATTTGGTTGGCCAGACTATATGGTTTTTGTGTTAATGTTGCTGAGCTGTGCTTTTATTGGAGTATATTTTGCTCTTAAAATGCGCCACGAAGCAAAGAATAGAAAAATTGGAAATAATAAAGACGCAGAAGATAGTTATTTAGTTGGAGGAAGAAATATGAAAATGTTCCCAATATCGATGTCGCTGATATCGAGGTGTGTGTTGTTTTGTGTTTATTTTTTTGTATTCGCTTGCTTTGCAAAATTAAAATCCGAAATCGAAAAAAAAAATATATTTAAAAAAAACATCAAGGCTTGGAAGCAGGACAAAAAAATTTGTAACTACATATTTCAGAATATATGACGTAGCTAGGTATATCACAATGATACTTTTTAATGAATGTGAATTTCTTTAAGCAAGGTTATAACATATAATAAAGCTTTGAGAAAATTCAATGTAAAAGAAGTTCAATATTCAATTTAATAAAAATGAATATTATCTAGGTATAACTAGTTAAGGAAAATTGTATGGTTTAAATCCTTGGGTTTTGGCTTTTTTCAGACTTCTTGTGCTAGTTATAACGTTGCCCATGGGCTTAAAAAAAGAAAAAAATAACATCAATTATAATTATCCGCCTATGGTGCTGAAAATATTTGGTCCTATTTTATTTTTTTAATAAGTGTCGTGCAACATACATCCGTATTCAAAAATTCAAAAAATTCTTTAGGACATAAGTAAGTATAGCTATTACCTACTTAAGTATAATGTGTGTGAATTCGTATTTTATTATTTTTTATCAATCGTTTCATATGCAAAGAAAGGCACTGTGAAGATTCTTTTGATGCCTTTAACATGTGCAGCAGATGGCTTATCTAGATATTGGCTAAGCACATTTTCCGCGTAGGCAATATCTGGTCGAGTCTCAATAGGAAGGTACATAAACATAAGGCTTCCAAATTCCAATAGCTTCTCGAAATGAACAGGTTTGTTATTTTGTTTTCTTTGTAGTTTAAAACTTGATGTTCGGGTCAGTAGGTGTACCTACTTACTGATTTGAAGATTCCATACTGATATTTTTCGCAGTATTACTTCTGCTTCTGATTGATGATCAGTTTTGATTCCGTAGAGATGATATGAAGTCCGAGAAAATATGTGGCTTCAAACTCTGACTCAATCTAGATGTTCCATCAAACTATCTAATTAGTTTTTGCTCAAGATGTCGCCACCATTCATCAAATATACCTACACATGGGTCCGCCTGGCATTGCCAAAGATTAAACGTTTTCCAAGTTTCTCAATTTTTTTGGTCCAACACTCGCGGAGCCTGTTTAAGCCCATACAAATTCCTTTTTCATTTTCAGATTCTATTCATTGTACATTGTATATGAACTGCTATAGTACTATCATGGTGACATGTGGACCGTGGCGTTCCAAGCGGCTCTAGGTAAAGTTAACTCGGTAAATTAAAAGAGGCGAACGCGGCGAACAAAGAAAATTCTAAGAGAAACTCTGTGAACATGTACTTTGCTCTTTGCAGTTTGCAGTTTATATACAATGATGCGGTATAGTTTTTTTTTCGCACAACTGGATTGCTTCACACAAGCAGGGCGACGAGATGGCTAGTTAAAAGGATTGACAAAAAAGAAGAAAAACGACTTTTGTAAATGAATGGTGTCTGGGGGGTGGGTATATGTTTAAGCTGGTTGATAAGTTTATTTTGAGTTTTATATTTTTTTCATATAAAACATTCGAGGGTAGGTAGATATTTAGGTATGTACCTACATACATCCCTACATAATGTGTGTATTTACGTAGGTATACTTGTTATATTATCTTTGATAAAATGTTCAGCTAAATTCAGGTCGATCGGTCGGTTGTCGGTGTGGTAGATGGTATGAGCGAGGGTGAGGGAGATACTAAAAAGGAAAAACTTAATAAGCACATGTGTATGTGTATTGTGTATATCCTGTTCTCGGTGACGGTGAACAACGAAGAGGATCGACAATGATTTTATTTTTTGAATTTTCATTTCATTGGCTTCGTTATCGTTGATGTTGAATTTTATGCACAAGTAGCTTTGTGATTATAGGGACTATGAGTCAAGTTTAGGATTCGTGAACATAAAAAAATTATGATAATAATCAAACATTACATTACGATGATAGAGAAACATATTTGAGTTACTGGCAAAATTCTAACCGTCTGTCTGTAGGTCTGTCTGTACGGATGTATTTTGGACTATAGCCTAAACCGATGAGCCAATCGTCTTCAAATATAGAACTTAAGGTTAATTTGACATTTTACACAGGAGTTTTTTCAATTTTTACTTGCGATTATAGGGACTATAAGGCAAGTTTAGAATTTGTGAATATAAAAAAAATGTTTGATAACAATGAAACATGACATTACGATCATAGAGTAGTCTAAAAAAGTGATCGACAAAAAATGACTGTCTGTCTGTCAGTAGGTATGTATAACGAGCTGCAGCCTAAATGGCTTAAGCGATTATCTTTAAACTTGGTGTGTGTGATTATTTTGGCATTCCCCAGGGGGGACATTGAAACTTAAATTGTAGGCCTAAAAGTAAAGGAAGTGCCATATGACCGTTGAGTTGAGTTGTTTTCTTGATTGAAATTTTTGCATTCAGTAGGTAATCGAGTATTTTTTTATTTGTTAGTTGTTTTTGCATGTTTATGTGTTTATCATAGGCGTCCTTATTATTTATTCTGTATGCTGTATGCTGTTACGATCATGAAATGCTTTAAAATAAATAACGATAAATAAATAATAATACAAATAACGAAGTTTGCTTTCATTAGACTAGTGGCAAAATTTGGGGGAAAATATTAAACAAATAATTTTTTTATGAAATCAAAAAACACTATTCATAACGTTTTTTGGAAAAAAAAATGTAAGCCATCTTATTTCTTTTGCTAATTTTTATTTTATATATTTTTCATTTCAAAATCGTTCGACCAGTTTTTTGAAAAACTTTTCGAAAACATATATATAATTTTTTTTGACCATATCAATTTAAAGAAATCTCTAGTTTATACTAGGAGAAAAAATTAAAAAAATCTATAGATTCGTTTTCAAAATATTCAAAAAACAAAATAAGTTTTTTAAAAAATTATTAAAAATTAAAAAAAATTTTTTTTGAAAATTTTAATAAGCAATATTATTTAAATCATAAAACACTACATATTTTGAAAATTTTATCAAAATCCGTCAATTAGTTAACGAGAAAGTCTAATTTCAAAAAACCGGTCATATGGGAGGTACCGTTATAAAACTTTTTCTGAAAATCCATTTAAACTAAAACCTAGATTTTGCATAGAAAACATCATTCTGAAAGTTTTATCAAAATCTTAGGAGCCGTTTTCGAGAAAAATAAGTTTTTCATTAAAAGTTATATGGCAGGTGCCGTTAGTTTTGGAGCTAGAATGCCAATTCCAAAAACTGTCGGGTAGAGCACTCTAAAACTACTATGTACCAAGTTTGAATCAAATCGGCCCAACCGTTTAGGCTGTAGATATCGATACGGACAGACAGACAGACAGACGGACGGAATTTCCGGACCCACTTTTTTTAACTTCGCTATCATCGTAATGTCATGTTTGATTGTTAGAATTTTTTTTACGAATGCATAACTTGCCTTATAGTTCCTATAAATCGCAAGTAAAAAACTATTCGATTACTACTGAATGCAAAAATTTCAATCGAGAAAACGAAAGCTTACACCTGCCCCTAAATAAACAAATTAGCACACAGGAGCAAGTACGTGCGACCCAGTCGTGCCTTTTATATGTATATTTATTTTTTTCTGAAATTCTTTATTTAAAAAATAATATGTGTCTCTATCATCGTAATGTTATAGGTATTTGATTGTTATCTCAATTTTTTTTTCTAATATAATAATTGCAAGTAAAATTTAAACAATTAGGTATTACAAATGTAAAAAACACGTGGTATTTTTAGAAATTCTATAGAAGATTAGTACAAAGAAATATTTTGGTTTAACTATAAATTTCTTTCCTGCAAGCTAACCTGGGTAGGTCAACTAGTACCTCTTATATAAACCACAAACAAACAAAAGATCTTTGTTACTATAAATCAATAATATATAATCAATAAATAATAATATAAATCAATTTACAAACAATTTGATTGAATTTCTGCACATAGTTTATATGTATGTACCTATATGTATATGTTGGTACCTATCTGAATGGAAAGTAAAATTCAAAACAAAAATCCATCCATTGCAAGGGCCTTTGTATCTTTGTATAAATACAGCAAGAAGTAAGTTTGTGTTTAAATTTCAAGAATGAATGTGTACACTATTTGAAGACGACAACCTTCATAATAGAATAGTAAAAAAATTGAAAATCCTAAAGAATTCGAATCAAAAGTCTGGTCAATGATGTATATATGTACAAATATGACAAATATGTATGTAGGTAGTGCTCATACAAAACTTGAAAATCCTAAAAAACTCAAATCAAAAGTCTCGTCAATGACGTACGCATGTATAAATACTTATGTAAGAACCAGTTCTCATATTACATATTCCATATAAAAAAACGTAAACAATGAAAATGTTGGATCTTGTATAAATCCTTACAAAAAACTAAGCCTCAGCTAAGCGAAACCATTATATATTAACTTCAAAACTGCCAGCAGTTTATACACATATCTACAATGAACAAAACAAGATACTGAATTATTTCATGTTCTCCTTCGGTTTTTTCTTGCCTCACATTGTCACATTGCACATGCGCAGGAAACTAAGCACAAAGCATAACACTAAAAACCATGCTCTTAATTCTCTCTCACTCAAATAAAATGTCCCTACACTAGCACTCCAAGCGGCTCTAGGTACAAAGATTTTTTCTCGTCTCATGATAGTACTATAGGCAATGTATATACAATGTTGGTCATCTTCCTGGTTGATTCGAAACTAACTCTAAATAGTGAAGACGAGAACCTTAACCGATATTTTACCAGTATTTAATAAACTTTTTTGTCTGTACTTATTCTATATTCACACCAATTGGCAATTTCAGCACGCCTCATTGCGATTTGATTCAGAACTAAAAAATGATGCTTCATGATAGTACTATAGGCAGTGTATATTCAATGCAAAAACATTGTATATACATTTTCTATAGTACTCTCATGGTGGTCATTTTTCGTCTGACCATCTTCTAGTTGATTCTGAACTAACTCTAAATAGTGGAGACGAGAACCTTTATTGATATTTTACCAGTATTTAATAAACTTTTGTTGTCTGTACTTACTCTATATTCACACCATTGCGACTTGATTCAGAACTAAAAAATGATGCTCCATGATAGTACTATATGCAGTGTATATACAAAGATAATTACATATAGAAGGGACACCGAGCAAAACTGCCACTATGGCGTCCATCCGCAGCTAGTGCCGCTCACCGAATACAACAACCGCATCTAATTTGTTCCTCTTGGGATATTTCTTGCAATTTTATTCTCTATGGTCGACCAGTTTTAAAGGAAAACAATGGGCAAGACTGAGTCGCACGTACTTGTTCTTATGTGCCTGATTACATTGGAAAGCAAGATCTTTGACAGAAAGAAGTAACACTTGTTGAAAATAACACATCGAATAATTTGTATGTTGTTATTAAATGGTTAGCGTATATGTATATGCAAGTACATACTGACCACATTAATGAGAACCAGGGGTGGAATCGGCTAAGGTGATAGTTGATTGTTGATCATCAAAAATAATGCTTTTGCTCCACGTAAGGTGATTATCAAATTGACCATCGCCTTTTGGCTATGGTTTTCGGGTGACAGCTATTTAGTTGTCACCTTCATAAATGTATAAAATTTGTGAGAAAAATAAGTTGTGTCGGCTTGAGTTCTATTATATTTTGATTTTTTTATGAAAAATAGTAAACAAATTATCAAATTTTAAGCAATTTTAACAGGTAGTAATATATACTTCAATGCAAAGACGACGAAATTAGGAGACAATTATAACAAAAGTTCAATTCCTTCAAATTAACTTAAGAAACAAAACAAATATTTTTAGATTCTGCAACAAATTTTGTTGGCGGCCTATTTACGTTCAAGGATCTCACATACTGCTCCCATTGATATTTTCTAAGATATGTACATACATACATAATAGTGTTCGCCCAGAGCTTGAGAGGGCATCATTGTAGGTTCTGGCCAGCTCGGGATGCGTTTCCATATACGGCCGAGATCATCGAAATTTGCTGTTTGTAGCGGTCCTAAATGAAAATGAACATTTTTCTTAAAATGTAGATATTTCAAGAAATACGTACTTATGTATATTTTTGGAAAGAAAAGTTGAACCGAAAACAATTGAAACAAATTTTCACAACAAAACACAACAGCTGATTGAAATCCCATTTTATTTTGCGAGTGCTGCCAAGCGCTGACAGTGCTTCAGCGATCACCTTACGCAGACCTAAGAAAAGTTGATAATCAAAATTGACCATCAAAACAGTTACAGTCAACTATCACCTTAGCCGATTCCACCCCAGAATCGGTTTGGTTTTCTTAATGTTCACTGAAAATGAGGTCATGTAAAGAACAATATTCATTGCAAGTTAATAAATACAATGGATATTGACACTATTCATTGATCGCTGTATTAGGTATAGGTACTTCTACTTTGTCCAAAATAATGACGTAAAATAATTTTGCGTGTTATATTTATTTTTTTATTTTTTCAATAATTTCTGCTCTATAGAACGTTTTTAAATTTTTTAAATATCAAAAAAAGTTCAAAATTCAGAAAAATATAAAAAAATATGTAGTTCATATTGTTTTTTTTTAAGTAGATATAATGAGTACTAAATCTGCTTTTCACAGATATGACACCTATTAATTTTAAATTAAACACTGGAAACTAGATAATATTATATGTATTCTAGTTTTCGAGCAAATTGAAATTTATCAAATCAATTTTTTATTAGGGACTTTAAGGCATGTAACGGTTTTTAAAATTTTTTACTCACTCGGTAACGGCTCTTTGAATTTCTGTCAAATTATATCTTTGTGAAGACCTAAGTAGCCAAATTAATCTTGCATACCAAAATTTTGAATAATAATTTTTTTTCTATTAAAATATTTTTTTTTGAAAATTCAATATTTTGAAAACTATTCGAAAGAAAATATTTTCAATTTAATAATCAGCTGTTTGTATTATATTAATACAAATCATACCAAAATCTCCAAACATTTTTTCAAAACCCTAAAAAAATGAAAAACAAGATTTTATCAAAATCCGTCCAACAATTTTCTAAAACTTTTTTTCATAAATTCATTCTTATTTAAGACGTGTAATAGCGTGCTTCGGTTTTACTAAAAACCGTTAACCGTTTTGACACTCTTTATAAAATCAAGCCATCTATTTTTCTATGTTACTTGTTTCACATAGGAGCAAGTACGTGCAATATCTAAAATACTTTGATTAACCGTTTTTCAAAGCCAAAAATCTGCGTTATCATATCATTTTTATATTAAGTAATTTTTATCAATATTTAAAAAATAAAACAAAAATTATTTAAGACTTGACATTTTGGAAAAAAATTAAAAAGTATTTATTTAATTTTTTTTTTCGAAATGAGGAAAATATGCACTGAATTTTCTTTTATTATTTGTAACTCCTATCTTTAAATTTGTTTGGTATTTTCTTGATTGGATAGCTATATACTATGTTTACGGCCTTAAAGTAGTGAAGTAGGTATGCGGTTTTTTTTTTGAGTTTGGAGTTAATTTTTTCCAAAACTTTTGAAATCAATCAGATTTATTAAAAATTAAATTATGTGCAAATTTATCTCTCAGAAAAAGTACAACTTTTACTTGTAAATGTTGACATTGTTATTAAATAATTTTTCATTTTTTAATTTTTCATTTTAAATCATTTTTAAGAACAAAAATAGGGGGGTTATTGACCCCCCAAATAGTAAAAATACTTGAGTTGTATTTAGTCCCTCTACATGAATCCGTGAAAAAAGAAATATTCCTTATCATTAGTCTTCAAAATTAATATTTTAATTAAACAGTTTGTTGTTTTGCGGCGACAAAGTTAATCCTTGACTTGAATTATAGCAAGAAAACATTTCTATTCAAAATATAGGACTAATAAGGTTACCTAGATCTTTGATATCCAATAAGCTGTTACCAAGAAAGTGAAAAATTAAAAAATACGTTTGATAGCTCGTTAGTGGTAGTGCTTAAGAAATTCAATAAAACGTGAGGTTAGCTCTTAAATAAAGAAGAGAAGTATCACCTCTTTGCCTTTTTTTATTTTTTAAAATAGATTGTTTAAAGATCTATATTTTTTTTTTCCAAAAATAAACACTAAACAAAGACGTCCTTTGAATGCAGGTGATTAAAAGGAGTAAAAATTATTCCATTCCTACTTAACAGAAAAGTAGAAATGAAAATACCTAAATGTTATAATTGAACGTCATTATAAAAGATGCTTTCAAACCTCAGTAGGAAAATAGTGTATATTGCAGCTTTTCTCGTTTTCTAGTACCTGAAATCCTTGCAGAATAATCTGCTTTGACAACCTAGCTTAACCTTACGTTTTCTTTAAATTCTTAAGCACTAACAAATTATAAAACATAGGAGCAGATTAAGTTGACCCAGTCGTGGAATTCTTAAAAAATACATACCCTTTTTATATCATATACATATAATACCATTGTATATACATTTTCTATAGTACTCTCATGGTGGTAATTTTTCGTCTGGCCATCTTCCTGGTTGATTCAGAACTATCTCCAAACAGTGGATACGAGAACCTGTACCGATATTTTACCAGTATTTAATAAACTTTTGTTGTCTGTACTTATTCTATATTCACACCAATTGGCAATTTCAGCACGCCTCATTGCGACTTGATTCAGAACTAAAAAATGATGCTCCATGATAGTACTATATGCAGTGTATATACAAAGATAATACCTAGTTACTATACGCATTTCATTATACACACAACAATACATACATATTGTGACGAAGGATCATAACTTGAAAGAACAGACCTACTTGGCAGCTGGTTTGACAAATGACAGTAGCAAAATAAGCGCCACCATTAATTTATTTGAGGCAGTTGTGAGTTGGGTTTTGAGAGTGCAGGCAACGTGCTCGATTTAGGTTAAGCACTTTTTATAATTGGAAATTTAAAATAAAAGTTAATTCTTAACATTTGGTGTCAGATGTGGGGTTCTCTTAATAAAGTTCATGAAAATGCCTGACCCAATGCCCAGCAACATCGAAAACACCGCAATTTTGACTGCCATCCATGATCTTGGAAGTCGCCTGGAGGATTTATCACTCAACTTAACCAGACGAATATCAGAATTGGAGAGTACTGCGCTCAATGCAACAACTTTTGCAAATCGTGTCTTTGCTGATAGTGGCATCCAGACATCTCCAGTTCCAAATGAATCTACAGCTAAAAGCCCAGTCGAATTGTCACAAGCGCCAGCTTCATCTCAACGAACCAACCAAGAAGGTAGTGGCTATCCAAATGCATCGAGTTCACCACACCAAGTTTCATTCAACAATGGATTCCAGCTGGAAATATTGCCACAAGAACAAGCAAACGTCCGAAACAACATTCAAGAAGAGTGTAACCATTGCCTTTCTACTTCACGAGCAGATCACGTGTCACAAACAACGGTCGGTAGTATTGCAAGAAGACCTGTTATTAACCTGATGGAATTTGATGGTAAGTCGTCGTGGGAAGAGTACGAGACACATTTGCGTATGGTTTGCATAGCTAACGAATGGTCTGACACGCAATCTGCCATCTTTCTTGGTGCCAGTCTTCGAGGATCTGCATTGTCGTACGTAGGGGCACTTGAAAGTGATATTCTATCGAATTATTCAATGCTGACACACTCCGAAAACGATTTGGTATTGTTATGCAGTCTGCAAATGCATGTCTTGGTAGAGAAAAAAGATAGATCGTTCCGTTTTTGCGTTGACTATCGTCTTTTAAATAATGCGACAATTGAAGATGGTTATGCTATGCAGAGGGCCGATGCACTTGACTCCATAGCTGGATCGAAATGGTTTGCAACCCTAGACCTTAAATCAGGATACTGGCAAGTAGAATTGGATGAGTCCTCGAAAGAAAAAACTGCATTTAGTACAGGTAATGGCCTTTGGGAATTTAATTTCATGCCGTTTGGGTTATGTAATGCCCCTGCGACATTCCAGCGACTTATGGAAACAATTCTGAATGGTCTGTTTTCCATCTGTAAGGTTTATTTGGATGACTTAGTGGTTCACGGCAGAACTTTTGAAGAACTTCTCCAGAACCTGGAAATAGTTTGTCAACGACTGATACGGGCTGGTTTAAAAGTTGCCCCACAAAAATGTAACCTGTTTTCTAACCAAGTCCTATTTCTGGGTCATGTCATCTCAGATGACGGAATTTCTCCAAACCCATTGAAGACTGAGGCTGTATCTACTTGGCCAGCTCCAAAGTGTAAAAATGAAGTACAGAAATTTTTGGGGTTTGCTGCGTACTACAGAAGGTTTGTTCGATCATTCTCAGAAATTGCAAAGCCACTCACGAGGTTAACCGACAAAAATCAATTCTTCTCGTGGACTCCTGAGTGCGATCTGGCTTTCCAGAAAATTAAATCAAGCTTGATTAGCTCTCCAACATCAAAGCTACCTGAAGAAAGCAGTTAGCTCGATGGCTGGAGCAGTTAGCAGAATACGACTTTACTGTTATACATCGAGCTGAAAAGAACCACAGAAACGCTGATGCTTTGTCAAGAAGGCCTTGTTTTCAACTACCATGTCGACACTGGATGAAATAAGAAAGATTCAAGACACCGACGATCAGCTGAAGCTTGTTAAAGATTGGGTAAGACGAAAGCAGAGAGCCGAAAAAAGAACTATTTCTCAATCCGATCCTGTTGTGAAGTCGTACTGGGTTCCAAAGCAGTTGCATGAGCAGATTCTTTCAATGGTCCACGATAGCCCTTCTGGAGGCCATTTTGGTATAGCTAAAACCCTTTAAAAACTTCGGAGATCATTTTATTGGATTGGATGTTCAGAAGACAGGTGCTGCAAAGTCTGTCAGGCAAGAAAGAGACCAAATTCTCGACGAGTGGCCCCATTACAAACCTACAACGTCGGTGCTCCATTCGAACGCATTGCAGTGGATATATTAGGACCACTTCCTCGCACTGATACGGGAAATAGGTTTATAATGTGTTGCATGGACTACTTTTCGAAATGGCCTGAATGTTTCGCGATTCCAGACCAAAGTAGTGAAACCGTGGTGGACCGTTTAATAAATGGCATCTTTTCCCATCATGGCATGCCGATGCAAATCCACGATCAAGGCCGACATTTTGAGTCAGAAATATTTACCGAGACCATGAAACGCTTAGGAATCGAGAAGACAAGAACAACGGCTATGCATCCTCAATCCGACTATATCTCGCCAAATTCTGCGAACAACATCAACGTGACTGGGATCAACATCTACCACTTTTGATGCTCGCTTATCGAACGGCTGTCCTTGACGTTACAGGCGAAACACCTGCTATGCTTATTTATGGCCGGGAAATTCGTCTTCCAGCTGAAAACTTGTTGGCTCCACACCAACAAGACAGAGAGGATACAAACGAGTTCTTAAAAAAAACGGAAACGGTTGCATAACATTATTGTTATTATTACATGGCAGCCGTAATATGAAATATCGCTATGACCTTCGAAGTACCAACGAAACCTTGGATGCTGGAACTTTGGTTTTGCTTTACAATCCAACAAGAAAAAAAGGAAAAAGTCCTAAACTACAATCAGATTGGGATGGTCCATATGAGATCCTACAAAGGATTTCTGACGTTGTTTACCGCATCCAGAAAGGAAGAATTAAAAAAGTTGTTCATTTCAACGGTTTAAAGAAATTCTATCAACTTAATTCGGATCCTTAAGTAAGAGGGAGGCAATGTGACGAAGGATCATAACTTGAAAGAACAGACCTACTTGGCAGCTGGTTTGACAAATGACAGTAGCAAAATAAGCGCCATTATTAATCTATTTGAGGCAGTTATGAGTTGGGTTTTGAGAGTGCAGGCAACGTGCTCGATTTAGGTTAAGTACTTTTTATAATTGGAAATTTAAAATAAAAGTTAATTTTTAACTTACATATACATATGTTTAATCGAAATCTGAAATATCCGCACAGAACAAAACCGCCACCAAGAATAAAAAAAAGCGTCCTTAGCAAAACAATCATAACCTACAGCAACAAAACCACCCAATTCTTACTCCTCTCGCCACCCAGACAGAACACCTTCAAAGATTTATAAAAAAAAGATAAACATTTTACAAATTGATCGTTTTTGCTAGTTTTATCTTTTCCCCGATTGGTAGATATCTAAAGCAAAAATCTTTAAGGATTTTTTTTTCATCTTTTGTAAGCAGTGGCATTGTATATACATTGCCTATAGTACTATCATGAGACGAGAAAAAATCTTTCTACATAGAGCCGCTTGGAGTGCTAGTGTAGGGACATTTTATTTGAGTGAGAGAGAATTAAGAGCATGGTTTTTAGTGGTATGCTTTGGCTTAGTTTATTGTGCAATGTGAGGCAAGAAAAAATAAAAGGAGAACATGAAATAATTCAATATCTTGTTTTGTTCATTGTATACATGTATATACACTGCTAGCAGTTTTGAAGTTTATATACAATGGTTTCGCTTAGCTGAGGCGAATAGTTTTTTGTAAGGATTTATACACGATCCAACATTTTCATTGTTTAGGTTTTTTTTATTTGGAATATGTAATATGAGAACTGGTTCTTACATAAGTATTTATACATGCGTACGTCATTGACCAGACATTTGATTTGAGTTTTTTAGGATTTTCAAGTTTTATACGAGCACTACCTATTTGTCATATTTGTACATATTAACAACATTGACCAGACTTTTCTTCGAATTCTTTAGGATTTTCAATTTTTTTACTATAATGAAGGTTGTCGTCTTCAAATTATTTACGCATTCATTCTTGAAATTTAAACACAAACTTACTTCTTGCTGTATTTATACAAAGATACAAACGTCCTTGCAGTGGATGGATTTTTGTTTTAAATTTTGCTTTCCATTCAGATAGGTACTTACATATACATATATGTACATACATATGTATATTTAGGTACCTATCTGAATGAACTATGTACAGAAATTCAATCAAAAATTGTTTGTAAATTGATTTATATTATTATTGATTGATTATATATTATTGATTTATAGTAACAAAGACTTTTTGTTTGTTTGAGGTTTATGTAATAGATACTAGTTGACCTACCCAGCTTAGCTCGCGGGAAAGAAATTTATAGTTAAACCAAAATATTTCTTTGAACTAATCTTCTATAGAAGTGCTAAAAATACCACGGTTTTTTTTATATTTGTAATACCTATCTAATTGTTTAATTTTTACTTGCAATTATACGTTGGTAGGTAATAAGTACAAGTTATGCATTCGTGCAGAAAAAAAAATTTGAGATAACAATCACATATAGCATTACGAAGATAGAGAAACATATTTGAGTCACTGGCAAATTCTGCCCGTCTACTAAACGGTTTTGCCAGTCGTCTTTAAATTTGGAATATAAGTTTATTTTGACATTCGACATTGTATTTTTTAATTTCTTTTTTAGCGGAAATATTTACGTTACTTGCGATAAAACCATCAAGTATAAAGCTTATTTTTGTAAAAACAGCTCCAAGAAAATTTTATGTAAAAAATCAATGTGCATTCAATTTTGGTTAAAAAAATATGACGGTGGGCTAAAACTGGTACCACCCATAGGAGTTTTTTTTGGCATCGACTTTCCTGAGAACTGGTTAGGTAACCGATTAAAACCAAAATTGATATTGAGGAAAATGTAAGTAGCCTAAGTAATCTTACACTAAAATATATTTATATATATTTAAAAATAACGGCAACATTTAAAATAATGTGCTATATCTTTTTTAAAGCCAAAAGTCTGTTCTATCATATTATTTTGTAAACCTTTAAATATCTACAGAAAAAATTGAAAAAACTTAGGTATTTCAAACTCAGAATTTCAGAAAAAAATAAATAAATAAAAGGCACGACTGGGTCGCACGTACTTGCTCCTGTGTGTTAATCCTTTTTAGGTACAGGCGTCTTTTTGACAAAGATTTAATTTTTTTGTTTTTTTGGCGTGCAACTTCTTTAGAATCGTTGTGGTTTGAAGCTCGAACGAACATCCGTCACGATAAAGGGATAAACACATAAATATATAGGATTTTTAGCTTTTGCAGTTTTTTAGTGTATTATCTTTCCACTTGTTGTTTACTGATTATAATATAATTTGCTAATAGAAAGATGTAAAGGACTTTTTTCAGTTCAATTTCCATTTTGGTATGGAAAAATTTGAACAACTGACATAAATATTCGTGGGAATCAGCAGTAGGGCAATAATGCTAGGTATAAGGACCTATATAGGTCTCAATAACAATAATTTACTTTTTGAAATCAAATTAATAAAAATAGCTTAATTATGTTTGATGGATCGATAAACGTATGGTGTGGGTAGGTATTAATGGAATTTATAAAAGGATATTAGGTACCTTTAATAAAAAAAAAAGAAAATCCTACGATTTTGATAAAACTGTCTGAATAGTGTTTTCTATGTAAAATCTATCTTTTAGTTTTAATGAATTTTTCAGAAAAAGTTTTATAACGGTACCTCCCATATGACATTTTTTTAATTATAATATTTTTTAAAAAACTTATTTTGTTTTTTGAATATTTTGAAAACGAATGTTCAGATTTTTTTAATTTTTTCTCGTAGTATAAACTATAGATTTCTTTAAATTGACATACTCAAAAAAATTTTAAAATATGTTTAATTAAAAATACAAAAAAAAGGTTTTCGAAAATATTTTAAAATAAAATTACTCAGACTACCAACATCTCCCTGAATATCAATTTTGATTGAAATCGGATGACCAGTTTTCGAAAAAGTCGAAAGTTCTATGGAAGGTATCGTTTTTAGCCCACCATCTTGATTTTTTTTCATCAAAACGTAACCTACACCTACAACAGTACACTGATTTTTACTTGCGATTATAGGTACTATAATACAAGTTATGCATTCTTGCAGATTAAACATTTAAAAGAATTCTAGAATATAATATATTTTTATTTCGGAAAAACCTGTCTTAATTTAAATCTTAAGCCGTCGTGCCAGACCTTATCGAAAGCTTGGGAAACATCACGAAACGCGCTTGAACATATCTTTTTCCCCTTTAAGGATTTCTCAATTTTATTTGTTATTCTGTATACTTGATCAATTGTTGAGTGGTTATTTCTAAAACCGAATTGGAAGTAGGCGCTTAATTAATAATTTCTCAAATAACTTAGAAATTATTGGTAATATCGATATTGGTCTTTAAGACTTCTTTTAATCAAGAGTTTTGCCTGGTTTTGGGACCATAATGACTTCGGCCACTTTCCATTGCCGTGGAACGTATGCTATCTAAACGTGGCATTAATCAGATGTTTGATTTTAGTGATTGCTTTTCTCTGCAACAGTAGAAGCTTTTTGAATGAAGAACAACAACTTATGTGTACTACCACCAATTTCATAGGCTGGAGTTATAGCTATTTCACGGGGGCCAACCCGATCATCAGACTCCTTCAGTGGTGCTTTATCGCTTTTTATGTGTAATTAATTACGAAAAACCTTTTCGTCCCGAGCTGTGTTTGAACCTTGAACATGCGATTTAGCGTTTGCGAAAGCCGACGTACTACACATCGCACTACCGCAGCCACATGATAAGCATGTTCTTAAAACAGGTTTTGCTGTCGAAAAAAAATCTGTCGACTTCATCTTCTAATTCAAATGGAGTTTGCAATGATACTTCAAGTGTAATAGCATCTTCGCAATCTGCACGAAACCCTTCCCAATTCGTTCTATTGTTTGTCAAAAATTACGGACCTTCCTTCATTATTATGCTTCCGCTTACTGTCAACATGACTGGTGAGTGATCAGTAGGAAGATCATAGCTATCCTGGATCTTGGTATAGTTTTTATTTAAACCCCTTGCGATAAAAAAGTCAAGTGTCGATCCTAAGCTCGTAGAGGACGGATGTCGAGGTGCGCGCACGAATGGTTAAACAAAAGCCAAACAAATAATTTTTGAGCGTTGTTATCGCGAGTGCTTTAAAAAAAAAAAAAAAATTAATACACACTCGTTAGAGAAATTGAAAAAAAAACCCTCGCGTGTGCTGTAAAAAAAAATAATAATATTCACTCACGTCGTAGGATGAATGATAAAGATGCCCACTCGCGCTGAGAAAGAAAAAAAATAAATAAAACGCATTCGCATAACAAATTATCCTCTAATCTGTCCCAAGACCTTTGTGCTTAACTGCCTCTTTCTTATCTACTGTAGGCATCGTATGACCATACAATGCTTGCGGTAAATAGATAAGGGCATCTGAATTTGTCTTATTGTGCTGAATGTTTAAATTGATTTTTTGTAAACAGGCTGTCTTATGGGCATAACACCTAAGACAGTTTGATTATTACAGAAGTTAATTTGGATTTTCACTGCGCAGTTCGACTTAATCAGAGTTGTGTTTTGTATGTAAGTATTTTTAAATGGTAAGTGATTTTTGTGTCGTGTATTCAAATGTTCGTGGTTTAAGAAAGAATTTCTTTCACGTGTACGTCTACACTGTTCAACACAGGCCAGCTGTTTTGGCATTAAGTGAAACTCAGGTTGGAGTAAATACTGATTTATCAGAATTTGCTCTACATGGGTATAGCTTGGTGCCATTACTCTTTTCTCATCATGGTCTCGTGGTCTATGTTAGGAATGATATTGCTTGCCAGAGCCTTCCCCAATATGGGCAATGTTCCAACACGGACTTTAACTTCTTATGGCTCAAATTCACTGTCCGCAAGCATGTCATTCATTATTGTTTTATTTACAGGAGTCCAAATCTTGACAGTAATTCGACTTGTAACGAGTTTGATGCACTGTCTGATTCCATCTCGAAAATTGTTTCCCTTTGTCCTCGCACTGAAATCGTTATTGCGGGCTATTTCAATGTACACAATTCCAACTGGCTCCGCTATTCTGGTCAGACAACACCCGAAGGAAGGTATGTCGAGCTCTTTGCCGGGTTACATCACCTTACCCAACTGATCGATGTGCCAACGCGTATACCGGATGTTGCTGGGCAAGCCGCCCATACTCTTGACTTGTTTCTTACTTCTCACCCTGATAAATATACCATTAGTGTAACTTCTCCATTTGGCACTTCAGACCATTGTATCATTTCAGCTAATTTCTCATCCCCCACCCATCCAGTTAAAGAAAAACTTCCCACCAGGACCGTTTGGCAATACGAGAATGCCAACTGGGACGGCCTGAATTTCTTTTTCCGAAACTTTAACTGGTCACTATGCTTCCTCGATAGTGACATTGATGCCAGTGCTCAAATGATCACAAATTTGATTCTTCTAGGGATGCGTGCTTTTATTCCTAATAGAGTAAAAAGCATCAAACCTAAAGAAAAGTCTTGGTTTAATTTTGAGTGTAAAGAAGCTATCAGGCTCAAAGAAGTAAGTTTCCGATCTTACAAAGCCAACCCTACAGAGGAAAATCGGAAAAAGCACAAACAAGCAAGGAACTCATGCAACTCCGTTATAGAAAGAACCAAATTTTTGCATGACCAAAAATTACGGCAAAAAATTCTGCAGTGTCCCAAAGGCAGTAAAAATTTTTGGTCATTTGTAAAAAATATAAAAAACTCCTCGACATCTTCGGTTCCAACGCTCATCGACAATAACAAACCAATTGTTTACTCTTCAGAGAAGGCAAACTTGCTCGCCGCCCATTTCGCTGCCAGCTCCACGCTGCCTCAAAGCAACGTTGCCCCTCCTGTACTTGAGAATGTAAATTTTTCCATGGGACACATTTTTTTCCGCACTCGTACAGTAGCAAGAGTTCTCAAAGATCTCGATATACACAAATCCGCTGGCCCGGATGGTATACCCCCGATTCTTCTGAAGAGGTGTTCTTCCACACTGGCAAAGCCACTGCGTAAGCTTTTCCATCGCTCCTATTCTTCTGGAATCTTTCCTAGAAGATGGAAAACAGCATTTGTCCAGCCTGTCCCTAAGAAAGGTGACCCATCCTCCCCCTCCTCCTACCGACCCATAGCACTGACATCCCTTCTTTCTAAGGTCATGGAAACACTGATTAACCGTCAGCTTAAGGAATATCTCGAAGATCGTAAGCTTCTCCATGACCCTCAGTATGGCTTCCGCAGCAACCGTTCCACTGGTGATCTGATGGCATATCTCACCGAACAGTGGAACAAATCCTTACATCGCTTTGGTGAAAGTAAGATTATTGCTCTTGATATCTCCAAGGCATTTGATAGAGTTTAGCATGAAGCTCTCTTATCGAAAATGCGTGCTTTTGGGATCGATAATACTCTTGTTCGTTGGATTAGAAGCTATCTCCTGGACCGTTCAATACAAGTTGTATTGGACGGATTCAAGTCTGATTCCCATAAAATAAATGCTGGTGTGCCCCAGGGCTCTGTTCTGTCTCCGACTCTTTTCCTCATTTTTATAAATGATCTTCTGTCTGTTACTTCTAATCCACTTAACTGTTTCGCTGACGACTCTACCCTCAGCTTTTCATATTCGTTCGATAATTCACGTCCTTCGCCTTCGGACGTACAATTGCAACGGTGCCGTATGTCAAGCTCATTAAACTCCGATTTATACAGCATTGTCAAATGGGATAATAGAAATCGTGTGGAGTTTAATGCTTCGAAAACTCAATGCTGTCTTCTGTCGTTAAAGCTAAACATTCCCCCAATGCCATTGTCCATGAATAGCACTTACATCGAAGAAACCGAAAAGCTCTCAGTACTCGGTATGTGTGTCAACGACGATCTCCGTTGGAACGACCATATATTTGAGATCGCTAAGAATGCTGCAAAGTGCTTAGGTTTTCTGTATCGGTGTAAGAAGTATTTTTCCCCATCTGATCTGGCTACAATTTATAAAGCGTTTATACGCCCTAAACTCGAGTATAACTCCCACCTCTGGGCAGGTGCTTCACAAAGATCGCTTCACTTGCTTGATAGAATACAAAATAGAGCGTTCAGATTGATAGGAAATAGAACTGCCGCTGAAACAATTGCCCCACTCGTACACCGACGCAATGTTTCATGTCTTTCCTTATTTTATCGTTTCTTCTACAAAAAATGTTCACTCGAAGTAGCCAGTTGCATTCCTCCCCTTTAAAGTTTCTCCCGTAATACTCGTCTCGCAAGGAATGCCCATCAGTTCACCCTTGAGCCCAATTTCGGACGTACCGTGAAATATTGGGATTCTTTTTTTAGCCGAACGACACGAATTTGGAATAGTTTACCCGGCGGGATTTTCCCTTGCCATTTTGATCTGCAAACATTCAAAACCAATGTTAATCGGCACCTCCTATCTCTCCCCTCCCTTTCTTCGTAATGCCCGCGCAGTGTGTTCTACATTAAAAGGGAAACACATAATCCCTTGTGCGCGCGTTAATTATAAAAAAAAAAAAAAAAAAGAAAAGTAGATCTAGAGTTTTGGCTACGTCCGTAGGCCAGTAAGTTGGTTTTCCAGTGACAAAAAGTCAGCACTAGTTTCCATGCAAGCTTTAAAAAGTTGTCTCCCTCTTGTTGATATGCATCTTGATCCCCAAAACGTATGTTTTGAATTAAAGTCACCGCCTTTAATAAACTTAGATTCGAGAGCTTCAAAAAGATTTATGAAATCTGTTTTCTCTATCTCTCTATCTAGTGCACCATGGCTTAGTGGTTAGTGTGTCGGACTGCTAAGCGAAAGAACCTGGGTTCAAATCCAGCTCATAACCACCTTTTTTCTGGGGTACTGCCTCTTGCGAGGAACTGACAAAACCTCCAAGAGTAAAATTTGTCTCGAAAAAGTGCATCTCATGTAGCCGTTCGGACTCGGCGGTAAACTGTAGGTCCCTTCCATTCTTGCAGATTAACAACACACACACAGGAATGGTTGAGAGTATGAGTCACTAGGCCTTGGCTCCTTAAGGAGCTGTCGCGCCAATAAATTTATAATTTATTTTATTTTTCTCTATCTTGCAACTGGGAGTACAATATATTGATGAAATGCTATATGTCGAACGTCTGTATTTTATATTGACTGCACAAACTTGCATTTTCTCAAGTCCGATTGTTAACTTTAAGGAATGGTCAGTGTTTTCTCTTATAAATAGAAAGGATCCACCTCTTGCTTTATCAGATGGGTGATACGCATGATAGGCAGAATAACCGTTTATATTGGTTACGGTTTACTTTTTAAGTGTGTTTCAGAAATCAGGCATATGTCAATTTTTTTGTTTGACAGATGTGTTTCTATTTCGTCCATTTTAGAAGATAGGCCGTTGGCATTCCATGTAAAAATTTTGAACAACTCGTCCATTTTCATAATTAATTGCGTATTGGTTGAGCTCTAGGTTGCAGCATGTTCAATTTTTCAAATATTATTTTTTTCTTATTATTTTGCTCTTCAAATCTTTGAAGAATCAAAGAAAATACTTGATGAACCCGGTCTGGTGAACTCGTGCTTGGAGTTGGGTTTTGTGACAACACTTGCGCATAGGTCGATTCATTTATTTTTGTCTTCTCCTTTATGGATTTCGTCTCCTTCGCTTTAGGCTTTTCGTTTAAGGCTTTGTGTTTGACCTCATTCTTTCCGCTTCTCTTATTAACATCATTTGAGTGTCGATCTAAAGCTCGCAGAGGCCGGACGTCAAGGTGCGCGCACAAATAATTAAAACAAAAGTAAAAAAAAAATTATTGCGCATTGTTATCGCGAGTATTTAAAAAAAATAATACACACTCGTTTGAAAAATTGAAAAAAACCCTCGCGTGTGCTGTTAAGAATATAACAATATCCACTCGCGTCGTTGGAAGAAAGATTAGATGCCCACTCTTGTTGTGAAAAAAAAAATAAAGAAAACAATACATACTCGCGTAGCAAATATTCTCTTATCTGTCCCGAGACCTTTGTGCTTAACTGTCTCTTTCTTATCTACTGTAGGCATCTAATGCTTGCGGTAAATGGATAAGGGCATCTGAATTTGTCCTATTATGCTGAATATTTAAGTTGATTTTTTGTGTGCAAGCTGTCTTATGGGCAAAACACTTAGGACAGTTAGTTTATTACAGAAATTAATTTGGATTTTCACTGCATAGTTCGACTTAGTCAGAATTGTGTTTTGTGTGTAAGTATTTTTAAATGGTAAGTGATTTTCGTGTCGTATATTCTAATGTTCGCGGCCTAAGAAAGAATTTCTTTCACGTGTACGTCTACACTGTTGAATACAGGCCAGCTGTTTTGGCATTACGTGAAACTCGGGTTGTAGTAAATACTGATTTATCAGAATTTGCTCTACATGGGTATAGCTTGGTGCCATTGCTCTTTTCCCATCATGGTCTCGTGGTCTATGTTAGGAATGATATTGCTTGCCAGAGCCTTCCCCAATATGGGCAATGTTCCAACACGGACTTTAACTTCTTGTGGCTCAAATTCACTGTCCGCAAGCATGTCATTCATTATTGTTTTATTTACAGGAGTCCAAATCTCGACAGCAATTCCACTTGTAACGAGTTTGATGCACTGTCTGATTCCATCTCGAAAATTGTTTCCCTTTGTCCTCGCACTGAAATCGTTATTACGGGCGATTTCAATGTACACAATTCCGATTGGCTCCGCTATTCTGGTCAGACAACACCCGAAGGAAGGTATGTCGAGCTCTTTGCCGGGTTACATCACCTTACCCAACTGATCGATGTGCCAACGCGTATACCGGATGTTGCTGGGCAAGCCGCCCATACTCTTGACTTGTTTCTTACTTCTCACCCTGATAAATATACCATTAGTGTAACTTCTCCATTTGGCACTTCAGACCATTGTGTCATTTCAGCTAATTTCTCATCCTCCACCCATCCAGTTAAAGAAAAACTTCCCACCAGGACCGTTTGGCAATACGAGAAAGCCAACTGGGACGGCCTGAATATTTTTTTCCGAAACTTTAACTGGTCACTATGCTTCCTCGATAGTGACATTGATGCCAGCGCTGAAATGATCACAAATGTGATTCTTCTAGGGATGCGTGCTTTTATTCCTAATAGAGTAAAAAGCATCAAGCCTAAAGAAAAGTCCTGGTTTAATTCTGAGTGTAAAGAAGCTATCTGGCTCAAAGAAGTAAGATTCCGATCTTACAAAGCCAACCCTACAGAGGAAAATCGGAAAAAACAAAAACAAGCAAGGAACTCATGCAACTCAGTTATTGAAAGAACCAAATTTTTGCATGACCAAAAATTACTGCAACAAATTCTGCAGTGTCCCAAAGGCAGTAAAATTTTTTGGTCATTTGTAAAAAATATTAAAAACTCCTCCACATCTTCGGTTCCAACGCTCATCGACAGTAACAAACCAATCGTTTACTCTTCAGAGAAGGCAAACTTGCTCGCCACCTATTTCGCTGCCAGGTCCTCGGTGCTGCATAGCAACGTTGCCCCTCCTGTACTTGAGAATGTAAATTTTTCCATGAGACAGATTTTTTTCCGCACTCGTACAGTAGCAAGAGTTCTCAAAGATCTCGATATACACAAATCCGCTGGCCCCTATGGTATACCCCCGATTCTTCTGAAGAGGTGTTCTTCCACACTGGCAAAGCCACTGCGTAAGCTTTTCCATCGCTCCTACTCTTCTGGAATCCTTCCTAGAAGATGGAAAACAGCATAGCCCTTTTCGCTGCTAGCTCTAAGTATTTGATAATATTAATTATCTCCGTTCTGTCTACGAATCTTCCTCATTTTTATAAATGATTTTCTGTCTGTTAATCTAGTCCAGATAATAATGTTTCTGTGATTAACGTCCTTCGCTTAATTTAGTTCACTGGTCTTCAAAATTTCTTGAATGATAATCATAACATAAATAAATAAATTTAGTGGCGCGACAGCTCCTTAAGTAGCCAAGGCTTAGTGACCTATACTCTCAACCATTCCTGTGTGTGTGTTGTTAATCTGCAAGAATGGAAGGGACCTAAAGTTTACCGCCGAGTCTGAACGGTTACATGAGATGCACTTTTTCGAGACAAATTTTACTCTTTGGAGGTTTTTCACTTTAAGAAGGTTGCTATGAGCGGGATTCGAACCCAGGCTCTTTGCTTAGCAGTCCGACACACTAACCACTAAGCCATGGGCCTATGTTCATAGCATTGGATTTTCTTTTTTCAAACAAAGTAATATATAATTATTCATTAGTCAAACGTCATGAAACTTAATTCAGCATACAGAGTGAAAAAGTTCTGTTCTTTTAATATGTACGTTTATGTGAACTTCTATCGTATTATTTTATTCTCAAAATTATACAAAACTAGACTTTATGATAAACTTAAGACCCAACCATAATTTAAGAACTGGAACGTACGTTGCGGTACGAAACAGTGCGAAATCACGTGATTTGTATAACCAACCCGAAATGACTGATAAAGTTTCGTTTAGTTTTATTTCCGAACGTAATGTAAATTTCGTGCAGAATGTCAAAATACTTGTATTTTCTTAAGGCTATTATGGGCAACTTATGTATTGGACAGAACAGAAAGAAGCTTTTAGTTCGGTTTTCACACTAGCTTCTTATTTCCTTCGCGTATTATGGTTGGGCCTCAAGACTTAAGAGCAAAGTTACGGAACAGGCCTTAAAAAAATATAAAAAGACTCAAAAAATATATCAAATAAAATATATTTAAACGCAGCTAAAATGAATAAGAGTTTATTGAAACTCCAGACTAATATTTAAAAGTGAGAAAGATATTTGCATTAACATTGGTGTGTATAGATATTCCAAAGTATTAGTGATAGAACTTTATTGTTGAATAGTTTTTACTTGCGATTGCAGGTACTATAAAGCAAGTTAAGCATTCGTGCAGATTTAATTTTTGAGATAACAATCAAACATGACATTACGATGATAGAGAAACATTATTTGAGTTACTTGCAAAATTCTGTTTGTCTGTCTGTACATGTATGTATTTTGGACTAAAGCCTGAACGGTTAGGCCAATCGTCTTTAAATATTTAACATACGAATTTTTTGACATTCTAGTGAGGGTTTTTTAATAATTTTTTTTTTTATTCAAAAATTGACGGTACCTGTCATATAACGTTGTGTAAAAGCTTATGTTGCCCGAGAAAACGGCTCCAAGATTTTTTATGAACAAAATCAGAATGGTGGTCCATGTGACCGTTTTTTTTATTCGACTATCTCGTGAACTGGTTAACCGATTACAACCAAAATCGATATTCAAGAAGATGTAGGTAGCCTTAGTAATTTCAATTTAAAATATTTTAAAAAACTTTTTTCTGTAATTTTAAAATTAAAAGAAAAAAAATTATTTTGAAAAATTGATATTTTGAAACCGCGTAAGTAAATTTTTTTTTAATTTTGTTTTTAAATGAAGGTTATTTAAGTGCTAAAGTTTGCATTTTTTAATTATTTTTTTTATTTCTTAACAAAAGTTGTTAAATAAAAACCGTTTCAGCTAAAACCGTTCCTACGATTTTGAAATAAAAATAACAGTTTTACGTTTTTTATAGAAATAAAATGGCGTTTAAATTTTTCCGCTGAAAACTCTTTTACGTACTTTTTTTGGACAATCAAAAGTCACAAAAATCGAATAAAAACTTTGAAGTTCTTCTTATATTTATCAAATTTTATTCAACGCCCTACATAAGAGTGAATACGTGCGATCAAGTCGTGAAAAATATTTTTTTTATGTTAGGTATGCGTTTAATTAAATTATTTTAATTATTATTATTTATTTAATTTATGCGGTTAATCCTTTCGAAAATTATTACCAGCGATAATACGAATGATAGTTCCGAAATTGCATTGTCTGTGCATTTAAAGATTATTGCTTTTGAACAAACCAATTTTACATAATTTTTAGCGGATACCAATTTTTTAAAAAAAACTTTTATATATGCTCTTTATTTCTTTTAGTTTTATTTCGGGGATAACGTTGCTTGGAACACCAACGGAAATCTATTTGTATGGCATTCAATATATTTACATTGTGGGGGCGTTACTTCTCATGGGATTTGCTATGTACTATGTGTTTTTACCAGTGTTCCATGAATTGAAACTTATTTCAACGTATCAGGTATTTTAAATTGTACTCATAAGAAATAAAAGTAAAAAATGTTTTTAATTTATTTAAAGTATTTGGAAACACGCTTCGATAGGAGAGTTCGGCTTTTTGGCTCAGTTCTCTTTACATGTGGATCGGTGAGTCTCATTATATGTTCTACTTCTAAGTGAATTTATTTCATATATTGTAGGACTCGAATCCTTAGTTAATGTGGCTACCTATAGTGATATACGTGCCAGCATTGGCATTCAATCAGGCAACTGGAATAAACATTCACTGGGTGACACCAATCGTTTGCCTAGTCTGCATTTTCTACACTTGTGTTGTATTGTATTCAAATTCTTGTTAGTACTTTAACTCAATTTTTTTTTAAGGGTGGTCTACAAGCAGTCGTTTGGACCGATGTGGTGCAAGCGTTTTTGATGTTCGGTGCGATGATTTTAATCATAGTAAAAGGTACAATGGATATTGGTGGCCCAGGAACTATTTGGGAACGTGCTTGGAACAGCGGACGAATAGAGCCACCCAAGTGAGTTCTAGAAACAAAGTACAGATAAAATGCTATTTCAAACTCTGAAACTGTTTAAAGTTGGACATTTGATTTGCGAGAACGCCATACTGTCTATTCCCTTCTTCTTGGAGGTTTCCCGCATTGGCTTAAGTCAAATGCGGTAAGTCAAAATATGATACAAAGATACTTATCCCTTCCAACTCTTCGTACTGCTCGTCAAGCATTGTGGGTCTTCGTTTTGGGGGTCTTTCTTCTCCTGGCTATTTGTTGCTATAGTGGATTGCTTATCTATGCAACCTACAGTGACTGTGACCCGTTAACAACAAAGGTGAACCCTCTTAACAAACCCAAGAACAACCCTTTATATTTTTTGAATTTCTATTTATAACTTCCTACTTTTATATGAATTGCCTCCATTACTACCACACCAGCTGGCAACCCGAAAAGACCAACTTCTGCCTTTATTGGTAATGGAAACACTTGGAGATTTCCCTGGACTTCCTGGATTATTTGTGGCTGGAGTATTCAGCGCGGCACTAAGTTCTCTTTCCACAGGATTGAATTCAATGTCTGCCGTTGTCCTTGAGGACTTTTTTAAGTCCTTTTGTAAAAAACCACTAACGGAACGCCAAACAGCTTGTATAATGCGTGGTGTTGTTGTCGTTTTTGGTGCCCTATGCGTTGCTCTTGTTTTTGTGGTAGAGAAACTTGGAACTGTACTTCAGTTGTCAATGAGCTTAGCAGCAGTTTCAAATGGTCCTCTACTGGGAATATTCACAATGGCCGTCTTGCTGCCATGGGTGGAGGGAAGGGTGAGTTTTTGAATATTTGCTTATAAGCCAACTGACGATTGTTTTATTGTTGCTTTTTTTCGTTGAGGGTGCAATAATTGGAGGAACAACAGGTCTAATAATGATGACTTGGATAGTAGCGAATGCACAAGCAGCTATCGCTACTGGAGAGCTGTATTTTTCAAATAAACCTCTAACGACTATTGGTTGTAATTACACTTTTTCTCCTAAGGGTTCGATGAATATGCAGTTCATTAATGCAACCGCAGAAAATACAACAATAGTTCCTCCAGCGTAAGTCCAAAATATTTGAGTTGTGTTATTTTGAGATTTGTCTTTTTGGTATACATATTATGCAGTGACGAGTCGTTTACAATCTATCATATTTCGTATTTATATTACACAATGCTTGGAGCTGTTGTAACAATTATAGTTGGACTAGGCTGTTCCTTTCTTTTTGGTCCAAATAAGCCGCATGAAGTTGATCCCAAGCTTTTGGCTCCGTTTATGCGACGATTGGTACAATATGGGGAAACAACCACTAAGTCAAGGAAAAAATTCGAACTTGAAGGTGTGGATAATTTTGCGCTAACATAAGATTTCTAACTAAAGCTCAACAACTCTTGAGAAATAGAAATTACAAGAACATTTTGAAATTAATGTAAATGTTAATAGGTTTTAAAATAAATATGTTGAGCTATTTTAAGCGGAGACGAGAAGCCAATATTGTCTTGCAGAGTAAAATATGAGTATTTTCATACCTAATATCAGACTAAGAAGACAAGGTTTCAAAAATATTATTCTTAAAATTCACATTGACAGGATATTGAAAAAAAGTTAAATTATGCTCAAAAGTGCGTTTAATTTAATTTAATTAATATAAATTCATCTTTCTTTAACAAAAAACTTAAATTTGTGTTTCCTCAAACTTATGTACACATACTGAATGAACTGTTGGAGAGTTGTATTTATTGGAACCACATATGTAGGTATATCAACAAAATTTAGAGTGTATTGTATACTATGTACTAGGCTTACACAGGACGCCCAAAGTACTGGGCCAGATGCCGCTTATTGCGCCGATGATGTTGATAATGATGTACCTACTAGGCATTTGTATTTAAATGGAAGAATCAACGACTGATTCCACTATTTCAACCTTGAGCCATTGTATAGCTCGTTTTAAATCACTTGGCGTTGGCAAACGGTCGCTTGTGCGCGCAGCTATAAACAAAACTCACCCTCCCTTTTGCCTCAGTGTCAGTGTTATCGCATATGGCAAAAGCGGTAGTGACGACGTCGCTGGGATGCACATTTTTTTTTGTCTTTTTTCAGTGATTTTCGTACTTTTCTGTGTATCTTTCAAAAATTCAAATGATGAAAAGAAAAATTTAAAGAGGGCTGCGCACGAGCCGCTTACAGCGCTAGTGTAGGGACATTTTATTTGAGAGAGAGGTATTACAAATGCAAAAAAAACGGGGTATTTTTAGCAATTATATAGAAGATTATTTGAATGAAATATTTTGGTTAAACTATACATTTTTTCCCGCGAGCAAAGCTAGTATAATATAAACCTCAAATAAAGAAAAGATCTTTTAGTCCAGTCAAATGGTTTTCAAAAACGACTTGAAGTGGAAAGTTCTGGTGTAATTATTTTTTGTTACTCCCTCTATGTTTTTGGGGTCGCTGAACCGAATCTGAAATTGTCTAACAAATTTTTTCACGGCAAATATGTGAAATCGTCAAAAAACGCCAAAAGGTGGATTTTTTGGTTTTCCCTAATAAAAAAAAAAAATTTTTTTTACAAATCGATTATGCAGTAATAAAGGCAATATAATAACCTACAATTTATGCCTTCATCATTTTTTTTATACGACTTATAGTTTCCGCGAAAACGGCCATTGAAAAATAGTAAGTGGACAAAAGGAATGAGTTCCCTTCAAAATGTTTGTGAAGAAATCGAGAAGATGTGTGGGTACTATTTACGAGTTCAGAACAACATGCGGAGATGAGAGGATAAGAAGATATCGAAGTGATTCAATAAAGCTGATGGACCAAGAAATTGTGTCTCTAAACACTGGCATTGTAGGTGATACCAACATCAACTGTCACATGGCCAAGGAGATGACCCAGCATTTTCTGAATTACTTGAAGTTAAATTTACATAATAAGTTTAATTTCATAGTAAATAGTAATAGAGTTTTCAAAACTAATAAATTTTAAACTAGGCTTAATCGGTTATTATTTTTATTTAATTTTTTCGTGCAGATGAGAGAGTTATCCGCATCCATATAGAGTTAATGGAACCTTTGAACAAGAGGGCTCGGTAAACTTATGAGTTTCATACCACACAATTTTGTATAACCTTAATACGATAATAATAGGAGTACACAGCTATTGAATATTTTTTTATTGTTTTGTTTGTATTAATTTGTTACGAGAAAGAACATAAGGTCCGTTGTAATTTTGGTCAAAGAGATTTTTAGTAAGCTTTACAGCTGGTGGAAAAACAGGTTCGAGGAAGGACGTTGAAACAGAGGGAACGTTAATGAGTTGTGGAGAAGTAGGAGGAGAGGGAGCATGAGGAAGATTAACCAAAGAAGATGGTTTGGATTGAGTTGCTGATGTTGATTAGGACGAATTAGGATCGATAGTATGTGAATAGATGAAATTAGGGCACAATGATTTTAGTGGAGCAGATTGGGAGAGATTGGAAAAAGGTTCTTTGTTTGGGATGTGAAAAGAAACTCTTGTGTTTAGTTTGAGTTTCACGAGTGTTAGATTGCTCTTTGCTAGAGGAAATTGATTAAGTTGGCATTTTTGCATTGTTAAAATTTGATGGTTTTGACTTACATAATGGTAAAGAAGGGTGGGAGAAGTTCGGGAAAATGTTAGTTTTGAAACTCCAATTAATTTCTTTTTTGGATTTATGCTTAACATTTACATTTATATTTTTAAAGATAAGGTTATCTATTCAAAGTGGAGAGCCATCTAAGTTTTTTTTTTAGTTTCTCGCAGCTGGTAACCGGAATTTTAAAATTTTGAAGGAGTTTAAACACACAAGATTCGTTAACAGCACCAGACGATGACTTGACCAGGAAGGTAGTGTTTTTTTCATTGCTACAATTCAGTTTGTGAATTCGTTTGTCCAGTCGCTAAGGGACCAGGTTACGCCAAGACGTTGATTTGTTTTCTCCGCGGGTAAGGTCGGTTCTTCTGTAGAGGGTTCATTATTCCTAGATTTAAATGGGATGATGGGTAAGGAGTTTACACTCAAAGTTTAAGTTGGGGATTCGGCCGCGGCTTCGTTTTAACTATGAAGCAAAATAAGTTCATCATGAATTGAGGTATTAGATACCGGTACCAATACATCATCTTCTGGTGGGACATATTGCTTATTTGCAATCGAGACTCTTACTACGTCAATCAACTCTTCCACACTTTTTCTAGTCGCGGCTATTGTGGCAGAATTGTTTGACATATAATTACATACATCATCTAGGGAAAAAAGGGGACTAACTTGATGGTGAGTGTGCCGAAAACTGCTTTGTGCGTTAATGTCAAGGTCAGAACAAATTGCGTTTAATATTTTTGACTGAGATGTTATTTCATCAAGTAGTATATCCATTGATTTAGAAAGATTATATTTATTAACTAAAATATAAACGTGTTTGAGATCGTTTTTTAGTTTTAATTTAAGGGCATGGGTATCGGCGATAGATTTGTTCATCTCACTGAATTGTTTTTTGATGAATTCGAAGCCAACTTTTACCGAACGAGATAAATTAGTAACCACTGAATGCAAATCGTCAGTAAGTTTAACAAGGTCATCAATATTGCCAATGTCACTTTTAATTTGCCGACACTTATCACTCGTTTCTTTTATGGATGACGTTAGCGATTCATTGTTACATTTAATTTATAAAAGAATGTGGGACAATGATATTTCCCTACATTCGTCGCAATAAAAAATTTATCGGGAAGTGATTTCAACTAGGTGAGTCAGCAGCAACCGTTTGGTGATACCAGTACAATTTGGATGGAAAAGTTTTCCGCAAAGGCCACCAAAGGTTACTCGATCAGCATTAACGTCGATATTGCACACACAGCACTTTGGCATTATTATTATTTTAATGTAGATCAGTTTATTGGAATGAGCACACGACAATACAAAAAAATTATGAAAAGGGGTCTAGGGCAGTTCTTAAAAAAATTGGCTTCAAAAAAAAATTAAATCAACTCTAGGTAACACAATTCCATATTATACATTTTCTATCCTACCCGTTCATAAATAAGAAAAGTGCATAAACCTACACAACATTATTTTTATATCTGCCTCTACCCTTTGTCGATCTCTATCCATCAAGCACAATACACAGAATTCCATTTGCCTGTGTGAATGTGAACCTAACTATTGCTCATTGGTTAATAAACACGACAAAAAATATAGATACATTCATACTTCCATATATAAGTTCATTCAAATTCAAAAAACAAAAGTCAATACGAACAAAAATTATAAGTGCTCAGCTCATGACTCATGAAATGAAGATCCATTTCCATTCGTTCATGTCCTTCTATTATAGCATAGGTACATAAGTTCAACTTAGTTTGTAGAAGCAGAGAATAAGGAAGAGAAGAAAATACCCTGCCGAGCAATAGCACCACCAAATATGACGGTGGAGTTCCCTCGAACTACAATTTTCGATGTGTGTGTCATATGGGAAATTTCCAAGTAAAAAAAATTAAAATAGACAACTTTTCAAAAATTTAAATTAAATAAACCTATGGGAAAAAAATATTTTGGTTTTTGAATTTCATAAACAAAGTATCGGAAAAAAATAAAAAAAATATGTTAAGCTTTTATTGGCTTTGCTTCGCTCACAATTGCATTACAAATATTGACATTTTGAAGTGCATTTTTAAGTATCTTACAGGAGATACAAATTAATTCTAATACCCTGACCAGCTCAAACATACGTATATTTGCCTTTTATAAGAAAAATATTTCAAAAATTTCAAAAATATTTTAATCGATTTCCCAGGCATAAAACTTAAAATTATATTGTCTCTAGAAATAAAATATAAAAAAAAATATTTGACGCATTTCCCATTGGTTGAAGCAAACGTTTTCTAAATTTTACAAATTTTCGGATTGTTTGGCGGTTTTGAGGCACAAAGTTTTACTAAGTTTTGTTTTGAGTTAAACCAATATTTGGCTCAAAATATTGCAAAGAGATAACCATTAGTTTCATTAAAATCTTCCAACAATGGCGAACGCTACACTGTTTTGGGGCAAAACTGCACCACATTTTTACATGGGACACTCAGCCTTAAGAATTCTATAAGAAGAACTAAACATACCACTTTAAAGCTAATTGTGGAAATACCTAAAAAAGAAGAAATAAAGAAGGAATAAAGAAGTCACAAATTGGCATACCGATTACAGAGAGAATAAAGTATGAATTAAGAAATGACATACCGAAAATATACTATTTTGTGCAAAGTCTAACAATGACAAACTAATGAACATTTTTTTTGGTCCATTGAATAGCAATATAACAAAAAAAAAATAATATTGAAAATTGAACCAAATTTTAAAAACTGCCCAAAGTTTAAATGTTGGTAAGAATTTCTTTTTATATATATATACGCCAGAAGTAATCATATTCTATTCATAAAAAAAATTCTTTTTGTATACCAAAATAGAAAATTCTAGAAAAACAGGAGCTGCCTATATACAAATAGGATGATGTGGAACAGTTCTTCCCAAGTACAAAATATTAAAGGTCTGACCATATAAGACCTCATTCAGCAATATAGTACGATTTAACAATTTTGACACATGTGTTATATTTGGCTTAAAATTTTACAATTATTTTTTAAATCATAAGTGGAATGTTGTTTCGAGTTACAGCAAGGAAGAAATTAAAAAATATCCTCTAGGTTAAAGTGAGTTTTAACAATTGACGCAATGTGCTTTTTTGACATCTACAATGAAATTTTTAACATTAAATGCTATTCGAAATAACAGACTCGGGAGAGCTAGTGGTGGAATATTATGGGGCTACAAAAATAAACTAATGTGTTTTATATGTCTTTTTTCACACTAGCAACTAGGTTGCTGTCTATACTGGTACACAATAGAAGCTTTTTGAATGAAGAACAACAACTTATGTGTACTACCACCAATTTCATAGGCTGGAGTTATAGCTATTTCACGGGGGCCAACCCGATCATCAGACTCCTTTAGTGGTGCTTTATCGCTTTTTATGTCCAATTAATTACGAAAAACCTTTTTTGGTCCCGAGCTGGGTTTGAACCTTTAACATGCGATCTAGCGTTTGCGAAAGCCGACGTACTACACATCGCACTATCGCAGCCACATGATAAGCATGTTTTCAGAACAGGTTTTGCTGGTTTATCAAATTTCATCTAACCGTCTAGCATTTTTATTAGTTCACACAAGTTTTCTTGTTGTTTATTCGATTTTCTTTCGTTTTCCCCGCTCTAGTTATGAGCCAACAATTCGTATGGATTCACATAATGCAGGAGAAGTGGTGAAAGAAGTTGACCCGAGTCAAGTATATTAGAATTAATTAATGTGTTTTATATGTGTTTTTTCACACTAGCAACTAGGTTGCTGTCTATACTGGTACAAAATAGAAGCTTTTTGAATGAAGAACAACAACTTATGTGGATGTAGCTCATGCGAGCTAGGTGTCCAGCCCACCGGAGTCTACCGAGCTTTATTTTTTCAACAACATCTACTTCAAGATAGATTTCATACAATTCATGATTGTATCTTCTCCGGAATCGTCCTTCCTCACACACGGGGCCAACAGTTCTCCGTAAGACTTTTCTCTCGAACGCGGATAAGAGATCAGAGTGTCTTTTTGTAAGCACTCAAGTCTCGGATCCGTATGTGAGTACTGGTAAGACCATAGTCTTGTACAGCAGGAGTTTGGTTTTTATGGTAAGGTTTCTGGATTTAAAGAGCCTTGACAGACTATAGTAGGTTTTGTTGGATTTCAGCAGCCGCCCGCGTATTTCTTCCTCCATATTGTTATCGTGCTCCGCTACCCTGATGGTTGTACCAACATTTCTCGCAGACGTTGCCGCCATGTACTTTGTCTTCCCTTCACTTATGATGCCGATGATGTCGATGTCGTTTGCGTAAGCTAGTAACTGGCTGGAATTGGTGACGATAGTCCCTCTTGTTGACGTGCCAGAGTCACGGATTGCTTTCTCCAACGCCAGGTTGAAGAAGGTGCAAGCCAGACCATCCCCTTGTCGGAGTCCATTAATGATGTTGATTGGTCTGGATAGCAAACCGGCTACTTTTACTTGGCTTGTGATGTTCATGGTCATGGTCAGCCTACATAGTCGTGTCAATTTATTTGGAATGCCGAATTCTCTCATGGCCTTATAAAGTTCTACCCTGGCTATGCTATCGTAGGCGGTTTTAAAGTCTATAAAAAGATGGTATGTTGGGATATTAAATTCCAGACTTTTTTCCATCACCTGCCTAAGGGTAAAGATCTGATCAATTGTTGACCTGCCTGGTAAAAAACCACATTGATATTTGCCGATTATGGTATTAGCGTATGGGGCTATCCGTTCTTGCAGGATAGAGGAGAATATCTTATAGGATGTACTCAACAATGTTATACCCCTATAGTTGCTGCATTTTGTGATATCTCCCTTCTTATGTATGGGACATATGATGCCTTTTCGCCAGTCTTCTGGCATCTCTTCGTGTTCCCATAAGTGTAGTATGATTTCATGAATTGCTTGATGTAGTGTTGGCCCACCATGTTTGATCAGCTCGGCAGGTATACCATCGGCTCCTGAGGCCTTTTTATTTTTGAGCCGATTAATCGCCTGTTTTATCTCCTCAATGCTTGCATTGTATATAGAAACTATAGTACTATCATGGTGACGCATTTTGTGAACGCCCCCTGTCTCGCTGATTCAGAACTAACTGACAGAATTGAAAAGAGAGTTTTAAGAGAATGTTTTTTTAAAATAGAAATAAATAGGAAAAGGAAAAAAATACATGCAGTGAGGTAAATTAATTTGTTGTTGCTTTGTTGGGGAAATGTTTGTTTTTATTATGATTTTTTTTTGTTTTGGTTGCCGTGTTCATAGGCAAGAAAGTAAGTATATATAATATATGCGTTGCGTATGTACAAACAATTTCAAAGGCATTTATGAGGCGAGTTTTGGATTCGTGAATATAAACAAAATAAAAGGCACGACTGGGTCGCACGTACTTGCTCCTGTGTGCTAATCCTTTTTAGGTACAGGCGTCTTTTTGACAAAGATTTAATTTTGATGTTTTTTTTTGACGTGCAACTTCTTTAGAATCGTTGTGGTTTGAAGCTCGAACGAACATGCGTCACGATAAAGGGATAAACACATAAATATATAGGATTGTTAGCTTTTGCAGTTTTTTAGTGTATTATCTTTCCACTTGCTGCTTACTGTTTATAATATAATTTGCTAATAGAAAGATATAAAGGACTTTTTTCAGTTAAATTTTCATTTTGGTATGGAAAAATTTGAACAACTGGCAGAAAGATTCGTCGGAATCAGGCAATAATGCTAGGTAAAGGGACCTTTATACGTCCCAATATGGGACCAATGGAATTTATAAAGGATTTAGGTACCTATAATAAGGTTGGAAGGAAGGTAGGTACTAAAATTAAGATACGCGTTCCAACTACTGGTAAGCGATTAGGTATAGAGACAATATTAAAAGTTAACACAGTGGTTTTGTTTGTTTATAGGAAGGTGTAAACTTTTGTTTTCTCGATTGAAATTTTTGCATTCCGTAGTAGTCGAATATTTTTTTTTTATTTGTTAGTTGTTTTTGTGTGTTTATCAAAGGCTTCCTTATTTATTCTGTGCTTTTATGATGATGAAAAATACTTTAAAATACGTAAGTATGTATGTAATGTAGGTTGTCACTTTCTTTTATTTGACTAATGGCTAGGGCTTAGCCGAGCAATATGAAATAAAATGTTGGGGAAAAAAATGTATGAAATCAAAAAAACACTATTCATAACGTTATTTGGAAAAAATGTTGTAAGCCATCTTATTTCTTTTGCTGTTTTATATTTTATGAATTTTTCATTTCAAAATCGTTCGACCAGTTTTTTCAAAAAAATGTTTTTTTTGAAAAACTTTTTGAAAACATATTTTAAATTTTTTTAAGTATGTCAATTTTAAGAAATCTATAGTTTATACTAGGAGAAAAATTTAAAAAAAAATCTATAGATCCGTTTTCAAAATATTCAAAAAACAAAATATTTTTTTAAAAAAATTATTAAAATTTAAAAAAAAATGTTTTTGAAAATTTTGATAAGCAATATTATTTAAATCATAAAACACTACATATTTTGAAAATTTCATTAAAATCCGTCAATTAGTTAACGAGAAAGTCTGATTTTAAAAAACCGGTCATATGGGAGGTACCGTTATAAAACTTTTTCTGAAAAATCCATTAAAACTAGAAGATAGATTTTGCACAGAAAACATCATTCTGAAAGTTTTATCAAAATCGTAGGAGCCGTTTTCGAGAAAAATAAGTTTTTCAATAAAAGTTATATGGCAGGTACCGTTAGTTTTAGAGCTATAATGCCAATTCGAAAAACTGTCGGGTAAAGCACTCTAAAAATACTATATACCAAGTTTGAATCAAATCGGCATAACCGTTTAGGCTGTAGATATCGATACGGACAGACAGACAGACAGACAGACGGACGGAATTTCCGGACCCACTTTTTTTGACTTCTCTATCATCGTAATATCATGTTTGATTGTTAGAATTTTTTTTTTTTTTTTTTACGAATGCATAACTTGCCTTATAGTCCCTATAAATCGCAAGTAAAAATTGATATAACAATTAAGCATGAAATCATGACATGGCGATAATAGAGAAGCCTTAAAAGTTAGTGAACAAAATATATGTATGTCCGGCTTAAGTCATATAATTACCTATGGCTTGAACCAATTCATTTGGCAATTCTACTGCGGAGCTCTCTTCAAATTTCCCTTCTCATCACTTGATTTTAAAAAAGATGGACTTTCTTTACATGAGGTATAACGATGGCTTGTTATACACCATACAGTGTTCAAGAAAGAAGAAAGTACTTATTTTATATGTATACGTACGTATGAAAGAACAATAACTTGCCATATGCAAGTATCTACATATGTACGGATGTATATTAAACTACAGCCTAAACGGTTTGGCCAATCGTTTTCAAATTTGGAGCATAATGTTATTTTGACGTTCTACAAAGGAGATTTCTCATTTTTTTCTTTAGCTCAAAAATTAACGGTAATTGTTATATCAGTGTACTACAAACTGTAGGTAAGCATTATATTTTGGTGAAAAAAATTTGTAATACTGTACGGTGGGCTAAATACGGTACCTCCCATAGGACCGGTTTTTTTTCTTCGACTTTCTCGAAAACTGCTGATCCGATTACTATAAAAATTGATATTCAAGAAGATGTAGGTAGCCTTAGTAATGTCGCATTAATTTTTTTTCGAAAAAATTACTTATTAAAATATACCTATGTTTTTAAAATATATTATATTATATTAGTATAAGTGCTCGTATTCCCTATAAAACAGATGTAAACAAAACAAAATAAACAAAAATTCAAATCGCAGTCAATAGACTAACTGCCTTTTCCTACCAACAACTAATTCTGTATTTTTAAAAAAACCGTTGCTACGGATTTTTATATAGCAACAAGAGTCTTTAGGAAAATGTAAACAAACATTTCAAAATATCAAAATAAAAAATATCTGGTCTTAGCGAATGTTTTTTTTTAGAATGAATTGCACTACCGGATCGTTCGTAGTAGAAGTTGTTGTTGTATTATAAAATTGTCGAGCCTTTTTTAAAATGTTGACACTGTATGTGTTTATTTACATACATGCCTTAATCAAAAATATTTTAATGCAGAATTATAAGGGAAACCTTTATCATCTTGCATATCAATTTTTAAGGGCTTGTGTATATGATATGAACATATCGAATATGTAAATATATATACATATCAAACATGGCATTACGTACAATGATATATAGAAACAAAATGTTAATAGTGTCCTTCTGAATGTGTAGCTCATTGCAGCTTAAACGGTTAAAGAGGTAACGTTTAAATTTGGTTTGACATTCCTCAGAGAGTTTTTAAAACTGTTTAAGGGCTCAAGATAATGCTACCTGTCAAATAGCCGAAGGGCAAATTGTGTGGAAAATAGCTTTAACAAATTAGATGAAAATTGTTGAGAGTATTTTGGTAGGTATTATTTTATTTACAAATATACTGCACAACTGCATCGCACATACTTGCCCTTCTTGAATATCAGTTTTGGTTCTAATCGGCTTACCAGTTCACGAAAAAATCGAATAAAAAAAACCGTCCTATTTAAAGTACCGTTTTTAGCCCACCATCTTGATTTTTTTTTAGTGCCCCGTGGCTTAGTGGTTAGTGTGTCGGACTGCTAAGCGAATGAGTGTGGGTTCGAATCCAGCTCATAGCCACCTTTTTTCCGGGGTACTGCTTGCGAAGAACTGACAAAACCTCCAAGAGTAAAATTTGTCTCGAAAAAGTGCATCTCATGTATAGCCGTTCGGACTCGGCGGTAAACTGTAGGTACCTTCAATTCTTGCAGATTAACAACACACACACAGGAATGGTTGAGAGTATAAGTCACTAGGCCTTGGCTCCTTAAGGAGCTGTCGCGCCAATTAATTAATCTTGAATTTTTTTCACCAATACATATCCAACACCTACAATAGTACACTGATTTTTGTTCATAAAAATTCATGGAGCCGTTTCTGAGAAAAATAAGCTTTTACTTAACGGTTATATCACAGGTACTGTTAATATTTGAGCTAAAAAAATAAAAAGTCCTCTGTAGAATGTCAAAATAACCTTAAGTTCTAAATTTGAAGACGATTGGCAAAACCGTTTAGACTGTAGTCGAAAATTTATACTTACAGACAGACAGACAGAATGTTGCCATTAAGTCAAATATGTATGTTTCTCTATCATCGTAATGTCATGTTTGATTGTTATCTCAAAATTTGTAATCTACACAATGCATAACTTGCATTATAATACCTATAAACGAAAGTAAAAAATATCGGAAGGGTCTGTTAACGCCGGTACCTTTCATGTATTCATAACGTTTTTTTATTTTCACCTCTCTCTAAACGGCTTTTTGAATTTGCACAAAACTTTATATTAAAAAATTAGGTTGACGAATAAATTTTGGGCTATATATCCCTTAAAATTGGGTTTCCCCACACCTTAGAGTATGCAGCACCAGTTATTCTGCAACTAGACATTTGGAAGTTATTTTATAAGAGCAAGTATGTGGCACGAATGGTTATAAAAATTTTAATATTTAATTAAAAAAAAGTCAACAAGCCATCTATCGACATCCGTTATATGAATATGCAAAAACCTACAAACATATTTGGTCACTAACTTCAAAATCCTTACTTTCATAATTATGCCAATGTTGATTAGTTTCATTATTAAGAATCCATAACTTGAACCCATAGCTCAACAAAATAACGAAAATAACATCTTGTCCCTTTTCTACCCATTATAATTATAATGCAAGTCCTGGTACCTATGAATTTTCAATAAGAGTTTTCTAACGAATTTCTATACACAATTTGCACTTAATTTGCACCTAACGCCTATCAGACTGGGAAACGAAATTCATTATTACAAATCAAAACCAAAATCTGTTTCTTCAAGGAAATTAATATATATACAAAAAGTAAGATTGTGTTTAAATTTTAAGAATGTATATGTATTTTTTTCGCAAACGGCAACAAAGCAAGTTGTAGTAAAATAGTAAACAAAAATTTGTAAATCTAAAGAATTCAAAAAATGTAAACAAAAGCTACAAAAAGGAAAATAAACAAAAATTCAGATGCTTGTCAGTTTTGTCTACTCTCCTAACTGCCTATTCCTACCAACAAAAATTAATTGTTTACTTAAAAAAAACCGTTGCTAAGGATTTCTACCTAGCAACGCCTAAAAAGCTACACCAAAACGATTTTAACAAATGAAAATGTTTGTATCGTGTACAAGTTCCAAAAAAAATAATTCACCTCAGCTAAGCGAAACAAAACACCCTTAAAATCTTCTGGTCTCTTTCTTTTCCTTGCCGCCTTACCTTCTCTTAATTCGCTCTCACAAATCTAGCGGTCACAACTAGCGCCATCACACGAGCTGATTCCACAAGATTGTTTGATGTCCCATGATAGTACTATAGGCAGTATATATACAATGATGCTTGGTGGCTGCAGCATGAGATCTTCTTCTTGAAATGTTGGAGTCTCCATTTCTTCCGTGAGCTGACCGTTCATCAGTTCATTAAAGTATACTTCCCATCGCTCCAGAATGCCTTCAGGATCGGTGATCAGATTACCTTCTCCGTCCTTACAATATGTACAGCGTGGTGTGTATTGCGACATGTTTTTGAAGGATTGGTAGAACTTCCGCGCCTGATGCGGACCTCGCTCTTTATTTATTTCCATTTCACAGACAATGTTTTTTTTCCCAGGCTGCCTTTTTTCGTCTGTGAAGTCTTTTTTCTATTCTTCTGAGCTCTTTATATTCATCTTCGCATGCCCGCGTTCTATGAGACTGTTGCATTGCTCGGTATGCGGCATTCGTACGTTCAGACGCTTGTTTGCATTCATCATCAAACCAGTCGCTCCGATCTCTGCGACTATTGCCTAAGATGGTATCAGCAGTACTAATGACTTTGTTCTTAAGGCGTGACCATTTTTCCTCTACGCCCGGCATTCTGTCCCCAGGACTTACTCTTCCCTCATCGAGCTCTCCGAGGGCGAGTCTAAGTGCGCAACTGTATTGGTTGCTTTTGCATTCGTCGCGTAGGGCAGCCGTGTTGATTCGAGCCTGACCAGCGGATGCAATACTTCTTCGCATAGCAATCCGCCCTCGGAACACCATACCAACGAGATAGTGGTCCTAGTCGATGTTGGCACCTCGATACGTTCGTATCGTCCTCAGGCTCGAGTAGTGGCGGCGATCTATCAACACGTGGTCAATTTGGTTACGAGTGACTCCATCAGCCGATACCCAAGTGACTTTGTGGATATCCTAACGCGGGAGGCTGGTACTCGCAAGGACCAATTTTGTTGATGCTGCCATTTCTATGACTCGTAGTCCGTTGTCATTAGTTTTCTTATGCAGACTATGGAATCCTATGTACTGCCTGAATACTGGCTCCCTACCTAATTTTGCGTTGAAGTCACCAAGGATGATTTAAACGTCATACCTTCCTCTCTACAAGTTCGTAGTAGGAATCTTTTTCTTCTTCTTCGGACTCCTCAGTAGGTGCGTGAACGTTAATGAGGCTGATGTTATTGAATTTGCCTCGCACGCGAAGGGTGCATAGCCTTTCATTTATTGCGTTAAAGCCGATGACGGTAGGCTTCATTTTTTGGCTGACTAGGAAGCCTACCCCGAGCACATGGTGTTTTGAGTGACCGCTAAAATATATGTCGTATTCTTTTTCTGCAAAACACCATTTCCTGGCCATCTCACTTCCTGAAGTGCTGTTATGTCAGCTTTATACATGGCCAGGAAATCAGCTAGCTGTTGTGCAGCTCGAGCTCTATAGAGCGTTCTGACGTTCCATGAGAAAATTCTTAAATCGTTTAGCCGTTGTCGTTGCTTGGTTCGTCGTTGAGAAATCAGTATATTTCCGAGGCTTGTTCTCAGGTTCTGAGTAATATTTTTTTACGGGAGAGGTTACTAGCCCCTCGCCAACCCTTAGGAAGTGCTTGCAATATTTGCTAATTTGTGTACAAAAATATACACAAATCATTGCCCGGGGACCACCACGTGGAGGTAAAGCAAGCCGCAGGTCCCCTAAATAATGGTCAGTTTACTGATATAAGAAACTCACTGGATAATTGCTTGAACACAAACGGCAAATTACTGATAGATTTGTTCGAAGACTTAAGTTTTGTTATCTGAAATTGAGTATCAAATGGTGATTCCAGGGGCGATTATACTTTTAAATCTTCCCAAGGCTGTTCTGTAATTGATTTTTGTATTGTGAAGGGCGATTGGATTGATATGATTAAAAATTTTGAGGTATATCCGGCAAACTATTCAACCCATATGCCTATTGTAGTGTCGTGCGAATGTGCGCTTCAAGATATCCACAACAGAGCTGAAGTATCTGCTGTTAAGAAACTAAAATGGGTCGAAAGTATGGCTAGTTTGTATAGGCGAAACTTAAATCAACAAATAGGTTCTTTTAATGATCAGCTTGAACTTTGCATAGAATCTTCAACACAATCTGTTTTTGAATTAGTTAAGCATTCAGCAGTTGTTAGTTCTTGTCCGAATAAATAATTTTATAATTCAAAGTGGTATGACGAAGAGTGTAAAAAAAGTAGGAAAAAATCCTTCGCTTACTTAAAGCTTTTCAGACAGTCTTCAAATGAAGCTTTCAAAAGACTCTAATTGCAACAAAATTAAATATATAAGGATTTATGCAGTTTGAAAAAGAATTTGTACTTAAAGAAAGCTGGGAATCTTTTAAACTGTAGAGATTCCAAGTCTTTTTGGTGCAAAGTGTGGATCTTAGGTGGAAGGAGCAAGTCATCGTCTTTTAGCGTAAGTGTAGATCAACTAGCAAACTATTTTGAAAACCTCTTGCTCTCAGACTCAAACCAAAACTCTTTAAGCTACGCCCTTCAATTCATTTCGATACCTGATCTAGACTTGCCTTTTACAATGCTTGAACTATTATCATCACTTAATAAAATGAAAAATAATAAGGCTGCGGGATTAGATGGAATCCCGATCGAGTTCTACAAGTTTTCGACTCCTGAGTTTTTGGCATTGCTAAATGAAATGTTCATTGACGAGATGTTTCCAAGTAGCTTTCGCTTGGCGAAAATATGTGCTATATTTAAAAAAGGTAAATCCAAATCTTCCTGAAAATTACAGAGGTATATCGGTTTTGTGTTCATTAAGAAAACTTTTTGCTCAGATCTTATACTGTAGACTTATAAGAAGGGTTGACAGCAATAATATTATAAGCTGTTTCCAAGCTGGTTTTCGGGCTAATCTCTAAACAATGGATCAAATGTTTGCTCTTACAAGCATCGCAAGACGTTTTATCGATAAAAAGAAACCATTATACACTTTGTTTGTAGATTTCAAAGCTGCTTTTGATACTATCAATAGGCATTCACTATTATATAAGCTTTCAACTATTGGTGTATCAACAAAGTTCATTAATTTCTATGAACACGTCTGCGACTGTATGCAATAGTGAACACCAGTCTGAAGCTTTCCCATCAGAAACAGGTGTCCCACAGGATTGCGTTTTGAGTCCGTTGATGTTCGCCTTATATATAAATGATATTGAAAATTACTTACCAGGAGGTGTAACCTTTGGCGATTTGTCAATAAAGCTCCTGCTCTACGCGGATGACCTGGTGATCTTTTCAGACAATCCTATGACGCTTCAACTCTAAATTAATAAGCTGAAACTATTTTGTGATGCATGGGATCTTAAAATTAATATTAATAAATCTAAAATAATGATCTTCAGAACTCAAAACCGATCTGATAACCTTACAAGGAACTGGAATTTAGATGGTCAAAATATTGAGGTAGTTAGTGAGTTTAAGTATCTGGGCAGAGTTATAACCTACAACCTAAGTATGAAAGCCCATATTAAAGAAAAACTTTCCGTAGCAAAATCAGCAATTAATACCTTGTGGTCAAAATTTTTTACTAATAAATTTGCAGACTCTACGTCAAAGTTCAAAGTTTTTAATGCAACGGTTAATAGATGTCTTTGTTATGGAACTGAAGTTTATGGGTACCATTTTTTTGTGGAAATTGAAAGCATTCAAAGATACTTTTTCAAACGAATTTTCCGGTTGCCTTATTATTACCCCCAATTACGCAATATATGTTGAATCTGGTCTACTACAAGTTTATGTGAGGAGTTTGAAAGCCAATGCAGACTATCTCACGAAAGTAATGCATAGATTTGATAGCAATTTACATAAAATAATTCTACTGGTATCACTCCGCTGTGGTTATTCACCTTTTAGAAACTGGCACGCGCTCGCGTCGGCTCACAGCGTCTCTTTAGATCTGAATGTAAGCAACAGAGAAGAGTGGACAAACATCTTTTATGATTTTATATCGGTGGTAGATAATAAAATCTATCAACAACAATTATAAAGGGTAACAAATTCCACCTCTAGGGTTACGTATAGACGTTTGAATCTGAGCTTGTGTGATAATAATTATTTTAGGGAGGAACTTTCAACCTCAGATATGAGTTTAATCTTCAAGATTCGAACTGAAACCCTTGAACTTAATTATAGGCCACACAGAACAGATTTAGACGCTATATGTTCTCTATGCAACCTTAACCAAATTGAAGACGTACGTCACTTCATTGCAATATGTCCTATTCTTCAAGAAATACGCAGGCTCTATTTTAGCAAAAGCTTCTTGTCTTTCGATGAGCTTATCATTATTTTAAATGGTGAGAGAGGTTGGAAAATACTTGTGCGATTTGTTACACACGCAAACAATTACAGGAATTCAAATTTGAATTTGTTTTGACTTGTCTATTCTTAGTTATTTAATATAAAACGACCATTTTTTTTAGCTAAACTAGAAGCCCAAGTATGCCATCTCTAACTTTTCATTTACGTTTTCTTTTTTTTTCTCGTCTTATTGCAGTTCTTTGACTTTTTAATGTAAACCGTAATATCTTGTGTAAATATTAAATAATTCGAAACTCCTACATAACATAATCATTGTTTTTGCTTAAATATAAATATAAAAGTTGTGTTTTATAAAGGTACTTATTTCTGTTAATATATTTCTGTTAATTTATTTCTGTTAATTTATTTTTGTTAGTATATATTTGCACCATCAGATTTTAATTGTATAAACTGGTAAACTTTATTCAATCTCTTAAAAAATAAAACTTAATCGATATCATATACGGCAGACGGCTTATATGCCATGCTTAAATTTTTAGTAGTGCCCCGTGGCTTAGTGGTTAGTGTGTCGGACTGCTAAGCGAAAGAACCTGGGTTCAAATACTGCTCATAACCACCTTTTTCTGGGGTACTGCCTCTTGCGAGGAACTGACAAAACCTCCAAGAGTAAAATTTGTCTCGAAAAAGTGCATCTCATGTAGCCGTTCGGACTCGGCGGTAAACTGTAGGTCCCTTCCATTCTTGCAGATTAACAACACACACACAGGAATGGTTGAGAGTATAAGTCACTAGGGCCTTGGCTCCTTAAGGAGCTGTCGCACCAATAAATTTATTTATTTATTTTTTAAATTTTTATTTGAATTAAATATTATAAGTTATAAATGTTACTTTATTTTTGTAATAAATTGAAATTGAAATTGAAATTGAATTGAATTAAATCCCCAATAAATAGGTTTCTTAAATAAAATAACAATTGAAGCGCTTAGAAGATGAAGGTGTTAAGTGACATTTTTTGAAATTTAGCGTTTTCTTTATAAATGAAAGTCTTATATGAAAACTTAAATTTCTGACTCATATGTACCCTTCTATCACCTATAGATCCATGTTTAGAGAAAGATGAAGGTGTTATATGCAACCACTATGGTAATAAAACTTGTGGATGAATGGGTTATATGCGCTGAAGTCCTTTGTATACAAAAATATTTACACATAACGTTTTATTTTGTGCACTTGAAACCTTCATCCAAAATTTATTTTGATTTTTTTCATGAAAGAACACAGAAATCAGTACATGTGCAGGGGAGAGGAACAAGCCAACATACACTAACACTACTTCACATTTGAATAAATCCGACGCAGATGCCTTAACATGTTAGCTATAACTTGTATATCAATTTGAAAACGTTATTTTGCACAAATCTATATTTTGTTATTAGCCTTTTTTATAACATAGTGTTAAAACCTAAGACGCACTGCACCAGCAAAGAATTGTTAGGGAGGGAGAGACAGAAGGTGTTAATTAACATGGGTTTTGAATGCATTACTTGCAAGAAAAACAATTACATCGATGCGTAAAACCATTGAATAATTACAAATATAAGAGGACACCGGACTTTGCTCAAACGACTCTTGAGACCGATGGTCCCCTGTGGCTTTGTATATAAAAGCTATAGTACTTTCAAAGAATATAGAATTACTTTATATAATTATTATTTCTACATTATTTGGTACTATCATGAGACGGGTTTTTTTTTATTTAAACACCTGTGAGGGCGCTGCAGTAGCTCATGAAATAAATGTGGATGATTGTGGAAAATGCATTGTATATACATTGCTATAGTACTATCATGATGACGTGTGGACCGTGGCGCCCCTTGCGGCTCGTGTGTTTACTAACTGGGTAAGTTGAGAGAGATGAAAAAAGAGCATGGTGTAAGGAGTTATGCTTTGTGCTTTGTTTGTAAGAACCAATTCTCGTCCATAAAAAAAGGTAATCATTGAAAATGCTGGTTCATGTATAAATCCCAACAAAAAAATATCCGCCTCAGCTAAGCGAAACAGATACTGAATTATTCCATGTTCGCCTTCTTTTTTTCCTGCCTCACATTGCACATGCGCAGTAAACAAAGCACAAAGCATAACAATAACACTAAAAAACATGCTATTAATTCTCTATCTCTCAAATAAATTTCCCTACACTAGCGCTCCAAGCGGCTCGTGCGTTTAAGATTTGTTCCAAAGAATATATAATTACCAAGAAGTCGCATATCATATAAATTTTTGTACTGAACATCATCGTGATAGCACGACCGTGTGTATGAGTATACTGTATATCCTGTTCTCGGTGAACGACGATGAGGATCGACGAAGATTTCAAAAAACCAGCAGACAGGCCGTCGCCCTTGTATTTTTTATGATGAAATTTCAATAAAAAGGAAATTAAGGTGCAACTCGAAATAAGACTTGATTGTTGATTGGTGATTTTGAATGTTAGCACTATAAGCTAAATGCGAGCTTTGGTAAGCTGGTTTGCGTTCTTTTGGGTTATTTTCTTGATTAATTTATTATTACTAATGATTTTTGTTCTTTTAAGAAACCAAACTGTATGATTGAAAATGTGCGTACTTCAAAATTTTTAATCGATTTACATAATGTTTTAATTGTTCGACAAGAAGCTTTCAGCAGAATAATTAAAAGTCACTTTATTTCGTTAAAAAAACGTGAAAGGTTACAATTTACACGGCGAGTACGATAACTCAGGCGACAAAAAAATAATAACGGGTTTGTGTAGAACTGTTAGATAGAAGCATTTTTTTCTATGGGATGGTGGATCTATATCCCCAGTACCAGGAGAGGCAATTTTCTAAGAAAAAAAACACTTAAAATGAAAAAAATATTAAATATGTAGGTAGGTCCTACAATTAAGTATTGCATGTTTTTTTAAAGCTTGAAGTCTGTTCTATAGTCTTATTTTTACTTGCGATTATAGATACTATAATGCAAGTTATGGATTCGTGCAAAAAAAAATCTAACAATCAAACATGACATTAGGATGATAGAGAAGTTGAAAAAAGTGGGTCCGGAAATTCCGTTCGTCTGTCTGTCTGTCTGTTCACGCCTCTACAGCCTAAGCGAATGGGCCGATTTGGTTCAAACTTGGTATTTAATATTTATTAGGGGGTTGTTTTTCATTTTTGCTCTAGGTCGGAAAATAACGGTACCTGCCATACAATTTTTAACAAAAAAATTGATTTTCTCGAAAACGGCTCTAATGATTTTGATACAACTTTCAGATGCTATTTTTTTTTTGCACACAGAAAGTCATTTATAATTCAATTAATATTGCATTTCAAAATTTTCAAAAACCTTTTTTTTGATTTATTTAAATTTTCTAAAAAAAAATTTGGCACGAGTACGATACCTTGGCCGACAAGATTTAATGACGGGTTTTTGTAGAGGGGTGAAAAACAAGCACTTTTTACTATGGGTCTACCTCCCCCCGTTTAGTAGGTAGTGGCACCTTTGGAAAAAATGGTTTAATTTGAAAAAAAAATATTAAAAAACAACGGCAACACTTAAAATAAAGTGCTATACTGAATTTGAAAGCCAGAAGTTTATTCTATAATCATGCATTTAAATTAAATTACTCATGTCAATGGTTTTTGAGAAATTCGCATTTAAAACCCAAATTTTGATAAGAAACTTGAAAAAAAAGTTTAGAGCGATTGTTTTCAAAATTGTGAAATGAAATTGTAAATAAGCTTATACGTGTTCCATGTAACTATCAGTTTTTAATCGACCACAAAAAACCGCATGGTTCTATGTCTTCTAATTTTTGAAAAAAATTGAAAACAACTAAATCTAAAAAAAACTAAAATACAAATACAAAATTAATGCAAAATTACTTAAAATAACTACATCTTCTTGAATATCAATTTTGATAGTAATCGGATCACCAGTTTTCGAGAAAGTCGAAGAAAAAAAAACCGGTCCTATGGGAGGTAGCGTTTTTAGTCCACCATATTAAATTTTTGTTCACCAAAATATAATGCATACCTACAGTAGTACACTGATTTTTTTTATAAGAAATCTTAGAGCCGTTTTCGAAAGCATAACTTGTATTATAGTACCTATAATCGCAAGTAAAAATTACACTTGTATGCAGAAAAACAGATTTTATGGTACTTGGAAAAATCTGCAACAGATGAAGTTAAATAAAAGGCACGACTGGGTCGCACGTACTTGCTCCTGTGTGCTAATTCTTTTTAGGTACAGGCGTCTTTTTGACATTTTAATGTTTTTTTTTTTGACGTGCAACTTCTTTAGAATCGTTGTGGTTTGAAGCTCGAACGAACATGCGTCACGATAAAGGGATAAACACATAAATATATAGGATTGTTAGCTTTTGCAGTTTTTTAGTGTATTATCTTTCCACTTGCTGCTTACTGTTAATAATATAATTTGCTAATAGAAAGATATAAAGGACTTTTTTCAGTTAAATTTTCATTTTGGTATGGAAAAATTTGAACAACTGGCATAAAGATTCGTCGGAATCAGCAGTATGGCAATAATGTTAGGTAAAGGGACCTTTATACGTCCCAATATGGGACCAATGGAATTGATAAAGGATTTAGGTACCTATAATAAGGTTGGAAGGAAGGTAGGTACTAAAATTAAGATACGCGTTCCAACAACCAACTACAGCGAGTAGGTATAGAGACAATATTAAAAGTTAACACAGTGGTTTTGTTTGTTTATAGGAAGGTGTAAGCTTTTGTTTTCTCGATTGAAATTTTTGCATTCCGTAGTAGTCGAATAGTTTTTTTTTTTATTTGTTAGTTGTTTTTGTGTGTTTATCAAAGGCTTCCTTATTTATTCTGTGCTTTTATGATGATGAAAAATACTTTAAAATACGTAAGTATGTATGTAATGTAGGTTGTCACTTTCTTTTATTTGACTAATGGCTAGGGCTTAGCCGAGCAATATGAAATAAAATGTTGGGGAAAAAATTTATGAAATCAAAAAAACACTATTCATAACGTTTTTTGGAAAAAATGTTGTAAGCCATCTTATTTCTTTTGCTGTTTTATATTTTATGAATTTTTCATTTCAAAATCGTTCGACCAGTTTGTTTTTGTTTTTTTTTGAAAAACTTTTTGAAAACATATTTTAAAATTTTTTTAAGTATGTCAATTTTAAGAAATCTATAGTTTATACTAGGAGAAAAATTTAAAAAAAATCTATAGATCCGTTTTCAAAATATTCAAAAAACAAAATATTTTTTTAAAAAAATTATTAAAATTTAAAAAAAAATGTTTTTGAAAATTTTGATAAGCAATATTATTTAAAGTTTTTTATTTTCGGAACTTACCGCGTTATAAGAAATATTTTCTTATTTATTTCTACCCGACGTTTCGAAGAAGTTTCATACTTCGTGGTCACGGGATGAGACTGACGTTTGATTGCTGTTGTTTAAGTTATTGGTTTTTAGCTCTCGCTCTCAAGTAGTACCGGTGCGTAGATGTTGATGCACTTGGATTGCTTGTGGGTGGTGGTGGTGTACTCGTTCTAGGTTGTTGTTGCGTTGAGTCGATGTATTTTTGGACACATGCAAAGCTCACGACATCGGCTATAGGTTTTTTGATTTGCTTTACTATGGTTTTGCTTATGAGAGGATCCCACGTTGGCGATAATTTAAAGCTAGAATCTCTATTTAAATTTGTATGTTTCTTAATTTCAATTGCTTCTCTGACGATTCTTGGTACATAAAATCTTTCATTTGCGATTGATCTAGCTTGATCAAAACGTATAAAGTGATCTTCGTTGTAGGCCAGATGTTCACATATTGCCGATTTTGTGACAGCGTTGTTTTGGATAGCTTTGATATGTTCGTTTAAACGTGTTTTAATACCTCTTTTCGTTTCACCAATATAAAAAGATCCACAGCTACAGGGAACAGAGTATACACCAGGATTTTGTAGTGGAATTTTGTCCTTAGGCGATCTTAAAAATTGACGAACCTTAGTTGGCGGTTTAAAGATGGTTTTAACATCATATTTTTGTAAGATTCGCCCAATTCCATCCGTTATGCCTTTGATATAGGGTAAAAAGGCCCTTTTATCAAATGCTGGAGGTAGCGAATGTTTCTGTGAGCTGGGTTTGGGTTTCCAGGTTCTCTGTTTGGAGTTGTAGCCATTCTTTTTAAGTGCAATGTCTATATACTTCAACTCTTGCTTGAGGTGTTCGGGGTCACAAATTTTGTGAGCACGGTTCACAAGAGCCGATACAACCGATGTCAAGTTGGCTGGGTGATGATGTGATGTAGCATGTAAATATCTGTCCGTATGAGTGTCTTTCCGGAACACCGTGTGGCCGATCGAACCATCTTGCTTTCTTATGACTTTAACGTCTAGGAAAGCCAAAGAGTTTTCTTGTTCTCTTTCCATTGTAAATTTAACTTTTTCGTGGATGGAATTAAGATGAATCAGAAAACTTTCTACCTGATTCTCTTTGAGTACGCAGAACGTGTCATCCACGTACCTTACCCAAATTGTTGGTTTCGTTAAGGATGTTCCTAATGCCAATTCCTCAAAATGTTGCATCCATATGTCTGCAATTATTGGTGCAACAGGTGAACCCATTGCAACACCATCAATTTGTAAATAATATTTCCCATTGTATAAGAAATATCCTGATGTAAGGCATATATCAATTAACTCTAATAACTTAGAGTTGTTTTGAGAATTAGACAATTTCGATTTTATAACATTGAGGGTTTCTTCAATTGGAACATTGGTGAATAAGGAGGTAACATCAAAACTAACCATAATTTCATCATGTTTAATGTGAAGGTCTTTGATCATGGACACGAAATGTTCCGAGTTTCTTACTATTGAGTTTGAGTTTTCAATAAGTGGCTTAAGCTTAAAGGTTAATTCTTTAGCCAAAAAGTATGTTGGTGAATCTATTTGGCTGACGATGGGTCTTAACGGTACATTTTCTTTATGTACCTTAGGAAGGCCGTAAACTCTTGGTGCTTGTGGACATGACGGTATTAAATTCTGATTTTGTAAAACAGATTTACTGTCATTTACAATCTGTCGAACTTTTTTAAGCACTCTTGATGTTGGATCATACGTTACTTCTTTGTAAGTAAGTTTGTCACTTAGCAGAGAAAGGATTTTAGCATCATATTCTTTGGAGTTAAGAATAACTGTACAGTTTCCTTTATCTGCAGGTAAAACAATAATTTCTTTGTCCTTTCTAAGTTTTACAAGGGCTTTTCTTTCAAGGAGAGTAATGTTTTGTTCAATCTTTTTGCCTTTCCTAAGCAACACCGATACATCCTGTCTTATAGTTTCAGCTGAAATCCTATCTATTTTGTTTCTGCGTATTGATTCTTCAATATTACTTATAATATTTTCAATAGGGACACTTAAAGGTGATGGGGTAAAATTCATACCTTTTGATAAAATTGAAATCATATTTTCATCAAGTATTTTGCTGGAGAAATTCACCACACATTTTGCATCAGCAGACTGGGATTTGTTGTTGTTGTTTTTAACCTTGGCTGAGAGTGAATTAAACTTTTTTGTTTGTTTTTGTGCACAATTTTCGGCAATTCTTTCCGTTTGTTGGAATATTATTGCATCACATAATTGAAAGTCTTTTGCACTCATACGTTGTGATAACACTAAATGCAATTGGTATATTTGTTTGGATACACAATTTACATCAAAATAATTATTGGAGATTAATTTTCTCAACAATAATACACTGGCTTTATCCAAAATTAGGGTTGAACCATTTATATGCTTCTTATCACTTATTTTCACACATTTGGGTATTATATTGTGATTTCGACATCTTTTTAGGAAAACGATAGAGCTAAGCAGTCGCGCTCGTTTAGCGCGTAACTTTTCAAACCGTCGTATTTGTTTGTGGATTGCCTCTCCGTATAGGCTTACAATATGAGATTTTAGGTTTTTATTTTCGCGGACGATATTCATATTAGATAAAGTTTTTTATTTTCGGAACTTACCGCGTTATAAGAAATATTTTCTTATTTATTTCTACCCGACGTTTCGAAGAAGTTTCATACTTCGTGGTCACGGGATGAGACTTACGTTTGATTGCTGTTGTTTAAGTTATTGGTTTTTAGCTCTCGCTCTCAAGTAGTACCGGTGCGTAGATGTTGATGCACTTGGATTGCTTGTGGGTGGTGGTGGTGTACTCGTTCTAGGTTGTTGTTGCGTTGAGTCGATGTATTTTTGGACACATGCAAAGCTCACGACATCGGCTATAGGTTTTTTGATTTGCTTTACTATGGTTTTGCTTATGAGAGGATCCCACGTTGGCGATAATTTAAAGCTAGAATCTCTATTGAAATTTGTATGTTTCTTAATTTCAATTGCTTCTCTGACGATTCTTGGTACATAAAATCTTTCATTTGCGATTGATCTAGCTTGATCAAAACGTATAAAGTGATCTTCGTTGTAGGCCAGATGTTCACATATTGCCGATTTTGTGACAGCGTTGTTTTGGATAGCTTTGATATGTTCGTTTAAACGTGTTTTAATACCTCTTTTCGTTTCACCAATATAAAAAGATCCACAGCTACAGGGAACAGAGTATACACCAGGATTTTGTAGTGGAATTTTGTCCTTAGGCGATCTTAAAAATTGACGAACCTTAGTTGGCGGTTTAAAGATGGTTTTAACATCATATTTTTGTAAGATTCGCCCAATTCCATCCGTTATGCCTTAACTTAAACAACAGCAATCAAACGTCAGTCTCATCCCGTGACCACGAAGTATGAAACTTCTTCGAAACGTCGGGTAGAAATAAATAAGAAAATATTTCTTATAACGCGGTAAGTTCCGAAAATAAAAAACTTTATCTAATATGAATATCGTCCGCGAAAATAAAAACCTAAAATCTAATATTATTTAAATCATAAAACACTACATATTTTGAAAATTTCATTAAAATCCGTCAATTAGTTAACGAGAAAGTCTGATTTTAAAAAACCGGTCATATGGGAGGTACCGTTATAAAACTTTTTCTGAAAAATCCATTAAAACTAGAAGATAGATTTTGCACAGAAAACATCATTCTGAAAGTTTTATCAAAATCGTAGGAGCCGTTTTCGAGAAAAATAAGTTTTTCAATAAAAGTTATATGGCAGGTACCGTTAGTTTTGGAGCTATAATGGCAATTCGAAAAACTGTCGGGTAGAGCACTCTAAAAATACTATATACCAAGTTTGAATCAAATCGGCATAACCGTTTAGTCTGTAGATATCGATACGGACAGACAGACAGACAGACAGACAGACAGACAGACAGACGGACGGAATTTCCGGACCCACTTTTTTTGACTTCTCTATCATCGTAATATCATGTTTGATTGTTAGAATTTTTTTTTTACGAATGCATAACTTGCCTTCTAGTCCCTATAAATCGCAAGTAAAAAGGGAGTTTTATTGCTTTAAGCTCCAAAGGCTATGAATACAAATTATATTTTTTTGTTTTATTTTACTTTTGCACTTAAATAGTTATAAAAGGTGATGTCTAAATTGAAGATACACCCTTCTTGTATAATGTTTTTTTATTTTAATATGTCCAAAAATCATTTCCCAAATTATTGCTATCGAATTAGGAAACACCCTGTATAAGTATAAATAGCTAGTTTTACATTCGAATGGGATAACGTTGATCAAGAGCATACAGAAACTTGTTTTATGTAAAGGGTAAGCCATCTAACGCTTTTTTTTAACTGGTGCTTATTTCGTGAATGGTAACAATTAGCTCATGTCTGATTTGACAGATAATTAGTTTTATTTTTCCGCTGAACGAATTTGGTTGTGTCCGAAGCTACACTCGATGTTTTGCGCCATGTTTTTGAAGATCGCATTATCAGCCGCAGAGCTGATGTCGTTTGGCCACCTCGGAGCTGCGATTTGACACAGTTGGACTATTATTTGTGTTATAGCCGACAAGCCAGAGACAATTGACGCTTTAAAGCACATTATTCGCCATTGGTGAAATACAGCTGCACACAATCGATAATGTGCTTAAAAATTGGACCGATCATGTAGGCTACTGCATGGCCAGCCGAGGCAGCCATTTGAATGAAATTTTTTTCCATTATTAACCGGAAGGATTGTACTTTCAAATAAAAAAAGAAATTTGAGAAAATATTCAGTAGTTTTTTTTATAGCATTTTCAATAAAAAAAAAAAAAAGTTATTTGGCGGACCCGTTATTATATATATATCTCTAACCTAAATATTTGGTTTTATTTACTTAAATTTCATATCATAATGCCATTTTGCAATGAACTTAAATGTCTGTTTATCAAAGTGCACGGTGTTGTCTAAAAATAAACATAACTAGGAATACGGATATTTTTAATGTACACGAATTCATGGGTACTCGGTTATCCGTTTTCCAAAAATATACGGATTCAAATCCGGATCTTTTAAGTACAGGATACACAATACACATACACATGTGCTTATTAAGTTTTCCTTTTTAGAGAAATCTGCATCAACCTTGCCCTCTCCACATACTACACCAACGACCGACCAACCGATCTGAATTAAGCTGAGCATTTTATAATGAAGTCAAAAAGTAAAGGGATAAGGGGTGTTTGGCTTTTTCATTTTTTTTTTTTTTTTTTTTTTTTTTATTGTATATAATATGAGATATGAGATGCGACTTCTTGGTAATTCTATATTCTTTGGTTCAACCAATTCCGAGAATTAATTACGGTATATTTCAATCCATAATTCCATCATCGGACTACTTACTTTACTACTACAAAGTGTTTACTAAGTTGGGGGTGAGCTTTCAATCAAACAGTTTGAAACAAAAAAAATAGGTCTGATATCATTTTTCGGAAAGTGTGCCACACACTATTTTGAAAAACATGTTTTATTTTGGTTCACACACTTTTATTTATGTATTTTTAGAATTTTGCCTGTGCCGAATGGAAAGTAGTAGTAGTATTTCATTGTATATAAACTGCGTATATAGGGAAAAAGAGATTAAGAGCATGGTTTTAAGCATAGAGTAACTATACTATAAAGAGGGATATCTACTGCCTTTATTTGACAAGGCCTACAAGCTGGTCAAATAAGTATTGGTGTAGAACTGTCAAAAAATTGACGCCAATTGAGAATGTAGTAGTGCTGAACTGTCAAAAAATGGACGCCAATTGAGAGTGTAGTAGTGCTGAACTGCCAAATAATTGACGCCAATTGAGAGTGTAGTAGTCAAATAATTGACCTCTTCTTTTCAGTTCCCTTTTGTTTCTCACCACGAAATTGGGCGTGTTGGAAGATACTGTTAATAAAAAGCGCCATCCCGAAATTTGACGTCATCAGTGACTCAAACTGACTAAATTAAATTACCATTTTTGGAAGGAATCCGAAGTGTTAGTGGACTTAAAATGTATATTAAATCAATCAAATAAGATATTGGACCAAACCTGCATCAATTAAAACTTACTTTTCCGATTTTTTTCTAAAACGGAAATTAATTTTTTCAACAAGGGCCACTGATGACGTAAAAATACGAAAGTCGCTATCTTGTTTTCTTGTATCCTGAGGAGACACTAGCAAGTTACTCGAATGCAAGTTATACTTTATTATTTTTTTCCTTGCCTTTTACATATTGTGTGCTTGAAAACTCTATATAAACGTTTAAAACTGGTTAAACAATATTCAAGACTTTCAACCATTTTACCTGATACTGATGATAGTGTATTGATTATTCTAAGAATGAATTTAAACAAGCATTCGGTCAGAAGATCACCTACTATGTATATTTGCAAGATCGTATTATACAAAGTAGCGATAAAGGTGTACTTTTTTAAAGTTAAATTATGTTTCTTCACGCCTATTGTATTCGTTTACACAGGAGTAGAAACCTAGTCAAACATAGCGCGTTCTGACTCTGCGTTGTAATATACCGTAAAACAATCATATCCCAAGTCACATAGAGCGCATTTTCAACGCCGCGTCAAGTTCCACACGGCGTGTTGTGATAAGTTACAAGTTTGTTTTTTTTAAGTCTTCGTTAAAAAAAATGCATTTTAAAGGCGGCGTAGAGATTATTTGACGCTGCGATGAGATAATTTTGACGCGGCATTCCAAAAAAAAATTTGTTTTCAATATTTTGTGTTTGGTAATTAAGTTATTCTGAATTTGTTGTAGAAATTTATTTTATTAAACTATTTTTTTGACTTATTTTTTTGAATGTAATCCGTAATATCTTGTGTAAATATTAAATATTTCCTACACAAAATAATCATTGTTTTTGCTTAAATATAAATATAAAAATTGTGTTTTATAAAGTTCCTTATTTCTGTTAATCTATTTCCGTTAATTTATTTCTGTTAATTTATTTTTGTTAGTATATATTTGTACCAACATATTTTAATTGTATAAACTGTTTAACTTTATTCAATCTCTTAAAAAATAAAACTTAATCGATATCATATACGGCAGACGGCTTATATGCCATGCTTAAATTTTTATTTGAATTAAATATTATATGTTATAAACGTTAAAAAAAAAAAAAAAAAAAAAAATATTAGAAAATTGTAGACCAGAAAATTGTAGACAATATTTTTCGGTTGTTTCTTCATTCTTCTTTTGGACAGGCACGTACGTTGGTGTGTACACTGATTTGGATTACCCCGAATATATCCAATGCTTTCCTACAAACTGTACTGTTTTATTCTAAAGAAATTTGCAAAATTAAAAAAAAAATCTTTGAATTTTCATTCTTCCATTCGTTATTTCATTCCTCCTACTTTTGTACCCCCCTTACCCAATTGCAAAAAGAAAGAATGAAGAAACATCCGAAAAAAGGAATCATGTAAACAAGCTCTAAGACCTAAGAAAATCACCTTAACCCTTAAGGAATATATTTCGAACACATCCTTCTCGATATGTAGGAGTATGGTGGAGGTGAATATCTAAAACGTCAACAATAAATTGTTTAGTGAATATTGTGTAGTGTAGTGAACTGTTGTGAACTGCTTATTTATTATTATTATTGATAAATAATAAAACGAATAAGCAGTTTAATTTTGTTAAAAGGACACAATAATTAACGGAGTTCCTTCACTTCGAACAATTTGTGAGAATTTCACAAAATACCACCATTGAAAGACGACGACGACGTGCCTGATGAGAATTGTATCTTGTATCAAGTATTCTCCACAGGCACGTCGTCGTCGTTGATGGTATTTTATGAAATTCTCACAAATTGTTTGACATGAAGGAACTCCGTGAATTATTGTATCCTTTTTACAAAATTAAACCACTAAAAAAAAAGAAATGGATTCCCAACCTGTGTATCAGTCAACAATTGTGTGTGTTATTTCTCGTCCACCCATTGTATATAGACTGCTATAGTACTATCATGACGACCGGTGGACGGTGGCGTTCCAAGCGGCTCTAGGGAAAATTAACTTGGTAAATTGAAAGAGGCGAACGAGTCGAACAAAGAGAATTCTAAGAGAAACTCTGTGAACATGTACTTTACTCTTTGCAGTTTGCAGTTTACATATATACAATGATGCGAGTATAGTTTTTTTTTGCACAACTGGATTGCTTCACACAAGCAGGGTGACGAGATGGCTAGTTTTAAAAAAAGGAATGAAAAAAAAAGAAGAAAAACGACTTTTGTAAATGAATGGTGTGTGCGGGGTGGGTATATGTTTAAGCTGGTTGATAAGTTTATTTGGAGTTTTATATTTTTTCATATAAAACTTTCGAGGGTAGGTAGATATTTAGGTATGTACCTACATTCATACCTACATAATGTGGGTATTTACGTAGGTATACTTGTTATATTATCTTTGATAAAATGTTCAGCTAAATTCAGGTCGATCGGTCGGTCGTCGGTGTAGTAGATGGTGTGAGCGAGGGTGAGGGAGATACTAACAAGGAAAACTTAATAAGCACATGTGTATGTGTATTGTGTATATCCTGTTCTCGGTGACGGTGAACAACGAAGAGGATCGACAATGATTTTATTTTTTGAATTTTCATTTCATTGGCTTCGTTATCGTTTATGTTGAATTTTATGCACAAGTAGCTTTGTGATTATAGGGACTATAAGTCAAGTTTAGGATTCGTGAACATAAAAAAATTGTGATAATAATCAATCATTACATTACGATGATAGAGAAACATATTTGAGTTACTGGCAAAATTCTGTCTGTCTGTCTGTAGGTCTGTCTATACGGATGTATTTTGGACTATAGCCTAAACAGATGAGCCAATCGTCTTCAAATTTAGAACTTAAGGTTATTTTGACATTTTACACAGGAGTTTTTTCAATTTTTACTTGCGATTATAGGGACTATAAGGCAAGTTTAGAATTTGTGAATATAAAAAAAAATTAGATAACAATGAAACATGACATTACGATCATAGAGAAGTCTAAAAAAGTGATCGACAAAAAATTACTGTCTGTCTGTCAGTAGGTATGTATAACGAGCTGCAGCCTAAATGGCTTAAGCGATTATCTTCAAACTTGGTGTGTGTGATTATTTTGGCATTCCCCAGAGGGTACATTGAAATTTAAATTGTAGGCCTAAAAGTAAAGGAAGTGCCATATGACCGTTGAGTTGAGTTGTTTTCTTGATTGAAATTTTTGCATTCAGTAGGTAATCGAGTATTTTTTTATTTGTTAGTTGTTTTTGCATGTTTATGTGTTTATCATAGGCGTCCTTATTATTTATTCTGTACGCTGTATGCTGTTACGATCATGAAATGCTTTAAAATAAATAACGATAAATAAATAATAATACAAATAACGAAGTTTGCTTTCATTAGACTACTGGCAAAATTTGGGGGAAAGTATTAAACAAATAATTTTTTTATGAAATCAAAAAACACCATTCATAACGTTTTTTGGAAAAAAATTTTGTAAGCCATCTTATTTCTTTTGCTGTTTTCTATTTTATAATTTTTTCATTTCAAAATCGTTCGACCAGTTTTTTGAAAAACTTTTCGAAAACATATATATAATTTTTTTTGACTATGTCAATTTAAAGAAATCTATAGTTTATACTAGGAGAAAAAATTAAAAAAATCTACAGATTCGTTTTCAAAATATTCAAAAAACAAAATAAGTTTTTTAAAAAACTATAAAAAATTTAAAAAAAAATGTTTTTGAAAATTTTAATAAGCAATATTATTTAAATCATAAAACACTACATATTTTGAAAATTGTATCAAAAACCGTCAATTAGTTAACGAGAAAGTCTAATTTCAAAAAACCGGTCATATGGGAGGTACCGTTATAAAACTTTTTCTGAAAATCCATTAAAATTAAAAGATAGATTTTGCATAGAAAACATCATTCTGAAAGTTTTATCAAAAACGTAGGAGCCGTTTTCGAGAAAAATAAGTTTTTCATTAAAAGTTATATGGCAGGTGCCGTTAGTTTTGGAGCTAGAATGCCAATTCCAAAAACTGTAAAGTAGAGCACTCTAAAAATACTATGTACCAAGTTTGAATCAAATCGGCCCAACCGTTTAGGCTGTAGATATCGATACGGACAGACAGACAGACAGACGGACGGAATTTCCGGACTCACTTTTTTTAACTTCTCTATCATCGTAATGTCATGTTTGATTGTAAATTTTTTTTTTTACGAATGCATAACTTGCCTTATAGTCCCTATAAATCGCAAGTAAAAAACTATTCGATTACTACTGAATGCAAAAATTTCAATCGAGAAAACGAAAGCTTACACCTGCCCCTAAATAAACGAATTAGCACACAGGAGCAAGTAAGTGCGACCCAGTCGTGCCTTTTATATGTATATTTATTTTTTTCTGAAATTCTTTATTTAAAAAATAATATGATTGAACAGACTTTTGGCTTTAAAAAAGGTATAGCACATTATTTTAAATGTTGCCGTTATTTTTAAATATACCTATATAAATATATTTTAGTGTAAGATTACTTAGGCTACTTACATTTTCCTGAAAATCAATTTTGGTTGTAATCGGTTATCTAACCAGTTCTCAGAAAAGTCGATGCCAAAAAAAACTCCTATGGGTGGTACCAGGTTTAGCCCACCGTCATATTTTTTTTAACCAAAATAGAATGCACATTGATTTTTTACATACAAAATTCTTGGAGCTGTTTTTGACAAAAATAAGCTTTTACTTGACGGTTATATCGCAAGTATCAGCTAAAAAAGAAATTAAAAAAATCCTATGTCGAATGTCAAAATAAAGTTATGTTCCAAATTTAGAGACAACTGGCCAAACCGTTTAGTAGACGGACAGAATTTTGCCAGTGACTCAAATATGTTTCTCTATCATCGTAATGTTATATGTATTTGATTGTTATCTCAATTTTTTTTTCTGCACGAATGCATAACTTGTACTAAGTACCTACCTATAATAATTGCAAGTAAAAATTAAACAATTAGGTATTACAAAATTTAAAAAAACCCGTGGTATTTTTAGCAATTCTATAGAAGATTAGTACAAATAAATATTTTGGTTTAACTATAAATTTCTTTCCCGCGAGCTAAGTTGGGTAGGTCAACTAGTACCTTTTATATAAACCTCAAACAAACAAAAGATCTTTGTTACTATAAATCAATAATATATAATCAATCATTAATAATATAAATCAATTTACAAACAATTTTTGATTGAATTTCTGCACATAGTTCATTTAGATAGGTACCTACATATGTATGTACCTATATGTATATGTAGGTACCTATCTGAATGGAAAGTAAAATTCAAAACAAAAATCCATCCACTGCAAGGACGTTTGTATCTTTGTATAAATATAGCAAGAAGTAAGTTTGTGTTTAAATTCTTAAAGAATTCGAATCAAAAGTCTGGTCAATGGTGTAGAGGTATATGTACAAATATGACAAATATGTATGTAGGTAGTGCTCGTACAAAACTTGAAAATCCTAAAAAACTCAAATCAAAAGTCGTACGCATATATAAATCATTATGTAAGAACCAGTTCTCATATTACATATTCCATATAAAAAAAAACGTATACAATGAAAATGTTGGATCGTGTATAAATCCTTACAAAAAACTATTAGCCTCAGCTAAGCGAAACCATTATGTATTAACTTCAAAACTGCTAGCAGTTTATATACATATACATAGGTACACAATGAACAAAACAAAATACTGAATTATTTCATGTTCTCCTTCTGTTTTTCTTGCCTCACATTGCACATGCGCAATAAACTAAGCACAAGGCATAACACTAAAAACCATGCTCTTAATTCTCTCTCACTCAAATAAAATGTCCCTACACTAGCACTCCAAGCGGCTCTAGGTAAAAAGATTTTTTCTCGTCTCATGATAGTACTATAGGCAATGTATATACAATGCGTCCACCAAGAATGATCCCGATTGCATTGCACGTTTGGCGTCTTCTGTGGCTCGCACTCTTCCCAAGGCTGCTACACAGATATTGTCAAGCATACCGGTGCTATTGTGGACTTTCCAGTCGGTGATGAGCTTTTGGGCCGTGTCGTTGATGCTTTGGACAATGATTTCGATGGCAAGTGAGAATACTAAAGGTTGTTTCCGTGTCGGATTCAAGGCACCCGGTATCATTCCACTTAGTATTAAGAGCGTCTTGTTGATGTCTGTTTTGTTTTTTGTTTTTTATAGACTTGGTATTACGGCTATTAAAAATATCGATACAAATCGATCATTCTATCAGCCACAAATTTTTTGTTGATAGATACATATGTAATATATACATACATATATCAAGTAATATAATAAAATGTAAAAATTTATTAGCTGTTTTTTTATTGAAAAACCAGAATTTGAAAACGAAATGTCTTCTGTGCACTAGTTTTTTTGTCGAAATGAAACAAGCTCTAAGACCTAAGAAAATCACCTTAACCCTTAAGGAATACATTTCGAACACATCCTTCTCGATATGTAGGAGTATGGTGGAGGTGAATATCTAAAACGTCAACAATAAATTGTTTAGTGAATATTGTGTAGTGTAGTGAACTGTTGTGAACTGCTTATTTATTATTATTATTGATAAATAATAAAACGAATAAGCAGTTTAATTTTGTTAAAAGGACACAATAATTAACGGAGTTCCTTCACTTCGAACAATTTGTGAGAATTTCACAAAATACCACCATTGAAAGACGACGACGACGTGCCTGATGAGAATTGTATCTTGTATCAAGTATTCTCCACAGGCACGTCGTCGTCGTTGATGGTATTTTATGAAATTCTCACAAATTGTTTGACATGAAGGAACTCCGTGAATTATTGTATCCTTTTTACAAAATTAAACCACTAAAAAAAAAGAAATGGATTCCCAACCTGTGTATCAGTCAACAATTGTGTGTGTTATTTCTCGTCCACCAAGAATGATCCCGATTGCATTGCACGTTTGGCGTCTTCTGTGGCTCGCACTCTTCCCAAGGCTGCTACACAGATATTGTCAAGCATACCGGTGCTATTGTGGACTTTCCAGTCGGTGATGAGCTTTTGGGCCGTGTCGTTGATGCTTTGGACAATGATTTCGATGGCAAGTGAGAATACTAAAGGTTGTTTCCGTGTCGGATTCAAGGCACCCGGTATCATTCCACTTAGTATTAAGAGCGTCTTGTTGATGTCTGTTTTGTTTTTTGTTTTTTATAGACTTGGTATTACGGCTATTAAAAATATCGATACAAATCGATCATTCTATCAGCCACAAATTTTTTGTTGATAGATACATATGTAATATATACATACATATATCAAGTAATATAATAAAATGTAAAAATTTATTAGCTGTTTTTTTATTGAAAAACCAGAATTTGAAAACGAAATGTCTTCTGTGCACTAGTTTTTTTGTCGAAATGATGTGCCGCTTATTATGGATTTATATGGCAACAAGCGTCAACTCTGTTTTCATGATCCTCAGATACTTCCTTCCGAACTACGAGAGCGACGTGAAACCTTTTTAGAAAGATGACCCAGCAAATCCTGGTTGCCTGAAGAATTCTTCTCAGTTTATTGTCGAACTAAAAAAAAAATATTTTAACTTTAATATTTTAATTTTTTTTTGTGTAAACAAAAGCAATTTACTTACAATTTTTATCAACAAGAACAAAATGAAATGTCAAAATGAACAAAACTCACCACATCATTTTTTTACGCGGACAATGAATGATATACAAAAGAGAACACGAAACACAATGAATGATATATCAAAGCAACAACGTTAAAGCAAAATTTATTTGTTTTAACTTTGTTACTTTACACTTTCGAGGTCAAATGGTTTTTTGGCTGTACAAAATTCAAAAGTGGGCCGATTTTAGTGAATCTTCTTTTAAAATGTTCGTTCACGGCGGTCTTTCGATAAAAAAATGTTGAAATTATCACTATGTCAGATTTTAGATAGTTTTTTTTAGCTTTGAATTCTAAACAAAATTAATTTTTATAAACAATTCCTCATAATTTCTTTTTACTGCACCCAATCGAATTCACGAATTTTTATCGTAATCTAAGCAAAAAAAAAAACAATTAGTAGAAAAAAAGGAAACAACATTTTTTAACCTTTCCAACATTGTATATAAACTGTATAAATGCTGCCATCACAAATAAGTATGAATGACATCCCAATGTATAATACTAGCTGCCCTTCCTAGCTTTGCTGCAAGCAAAATCCCGTCGAAACCTGTCCTTTAAATGAAACTCGAATAATTTGTTTTAAATATTTTATTTATTATAATACATATTTATTACATTATTTAAAAAAACATATTTTTTTCCACATCACCCAAGAGGTAAAATACAAGATGCATTTTTTTAGGCCCCAGCAGGCATATTTCTCTTGACAAAATAGTAAAATAAATAATTGAGTACATTTTAACGGACTAGTAAATTATTACTAGTAATACTTAATTACTTAATACTAAATAAAATTAATTATATAATAAATTTAGATGAATGTGATATCCTTATAAATATTCTTGTTGGTGTTTTTATGTCCTTATTTATTATTTTTATTACAAATATTATTAATCCTGTTAGAATAAATTTAGCCATTGTGTTTTTGTGTTCCAATGTGCAGCCCATTGGAATTATAGAGTCCTTTAAGCGCATTATTTCCGAGATCCCTGTTTCCACAAATTTTTCTCTGGTGTTTTTTTCTAGGAAATCCATTTCGTATATTGTTTGGATTTGTTTTGCAGCTTTTTCAAAAAAGAATGATGGAACCGTGAGTCTACCAAACTGTGAAGTTGTATTTATGGTCTCATACGCTCTTAGTTCAATTAACAACGTCTGCTGCCTTTCTCGGTTTCGTCCTTTGTCATATAATTGTAGCAAGTATTGCAATTTAGCTTTTTCCTTAACTTTCATGGTGCGAACCGGACGTAACATACATTTGCTGCTCTCTGCAGTTTTTCAGAGCAGATATTATTTATTATTTTATTTATTTATTATTATTATCTGGACATAATTTGGAATTAAATTGTAAGTCCTGGTCCATTTCGATGGACTCCAGGTATTCCCTTATATCATCTTCGTCAGCATTATAGACAAATTACTTTTCCAAAATATTATCCTCTATCGGATTTTCAATGAAGAAATGCGTTTCGTCTGCTGATTGTTTTGAATCGATGTTCACGTATACTTTTCCAAATCAGCTACTTGAAGCAATGGTTCTGAACCAGCATCCTCATACGCTGAATGCTCAGCCAAATAAAGATACTAGAACATGATTTGCTTCAGATTTCTTATGAATCTCCAAGCCGAAGGATTGCTCTCATATGAACCTCTATTTGAACGCAGCATAGAAAATAAATTTACCGACACGTCTGTGTTCAAATGGGCTAGGAGGATATAGGTCTGCCCTTCACTTTTAAAATGCAGCCACATCTGAATTATTCCCTCAAGCGTTTGCTTTAATCCCTTAAAGCATGGTGGAATTTTCTTCGAGCTGGTGGATCTCCATGTTGTTATCCAATATCTATATCCTTTTAAAGAGTTCAACGTCTCTGTGGTTTAAGTTAGCATTTGTTTATTCGGATTCCTCGAAAAAAGTTTGCCAGTGTTTAGGCAATCGAACAGATCATTATTTTGTTCTATGAATGTTGCTGTTCCAAGAGCAGCTTGCTTCTCTGATTCGATCTTAAACATTTTGTTCTCAATGCATACAAGATCCCTGAGTATACATTGGCACTGAAGACCTGTGTAGCCAGCTTCACAGAGAGCTAGTCATATATTTGCTTCAATACGCTCCACTCCACAATGTCATCACGAATGTATATTCTATGACTTAATAGAATATTCCTAACGCTCTTAAAGAGGTGAGGATAATCATAGAGCAAAAAAACTCTATGATTTCCCACATCCACATAATGTGTTTCTTCCTTATTGTAGCGTGGTGAGCCAAACTTGTTATAAGCATCGATGTTATTGGGGTCTTGGTCGAAGCTAGTAGCCACAACATTAAGACCACAATTTATAACTCCGGTTATAATTGTGTGTAGCATTTTTGATAGTTTCTCTCCATTTGGTGATCCCACGTAGTATACAATGGTCTGCTTCCAATTCTTGTTGAGTCCTCTCAACGTAAAAACCATTGCTTTATTGGCAATAATGTTTTTCTTTCCGAAAATCATGTCGTCTTTAATGATGTACTCACGTTCTTTCTTGATTGCCATCTCATCGAACAAGAGAACACATTTTTTGTTCATCGGTGTTATGCTTTTCGCCTTCTCTTTTAGCATGTCGGATATCGTTTGGCTAAATCCAGCCTTAAGACATATCTCTGAATGCTAACGATAAATGGTGCTTACCGATGGCATTTTAAATCCTACTCTCAACACGTAATTGTAGCAGGCAGGAGATTTGTAGAAGAATTTAAGAAATAAATCCTTTTCTTCTGACCCCCCAAGGAGTGTTTTGTTTATGGAACAGTTGCACCAAAACAAATCTCCTTACGTCCTCTGTCGAATGTTCCATTTGCTTCTTGCCTCCACAATTCGGGCACATGAGGAATCGATGACAGTTTCTAGCAGATGCATACCGATGTGGAAGATAACGGCAGTGCATCTTTGCTCAAACGTTTAGATGTTGCCCTTAACACGATGTCTTTAGCAACAAAAATGCTTTTCACACATTTTAAAGTCCTAAGGGAAGTGTAAGACATTTCCGTGTTTAAGCCAAATTGGTCTGTGGTCTGTTTGCACAGTGAAAAACGACAAACCAAAAGGCCTTCTTCGCTTCGCCGCATCCTCCATAGGCAAAAAAGCCATTTTTTTAATATTTATATAAGTTTTATTTAATTAATTTAAATTAATTTTAATTAAAAGGTCTTAATATTATATAATAATATAATATAAATATAATAAGGAATATATTTTTTTTCAACAAAAAACACTTAGTTTAAAACACTTTATATTTGTTGTATCTATTTTATTTTAATTAAAAAGTCGATAAATATATAACAAATAATAATAAATAAAATAAATAAATAATAAATAATAATAAAAAAAATATTTATGTAAACAATTAATAAAAACGTCTACAAATAAATAATTTCTTTAAATGAATAACTACCTTACCTTACCAAACACAACAAACTTAGGAAAAAATATGAATTTCACTAGATTTTAAAAAAAAAATAAAAAAAAATATATATATATTTTTTTTTAACAAACAAACCACCTTATAGTTTATAAGTGCTATTGATCAATTGATCACAGTAATGTATACACAATGGCTTCCATTTGCCAAAACACAATACAATTTAATTGGAAATTCGGTATGAATTGATTATTTTAATAAAACACAAAAAACCCGCTTAAATCAGATTCAAAAGTGCTTATATCCCATATACTATACCACATTATTCGTTTATCCATACATACTTACTTTATTGTCCGTTACTGTATTTTCCTATGAGGAGTTCTTATAAGCTAAAATAGATAAATTAGGATTTTTATAGATAGTTGAAATTGGATCTAATTAAGGGAAGGTATTGGAAGGGATAGGGTAGTGGATAGGAAGTGGATGTGATGGTAGGGAAGGAAGGGGTAGGATCAATGGAGTCCATTGGGAAGGCACAGGAATTCAGGTAGAAAAGGAATTAAAGAGCAATAAGTCGTGTGGGAAGAGTAGGATAGGAAGGAAGGGTGAAATGGAAGAAAGGAGAGGAATGGTGTGGGGAAGGTAAAAGCAGGGGGGTTAAAACTGGGAAGTATTGGGGTAGGTAGGGCAAACATGGGGCTGCCACAGGAAACCAAAGATAGGTGTACTCATGGGAAGGATAGGAAAAGGAGAAGGGGGTAGAGGATGGAAGGAAAATAAGGAATGTCTGCTGAGGAGGCAATGGCATGCTGGCGTAGTCGGGCTAAGCTCGCCGGATGTGGGGGGGATCTTGCCCCCTCAGCCAGACCTCACCTATTCCAAAAAAAAACATAAAACATGCCATACTTACTATACCATCAAGTAGAAGCAGGACCACACCCGGGATACCCCGCTGGTGCTGTTGCAGGGGGGACCTTTTTCGCACCCTCCTGGAATTCGACGGTCCAAATTTTAAGTGAATTCCCCAAAGTATAGGATTTCCTGGACGCTGTTAAGCCATCTTTTACCAGGCTATGTATGCCACCTTACCGCACCCCCTGAAAAGCGCTCTCAGTAAGCCATCGAGCGTCTTACCCGCTCAACAATGAAACCTTTTTTTTTTATTTATGCGTGATTTGCAATTAGCACTTTTATTTTAGGCGAATCCAAAAACAATTTTTTTTCCACAAATCATAGAAAATTCTAACCTTAATTTTAACGACGACAATTTAGCTTTTTCCTTAACTTTCATGGTGCGAACCGGACGTAACATACATTTGCTACTCTCTGCAGTTTTTCAGAGCAGGTATTATTTATTATTTTATTTATTTATTATTATTATCTGGACATAATTTGGAATTAAATTGTAAGTCCTGGTCCATTTCGATGGACTCCAGGTATTCCCTTATATCATCTTCGTCAGCATTATAGACAAATTCCTTTTCCAAAATAGTATTCTCTATCGGATTTTCAATGAAGAAGTGCGTTTCGTCTGCTGATTGTTTTGAATCGATGTTCACGTTTACTTCCTTTTCCAAATCAGCTACTTGAAGCAATGGTTCTGAACCAGCATCCTCATACGCTGAATGCTCAGCCAAATAAAGATACTGGAACATGATTTGCTTCAGATTTCTTATGAATCTCCAAGCCGAAGGATTGCTCTCATATGAACCTCTATTTGAGGGCAGCATAGAAAATAAATTTACCGACACGTCTGTGTTCAAATGGGCTAGGAGGATATAGGTCTGCCCTTCACTTTTAAAATGCTGCCACATCTGAATTATTCCCTCAAGCGTTTGCTTTAATCCCTTAAAGCATGGTGGAATTTTCTTCGAGCTGGTGGATCTCCATGTTGTTATCCAATATCTATATCCTTTTAAAGAGTTCAACGTCTCTGTGGTTTAAGTTAGCATTTGTTTATTCGGATTCCTCGAAAAAAGTTTGCCAGTGTTTAGGCAATCGAACAGATCATTATTTTGTTCTATGAATGTTGCTGTTCCAAGAGCAGCTTGCTTCTCTGATTCGATCTTAAACATTTTGTTCTCAATGCATACAAGATCCCTGAGTATACATTGGCACTGAAGACCTGTGTAGCCAGCTTCACAGAGAGCTAGTCATATATTTGCTTCAATACGCTCCACTCCACAATGTCATCACGAATGTATATTCTATGACTTAATAGAATATTCCTAACGCTCTTAAAGAGGTGAGGATAATCATAGAGCAAAAAAACTCTATGATTTCCCACATCCACATAATGTGTTTCTTCCTTATTGTAGCGTGGTGAGCCAAACTTGTTATAAGCATCGATGTTATTGGGGTCTTGGTCGAAGCTAGTAGCCACAACATTAAGACCACAATTTATAACTCCGGTTATAATTGTGTGTAGCATTTTTGATAGTTTCTCTCCATTTGGTGATCTCACGTAGTATACAATGGTCTGCTTCCAATTCTTGTTGAGTCCTCTCAACGTAAAAACCATTGCTTTATTGGCAATAATGTTTTTCTTTCCGAATTCTCCGTATATCCGTAAATCATGTCGTCTTTAATGATGTACTCACGTTCTTTCTTGATTGCCATCTCATCGAACAAGAGAACACATTTTTTGTTAATCGGTGTCATGCTTTTCGCCTTCTCTTTTAGCATGTCGGATATCGTTTGGCTAAATCCAGCCTTAAGACATATCTCTGAATGCCAACGATAAATGGTGCTTACCGATGGCATTTTAAATCCTACTCTCAACATGTAGTTGTAGCAGGCAGGAGATTTGTAGAAGAATTTAAGAAAAAAATCCTTTTCTTCTGATCCCCCAAGGAGTGTTTTGTTTATGGAACAGTTGCACCAAAACAAATCTCCTTACGTCCTCTGTCGAATGTTCCATTTGCTTCTTGCCTCCACAATTCGGGCACATGAGGAATCGATGACAGTTTCTAGCAGATGCATACCGATGTGGAAGATAACGGCAGTGCATCTTTGCTCAAACGTTTAGATGTTGCCCTTAACACGATGTCTTTAGCAACAAAAATGCTTTTCACACATTTTAAAGTCCTAAGGGAAGTGTAAGACATTTCCGTGTTTAAGCCAAATTGGTCTGTGGTCTGTTGGCACAGTGAAAAACGACAAACCAAAAGGCCTTCTTCGCTTCGCCGCATCCTCCATAGGCAAAAAAGCCATTTTTTTAATATTTATATAAGTTTTATTTAATTAATTTAACTTAATTTTAATTAAAAGGTCTTAATATAATACAATAATATATTATAAATATAATAAGGAATATATTTTTTTCAACAAAAAACACTTAGTTTAAAACACTTTATATTTGTTGTATCTATTTTATTTTAATTAAAAAGTCGATAAATATATAATAAATAATAATAAATAAAATAAATAAATAATAAATAATAATAAAAAAAATATTTATGTAAACAATTAATAAAAACGTCTACAAATAAATAATTTCTTTAAATGAATAACTACCTTACCTTACCAAACACAACAAACTTAGGAAAAAATATGAATTTCACTAGATTTTTAAAAAAAAATAAAAAAAAATATATATATATTTTTTTTTAACAAACAAACCACCTTATAGTTTATAAGTGCTATTGATCAATTGATCACAGTAATGTATACACAATGGCTTCCATTTGCCAAAACACAATACAATTTAATTGGAAATTCGGTATGAATTGATTATTTTAATAAAACACAAAAAACCCGCTTAAATCAGATTCAAAAGTGCTTATATCCCATATACTATACCACATTATTCGTTTATCCATACATACTTACTTTATTGTCCGTTACTGTATTTTCCTATGAGGAGTTCTTATAAGCTAAAATAGATAAATTAGGATTTTTATAGATAGTTGAAATTGGATCTAATTAAGGGAAGGTATTGGAAGGGATAGGGTAGTGGATAGGAAGTGGATGTGATGGTAGGGAAGGAAGGGGAAGGATCAATGGAGTCCATTGGGAAGGAACACCCGGGATACCTCGCTGGTGCTGTTGCAGGGGGGACCTTTTTCCCTCCCTCCTGGAATTCGACGGTCCAAATTTTAAGTGAATTCCCCAAAGTATAGGATTTCCTGGACGCTGTTTAGCCATCTTTTACCAGGCTATGTATGCCACCTTACCGCACCCCCCTGAAAAGCGCTCTCAGTAAGCCATCGAGCGTCTTACCCGCTCACCAATAAAACATTTTTTTTTACTTTAGGCGTGATTTACAATTAGCACTTTTATTTTAGGCGAATCCAAAAACAATTTTTTTTTCCCACAAATCATAGAAAATTCTTACCTTAATTTTAACGACGAGCAGTACGTACAAAGCAAAATTGATAAAATTTTGCTGCTCCAAGAATAACAAGACAAAAATAAACAAACGAATCAAAAAAACGTTGACAATAGAAAAAGAACAAAAATTAAACAAGCATGTAAATAAATAATAATACACAATAAAAAGTAAATAAATAATTTTTTAAGATAAATAAATCCTATAAATATAGACGAACCAAAAAAGGAGGGCTTATGTGGCCCAGCTTCCTCCCAAACCCCTCGGCAAGTACAAAATAAGGAATGTCTGCTGAGGAGGCGATGGCATGCTGGCGTAGCACGGCTAAGCTCGCCGGATGTGGGGGGGATCTTGCCCCTTCAGCCAGACCTCACTTATTCCAAAAAAAAACATAAAACATACCATACTTACTATACCACCAAGTAGAAGCAGGACCACACCCGGGATACCTCGCTGGTGCTGTTGCAGGGGGGACCTTTTTCCCTCCCTCCTGGAATTCGACGGTCCAAATTTTAAGTGAATTCCCCAAAGTATAGGATTTCCTGGACGCTGTTTAGCCATCTTTTACCAGGCTATGTATGCCACCTTACCGCACCCCCCTGAAAAGCGCTCAAAGTAAGCCATCGAGCGTCTTACCCGCTCACCAATAAAACATTTTTTTTTACTTTAGGCGTGATTTACAATTAGCACTTTTATTTTAGGCGAATCCAAAAACAATTTTTTTTTCCACAAATCATAGAAAATTCTTACCTTAATTTTAACGACGAGCAGTACGTACAAAGCAAAACTGATAAAATTTTGCTGCTCCAAGAATAACAAGACAAAAATAAACAAACGAATCGAAAAAACGTTGACAATAGAAAAAGAACAAAAATTAAACAAGCATGTAAATAAATAATAATACACAATAAAAAGTAAGTAAATCATTTTTTAAGATAAATAAATCCTATAAATATAGACGAACCAAAAAAGGAGGGCTTATGTGGCCCAGCTTCCTCCCAAACCCCTCGGCAAGTACAAGTGGGATACTTATTATATGTTCCCTTACTGATGTTAACTAATGTCCCCCCAGATCCTACCTTCCAGAGCTCTATAAGGTGTCTGACGAGATTTTATTTACAAAAAAAAAATCAAACATTCCTAAGCCGGGGAGTCGCGAGAAAACTTGGCGGTGGCAACCCTGGCACAGTCTTTCGTTTCCTTCGAAACACAGAACAAAAAAAAACTTGACTTTTGGTTATCGATTTTTAAAATTAAAAAAAATTGCACCACAAAATATACGATTGATTGTCTTTCGATGATCACGCCAAAAAATAAAATATATATGTGATTAATACGAAAAAAAATCAGCAACAAAAAAAAACTCTTACGGTGGCTCTCGTCCTGAGCAGCCCCTCGATTCTCTTCGCTCCGGAAGATTTGTTTCGACTTTCTTTCCTTTTTTTATATAGAACCCTTTTTTATTAAATTTTGAGGAACTAAGTTTTTGATGGGTGAATTTCGACACCCATTAATTTTTGCGTTCGCACTTTTTTTGGTTTATATAAAAAAAAACTTTTTTTTATATGAGGCTATCAGCCCCGCTTCTAATAATATTTAAAGTTTACTTGGTAGCCCGGGTTGGTTTGTCGTCACGAGCTATTTCTTCCAACCAGGGACTTTCTTTCTCCTGTCTTGCTTAAAAATTGCTCCGACGGCCGACATGAATCACCCGCCAACCGCTCGTCGAAATTCACTTTTACGACAATTCATCTTTATTAGCTACTATTTTTTTTGTTTGAATAATTTTTATTTCTTACCCTCCTTTTTTTATTTTTCTAATATTTAAATTAAATTAGGGACCCACTTTAAAAATCGCACAAAAAAAAAATAATCAAAAGGAACAAAAAATAATAATTACATATATACTTTACTTCGACACTTTCAACGAACTTACTAAGAGAGAAAACTTAATTAAAACACAAGTTATAGCCGAAATCCACTTTGCCTATCAAGTAGGTCTTTGGTCGTTGACGTTGGCTTGAAGTTTAAAAACCTCTTTCCAACGGGCAAATCGTCGGGCCGCTGAAAATTCGATTTTTCCGTTTTTCCCACTTTTCCGTTTTTTTTTCTATTTACCTACAGTGCATAGTCACGGAGTTCATTGACTTGACCTATTTATTATCCTAATAACAGCTGTTCGTCACATACATAGGTTTGTTCCTTTTCCGAAAATCGCACCTTTGGCCTGCGAACACTACCGACTTATTTCGGAAAAGGAACTACCTTACCTACCCTATGTGCCAAACGTCAATTGTCAACATAAAAATGGCTTCTAATTTTATCTCAATGTGCGCGTCTTTTTGCAAATCGTTAACTTTTTCGTGTGTTTTTTTGTAAATTCCTGTAGTTTCTTTTTGTGATTTTGGAAATTTACTTAATTCCGCAAGTCCCGGTATCCACTCCTTGCATAGCCTCGCCTCCGTTCCCGAAAGAAACCGTGGTAGCGCAATCGCAACCAGCCCTCGAATCGGACGCGTTTGTGTTTATGTGCAGTGTATGTTTATTATATTATTATTACAAAGTAATAAAAAAAAAGTGCACCAAAAAAAAACAATATAACTGGGTGTTTGATGTTTAAATGTTTGTTCATGTTTATCGGTATTTCCTTGCCTTTAGATTTTAATTGCCCATTGCTCTTGCCCATTCCCAATATGTTCAAGTTTGCGCCTTGTTTATGACCTGCGATGCAGTCGGAGCCGCATGTACGGCGGGTCCGAATTGCTTATTTGGAAAAAAAAATCATTTTTTTTTAGCTTAGCTTCTGGCGGTGGCCCGCAACAAAACTCCGTGTCTGGAGAATCGGACTACTCACCCACAGGCACGGAGACAGGGCCATAGTATCTGTATAGCTGTGGATATGTGTCGGAGATATGAAGATAAGTATCTTTCGCATAATCCTAATAAAATTGGCTGTAAATAACCCTACATCTCTTTTTCCTTCAGGGTATTTTCGAGCAGCATTCCGAGAAGGTCAGGAGGTGACCTTGACTAGCCTTACATAATAATTCCCTACGGGAATCTGTCTGACGAGAAAAAGAAAATTGGCCAGGTAAGCTACATAGTGTTTATTTATAGTTACTTCTTATTCTGTTCTGACTGTTATTGACATATTGAATCAACAGGCTATAGCTGAAAGAAACAACATTGATCTACGAGGAAGAGACATTAAACGAACATCGAAATACGAGAGCCTTTACGGAAGAAGGAATGAACATAACAGTTAAAATATTCCTTGAGCTCCAGTCGCAGCTTTGACTAAGACAGTGGGGAGAACTCACGTTAAAACGCCGGGTTTATTAAGACGTTTTTGGGTGCCAGTCCCATGTCCACGGTACTTTATTTTACAAGAAAAAGGTTACAATATAAGGTATGTCTCTTTGTCTTATGTTGTATTGGTCAGAATTTTTATGAAGATGCAATTAAACCCACATTTTTATAAATATCTACAGCATATCATTTTTTTTATTGGTCTCTCTTTTGGACACTTTATGTTACTGTGGACAGTCTATGGCTCATATTGTAAGGTCAGATTGCTTGTAATCTTTATATAATGTAGTGCGAATATTGTATGCACGGCACTTTCTTACAAATTCCAATCCCACGGTTGGTCATCGGAAACCATGCGAACAAACAATGCTGCTGAAATAGCACATTCCGATCGTCCACGAGTAACTTATTTGCCCGTCATTGGAAACCACACTCTGCGAGTGCGGGAGAATTTAGAGTTAGCGGCATAGCCGCATAAGGAAAATTAAAGTCAGATTAAATAAAGAAGTAAAACGGAATAGACGTGGTTTTTTGAATGTTTTTAACATATCATGGCGATCTTGCCAGATTTTGTCGTGCGGTTCGTTTTGTAATAGTGGCCAGTTGTGTGCAGTCAAAATAAAAAAAATAAAAATTGAACATATTTGCCTCATAAATAAGTTGAAAAGTAAAACCCTATAAATGGTGACCCCGATAAAAAGAAAAAAAAATTGTCCAACCGCGTGTGAACCATTTGCGAAGTACACCAAGTACCTAAGTGCACAAATTAATGCACAAATTACAATACTTTCAGTGCCGAAGTGTCGAACAACGAGCGCAAAAGCAATTTTGTTATATATATTGCCGGTGTACGTGCCAAATGAACAAGTGACGCTACGGGTGCACAGTAAAAGTGTCAATGGACAGTCGATCTATTTGTCCACAACAAAACTACGGGTCCACATTGCAAAGTGACATTAATGCACACCGCCATACATAACAAAAAAAGCTACGGTCGCACATTGCAAGTGTATTTAAGGGACATTCGATTTTTTGTTTTGCTGTGAAAATAAAAAAAAAATACTCGTGCTACACGTGCCCTTCTATATGTACAAGACGCTCAACGAGGGAATGTGCACATAAAAATAAGTGTACCATCGAGCCAGCCTATTTTAAACGCAATTTTTGTTGGAATAAATTGCTCAGCGAGGGATTCGATAACCAACACTACCTATGAGAAGGTTTGTTGCGACAGTGCTAAAGGAAACTCGAGGTACCCATTCATCTTTAGACCTGCAAATTATTATTTTCTTTATTTGTAATAAATAAAAAGTTTTATTGTAGAATATATATGTCTACAAACTGATTCCAATTGAAAACTAATTTAAATAACATTTAATAATGAGCAAGCAACAATCCAAAATAGAAAAGCCAAGTGGGAATGTTATAAATGAGGTTGAGGTAATTACGTAAAAATCAAATACAGAAGTGTGCCTCATTATAATCATTGTACTGTTGGCTGCCCATTTAGCTATAAAACTATACACCATGCACAAAAAACACCTTAAGAAAACATACATGGCAAGAGCACAATCTCTTGCCCAAATTTAATTGAAAAGAAAATTATATAAGAAAACTTATCCTTCTTGCTTAAATTTTAATTTTCCTTATGGTAAGGCCATTGCCAAATTAAATGGAATGGCTAAAAATTGTCGACAAAGTGCGACAAAATTAAGAAGTAATCATTAAATCCTATAAGTGCATCTACCAAGATAGACCTATAGGTAGAGAAACTTTAAACAAACACTTGGATATATTGGTAACCAGCCTAGAAAACATTAGAGTACTACTAAACGTTAATTACTCAAGGCTAACCTATCAACATAAAGACAAAGCTCATGAAATTTTTAATGACTGCAGAGACAAAGTCTCTAGAGCAGCATTACGACACTCAGTAGACTTAAAAATACCTGTTTCGCTCCATGAGAAAATAACAATTGATATAGACACCACACTAACCCAGAAAATACTAACACTAAAACCGATATCTTAAGTTCAAACATAAGTTCAAACAAAATGCCGCAAACACCTGTAGAATTTTTAAATATTGCATCGAAAATCCTTCCGGATTTCTTTGGAAATGCAGACAACCTGCAAAGCTTCTTAGCTGCGTTAGAATTAATTAATAGCATAAACGATGGCAACGACATCGTTGCTATTAATCTAATAAAAACAAAGCTAAAGGGAACTGCTATAAATTTGATATCTGGTTCAGAAACAACAGTAACAGAAGTAGTTCAAAAATTAAAAACTACAGTAAAAGGTGAATCGGTAGACGTCATCACTGCCAAGTTGATGAACGTCCGCCAAAGCTCCAAACTGGCAAATGCATATGCAAAAGAGGTTAAAGCCCTCACAAAAAAATTACAAAGCGCTTATATTTCAGACGGACTAATGCCTCAATTAGCTGAGACTTATTCCACCAAGGCTGCCATAAAAGCCATGATCAAGAACTCCAACAATGATTAGGTTAAACTTATTATGGAGTCTGGTCAGTTCAACAACATGAATGAAGCAGTCGCAAAATTCGTGAACTGTTGTACTGAAGCCTATGGCTAGCCAAATGCAATACTGCATTTAAGAAATAATTGGGATAGAAAAAATTATTATAATAACAATCGAAATAATAACTTTCGCGGACGCGGCGAAAGTCGTGGACGTAGACGCGGAAATCATAACAACCGTTACAATAGAAATTATTATAACCAGCACAGAAATAACAACGAAATTGCAAATAACAGCAATAGGAACGTCAGAATTACACAACAGGTTACGGAAAACGAACCAACCCCAAGTACTCATTAGAAAACACGAAAATATGCAGTAAAATCTATAATATTAGACTAAACTTAACATCATTCGTAGCATTTAAGACTACATTAAATAATAATATAACATCATTCATAGTCGACACGGGCGCGGATATTTCTATAGTAAATAAAAGGCACGACTGGGTCGCACGTACTTGCTCCTGTGTGCTAATCCTTTTTAGGTACAGGCGTCTTTTTGACAAAGATTTAATTTTAATGTTTTTTTTTTGACGTGCAACTTCTTTAGAATCGTTGTGGTTTGAAGCTCGAACGAACATGCGTCATGATAAAGGGATAAACACATAAATATATAGGATTGTTAGCTTTTGCAGTTTTTAGTGTATTATCTTTCCACTTGCTGCTTACTGTTTATAATATAATTTGCTAATAGAAAGATATAAAGGACTTTTTTCAGTTAAATTTTCATTTTGGTATGGAAAAATTTGAACAACTGGCATAAAGATTCGTCGGAATCAGCAGTATGGCAATAATGCTAGGTAAAGGGACCTTTATACGTCCCAATATGGGACCAATGGAATTTATAAAGGATTTAGGTACCTATAATAAGGTTGGAAGGAAGGTAGGTACTAAAATTAAGATACGCGTTCCAACTACTGGTAAGCGAGTAGGTATAGAGACAATATTAAAAGTTAACACAGTTGTTTTGTTTGTTTATAGGAAGGTGTAAACTTTTGTTTTCTCGATTGAAATTTTTGCATTCCGTAGTAGTCGAATAGTTTTTTTTTTATTTGTAAGTTGTTTTTGTGTGTTTATCAAAGGCTTCCTTATTTATTCTGTGCTTTTATGATGATGAAAAATACTTTAAAATACGTAAGTATGTATGTAATGTAGGTTGTCACTTTCTTTTATTTGACTAATGGCTAGAGCTTAGCCGAGCAATATGAAATAAAATGTTGGGGAAAAAAATGTATGAAATCAAAAAAACACTATTCATAACGTTATTTGGAAAAAATGTTGTAAGCCATCTTATTTCTTTTGCTGTTTTATATTTTACGAATTTTTCATTTCAAAATCGTTCGACCAGTTTTTTCAAAAAAATGTTTTTTTTGAAAAACTTTTTGAAAACATATTTTAAAATTTTTTTAAGTATGTCAATTTTAAGAAATCTATAGTTTATACTAGGAGAAAAATTTAAAAAAAATCTATAGATCCGTTTTCAAAATATTCAAAAAACAAAATATTTTTTTAAAAAAATTATTAAAATTTAAAAAAAAATGTTTTTGAAAATTTTGATAAGCAATATTATTTAAATCATAAAACACTACATATTTTGAAAATTTCATTAAAATCCGTCAATTAGTTAACGAGAAAGTCTGATTTTAAAAAACCGGTCATATGGGAGGTACCGTTATAAAACTTTTTCTGAAAAATCCATTAAAACTAGAAGATAGATTTTGCACAGAAAACATCATTCTGAAAGTTTTATCAAAATCGTAGGAGCCGTTTTCGAGAAAAATAAGTTTTTCAATAAAAGTTATATGGCAGGTACCGTTAGTTTTGGAGCTATAATGCCAATTCGAAAAACTGTTGGGTAGAGCACTCTAAAAATACTATATACCAAGTTTGAATCAAATCGGCATAACCGTTTAGGCTGTAGATATCGATACGGACAGACAGACAGACAGACAGACAGACAGACGGACGGAATTTCCGGACCCACTTTTTTTGACTTCTCTATCATCGTAATATCATGTTTGATTGTTAGAATTTTTTTTTTTTACGAATGCATAACTTGCCTTATAGTCCCTATAAATCGCAAGTAAAAAGGACAAATTGATCAATTGCATACTCTTAACACATATGAAACCACAAGCCTACACGGCATAGGTCAGGGAATAACTTATACTCTAGGAAAAGTTCATACTGACCTATAATTTGAAAATCTAGTAATAGCTCATGATTTTCATGTTGTTAGTGATGATTTTCCAATTCCATCTGATGGAAAAATTGGGCTCGATTTTGTCAAGAAATATAATTGTACACTTAACTATGACAGAAACCAAGATTTTCTGGTACTAACCCAAGATGGTTTTAGCGAAATTGAAATATCAATGTCTTGCTCGCCAACTAATAATGCAATAGCATTACCGGCAAGATCTGAAGTTATCAGACAGGTCAACATCCAATGCCACGAAAAAGAAGTACTTATACCACAACAACAACTTAAAGACGGTATATATGTGGCAAATACAATTGCAAAAAGTGCAAAAGCATTTGTCCGTGAAATAAACACAACAAATGAAAATGCATTGATACATAATGTAATGTTGAAAACAGAAAGTCTAAACGACTATGAAAACATATCAATACAAAATTCCCAAAACGATGATGTTAAATTGCAAAAATTGTCCAACATTTTCCGGCCTTCATAAAGTCTGATTTACATAAACTCTGCACGGAGTATATTGATATATTTGCGCTCGAAACAGACAAAATAACGATTAACAACTTTTATAAACAAAAGTTTCGTTTAAAAACCGACGAACCAACATATATCAAAAACTATAGAATACCGCATGCTCATAAAGGTGAGATCACAAGACAAGTTGATAAATTGATACGAGACGATATAGTGGAACCGTCCGCATCAGAGTACAATAGTCCTATATTGTTGGTACCGAAAAAAATCTTTACCGGGTAATACCCAAAAACGGTGGAGATTAGTAGTGGATTATCGGAGTATAAACAAAAAACTAATTGCAGATAAATTCCCGTTGCCAAGAATAGACGATATTCTTGACCAACTAGGCAAAACTAAATATTTTTCTTGCCTAGATTTAACGTCAGGATTTTATCAAATTGAATAAGATGAAAATTCCAGAGACATTACATCATTCTCAACTGACAAAGGTTCATACCGATTCAAACGTCTTTCTTATGGCCTAAAGATAGCCCCAAACTCATTTCAAAGAATGATGACTATTGCGTTTTCTGCGTTAACCCTAACGCAAGCATTCTTGTATATGGATGATCTAGTTGTATTGGGCCGTTCAGAATCGCATATGTTGAGAAATTTAACAGATGTATTTAAAACGTGTCTAAAATACAATCTAAAATTACATCCTGATAAGTGCACATTTTTCAGTCACGAAGTGACATACTTAGGTCACAAATGCACAGACCAAGGCATTCTTCCAGATGATAGAAAATTTCAGATTATATTAGACTATCCAATTCCCAAAAATGCCAATGAGTTAAAGCGATTCGTTGCATTCTGCAACTATTACAGACGATTTGTTCCAAATTTTGCTGAACATTCAAGGCTCTTAACGAGACTCTGTAAAAAAAATACCCCTTTTGAATGGACCATAGAATGTGGCAAGGCATTCCAATACTTAAAACAGTCTCTATTAAGCCCTAATATTATGCAGTATCCAGACTTTCAGAAGCAATTCTGTATAACCACCGATGCAAGCAAATTCGCATGCGGTGCTGTACTAAGTCAAGAGTACAATGGATACCAACTCCCAGTAGCATATGCCTCAAGATCGTTCACCAAAGGTGAAAGTAACAAATCCACTATTGAACAAGAACTAGCTGCTATTCATTGGGCAATTAAACAATTCAGACCCTACATATATGGTACTAAATTCTTGGTTAAAAGCGACCACAGACCACTATCGTATCTATTTGCTATGAAAAATCCTTCCTCTAAATTAACACGCATGAGACTGGATCTCGAGGAATATGATTTTACTGTAGAGTACTTGAGGGGAAAAGATAACTATGCAGCGGACGCATTGTCACGCATAGATTTTAAAGAAATTCAAAACATAAAAACTTCAGCCAACAAAATATTTAAAGTGAAAACTAGGCTGCAATCTAATAAAAATAACGTCGAATCAACAGTCGACAAAATAGAAAACTCATCTAATACTCGTAATATAAATATATATTAAGCGTTTAGTAGCAGAAGTAAGAAAAACAGCACCCGGCTAGCTATTAATGGCGACTGTTTAAAAATTATTAAGAATAAAAAAGTGATCACTATAGAAATAAAAAACCTTATTACTAATGGAAAAATTGATTTGCATCAATTATTTCTACTGCTTGAAAAAAACAGCAAGTGATAATGGATTTAAAAAACTGCAGCAGTCACTAAGTGACGACATTTTTGAAAAGATCCGGATCAATGAATATAAAGAACAAGGAAATAGAGCTCTAACAAAACTTCGAATTGCGCTGACGCCTTCAATTATAAAAATAATAAATGATGACAAAAGAAAAATTATTATACAAAAGTACCATGATGATCCAATCTGTGGTGGCCACTCAGGGATCACACGTACATTAAAAAAGATACAAAGAAAATATTATTGGAAAATATGACTAGAGATATTATAAAATACGTTAAGGGATGTGACAAATGTCAAAGAAATAAGTCACAGAAAAACGTAAAAGAACCAATGATTATAACTGATACCCCAACAACAGCATTTGATGTAGTACTGATAGATACCATTGGACCATTACCAAGATCAGAAAATAACAATGCGTATGCAGTCACAATAATATGTGATTTAACCAAATATCTTGTTTCAATACCAATAGCTGACAAAAGTGCAAAAACCATTGCAAAAGCAATCTTTGACCATTTCATACTAGTTTACGGACCCATGAGGAAACTAATCACCGACATGGGTACCGAATATAAAAACCAAACATTCAATGAGATATGTAAAGTTCTGAAAGTAGAAAATGTCACTTCAACGGCATACCATCACCAAACGTTAGGAACTGTGGAAAGAAACCACAGAACATTTAATGAGTACGTTCGGTCATATATTTCTATGGAAAAAACAGACTGGGACGAGTGGCTAAAATACTTCACGTATTGCTACAATACTACGCCATCGGCGGTGCATGACTATTGTCCATATGAATTAGTGTTTGGTAAATCTCCAAATAATTACGATTTTCTTTTAAATGCTAAAGTAGACCCCATTTATAATGCTGACGCGTATGAAAAAGAAGTCAAATTTCGACTTCAATCGGCTCATAAAAGGGCCGTGGAAATTATAAAAAGCAAGAAGGATAAAGAAAAAGTCTTATACGACAGATATAAAAATAGCATAGATGAAGCAATAGGAGATTTAGTTTTAGTGAAACAAGTTGGACATAAATTGGACAATATTTATAAGGGACCATTTAAAGTAGTTAGCATAGAAAATAGAAACAACATAGTTTTAAGAGACGACAACGACAAGACGACAACTGTGCACAAAGACAGACTAAGACATGACGAATTAAAATTAAATAAAAAATAAAAAAAAAAAAAAAAAAAATTATAAAGAAAATATACATTCACTGTGTCTAATGATTTAAGACTTAAAAAAAATATTTATAGAACAAAATACCTTTCAAATTCAAGTAAAAATTAGAATTTAAGAATAAATTTAGACAGAATATTTTTAAATCTAAATCAAACTTAGAATTTAAGAATAAATTTAATAAAATAAATTCATTCTCCCAAAAAAAGGAGGTGTAGTGCGAATATTGTATGCACTGCACTTTCTTACAAATTCCAATCCCACGGGCAAATAAGCTGTTGGCCATCGGAAACCATGCGAACAAACAATGCTGCTGAAATAGCACATTCCGATCGTTCACGAGTAACTTATTTGCCCGTCATTGGAAACTACACTCTGCGAGTGCGGGAGAATTTAGAGTTAGCGGCATAGCCGCATTAGGAAAATTAAAGACAGATTAAATAAAGAAGTAAAACGTAATAGACGTGTTTTTTTTAATGTTTTTAACATATGGTGCAAGAGTCGTTCATAAAAATACGGTCTGCAATTAAGTATGTATCAGGGGTGTTTGGGGGTTGAATGAATGTTCGGGCTGAAAGATCTTATAACTAAATAAATAAACAAAAAGATAAACCAATACAAGAATAAATAAAAAGAAAAATATAACAGTTCGTAGTATCGGATAGCTTGCTAACTCAAAAATATATCACAGGTCGTGTTGATAGAGTCCCATAGTTGCAGGCACTTTGTGGATAGGTTAGTTTATTCGGATTTATTGCACGTAGAGAACTCTCGAATCAGGTACAGGGCTTATCCAATATTGCACTCTTGGATCATCAATAGAAATACCCATTGGGTTGAGGTGAAACTAAACTCTCCGGTAGGGGTTGAATGGTCTTGCGCAATGTCGTTCAAATCAAAAATATCACAGATAGGTCAACTAGTAAACTAGATAGGTCAAGCGTAAAAAAAAATATTGCAAAAAAAAATTATATCACAGTTCGGTCTCTAGTAATCTGGTACCGCGTGGTAAAGAAAAATATTGCACTTAAAGGTTCCTAAAACTATCTATCACAGTCTGGTGGTCAAATTACCTTTAAGGTACATAAGGCGATCTTAGGTCGTTCAAAAGTAAATGTATCACAGTTGGTTAGTTTTAATCCGAAAGGACATTTGGTGCAACAGCAGACGGACAGACTACAGATATGAACATATTCTCTACACACAAACATGTATTTCCCACAATATGTGTTCGGTGGTTCTCACTTGTTTTTGTCTTTAGCGTGGAAGATTCCTATATTTTTCCAGACAGGTTTTCCAACTCGTACATATTTTTGCCGATCGCTTTGACAATACGGCATTTCGTGTATTTCGGGCAAAGTTTTGAAGCGAGGCATTTCGACGAGTCACTTAGGACGAAATTTCGTTTGAAAACCTCTTGCCCTGGTATATATTTTACGTTTCGTGCTCTAGTGTTATATTTATGTGCACTTTTCTCATTGGCTTCTAGAATATTGTCTTTGATTTTGTTCCTAATTAGCTGTAACCTATCTTTCTCGCCAGGGTCAACAGTTTCCCGTCTTCGAGTACGTTTAAATTTTTGGCCAACGCGTAACTACTTCCGTGGGTTGTCATGTTATACCCAAACAAGGCAAAATATGGAGATACACCAATTGCCGAATGTATCGAACTCCTCAACGCGCCTGCGATATCACTCAGGTTAATATCCCAGTCGCGTTGGTCTTCTTTGAGGTAGGAACGTATGGCGGCAAGCAGCGTCCTGTTGTACCGTTCGGAAGCGTTTGATTGCGGTGAATAGTTCGCAGTTCTGAAATGCCTGATACCATACCCTAACAGGAAGTTTTGGAAGTCCTTAGCTAGGAATTGTTTCCCATTGTCAGAGTGAATTATTTGAGGTACACCGAACATGTTAAATATTTCCTCACAAAGGTACTTGATTATGCTACTTGAGTTAGCAGCTTTTAAGGGTTTGAGAAACACAAATTTAGACATGTGATCTAAAACAACAAGACGTAGGCGTAGAAATTGTTAACAATGGTGGGACGCAACACTAAATTAGATGACTTTGACTGTTTACATACATCACATTGCGCAATGAACTGTCTTACTTGGACCGCCATATTAGGCCAGTAGAAGTACTGCCGAATGCGATGTAGGGTCTTTGCTAATCCGCCATGTGCGGCTTGAGGCGGATTGTTGCGCTTTATTGATTATGTTAGCGGTTAAGCCGGAGGGAACCCATAGGCACCAAGTGTGTTCCACCAGGGATTCATCGGCGCTTGGCGGTAAGGTGCGTTTGTAAACATAGTCATCTTCTATCTTCACGTCGGGTAGGTCATCCTTGTGGTCTCGAACTGTACCTAGTAGGGACTTATATTCTACAGATTGGAACTCCTCGTTATCTAAGTCTACAAACGGCGCTACCTGTTCTACATCTAAGCTATCTAGATGCGCCCGAGAAAGAGTGTCTGGCACAACGTTCAGCGATCCCTTCCGATGCTCTATGTCAAAGGCATAAGACTATAGCTCCAGACTCCATCTAGCCAGCCGACCACTCAAATCCTTCATGGTCATCAACCACTTGAGACATGAGTGATCGGTGATGACTGTAAAGTCCATGCCCTCGATATAGGGCCGGAACTTCTTCACCGCCATTACTGCTGCCATACACTCCTTCTCGGTAACGCTATAGTTCCTCTGGCAAGCGTTTAGCTTCTAGGAGAAGTATGCAATGGGAAGTTCTTCTTCCTCACCATGCCTCTGAAACAGCACCGCACCGATTCCGGAGTCAGATGCATCACATTGGATATAAAATCGTTTGGCGAAGTCGGGATGGGAAAGGACAGGAGCGGTGGTAAGGGCGATTTTCAACCCCTCGAATGCTTTCTTAGCCTCTTCGGTTATTTCAAATTTCACATTTTTTTTCTTCAGGGTATCCGTTAAGGGAGCGGTCAAGTTATAAAAATCCTTAATAAATCTTCTATACCACCCAGCTAGACCAAGAAACCTCTGACTTGTCGGGCGTTCTTTGGTACGGGAAAGTCAACCACAGCTTCGACTTTCGACGGATCTGTCTTTAACTTCCCCCCACCAACTATGAAGCCTAGGTATTTTAGTTCCCTTAAACGAAACTGGGACTTTTTTACATTAATAGTAAGATTTTCCTTTCTAAGACAGTCAGCCACTTCATCCAGAAAGTTGATATGGGTCTCGAAATCGGGCACGATGATAAGCAGGTCGTCTAAATACACAAAGACGCGATCCCGTAGTCACGCAGGGATCACCTTGTCCATCAAACGACATAGCCTTTGAGCGGCATTACACAACCCAAAGGGCATGACGGTAAATTGGTACAAGTGTCTTCCCGGTACCGCAAACGCAGTTTTTTCCCTACTCTCCTTTCCCAACGGTATTTGCCAGAATACTTCCTTTAAATCTTCACTACTAATGAAGTAGGTATCTGGTAGCCGACTGATAAGCCCTTCGACATGGGCGAGAGGGTTAGCGTCCTTTTTAGTCAATGCGTTGACCTTACGAGAATCCCGGCAAAAACGATACCTGGTAGTATTGTTCGGACCTGGCTTCTTTATAAGGACAACATGTGAACACCACGGGCTCTTACTCTCCTGTATAACGCTGAGCTTAAGCATTCGGTCTATTTCCTGGTACAAAAGGGCTTGTACCGCTGGAGAAACAGGGTAGTGTCTCTGCTTCACCGGGGTCGAATCTCCGGTATCGATAACGTGCTCCATAAGCGCCGTCTTTCCGAGCCCATTTCGATCGTAATCAAGGAATTTCTGCTTAACCGCTTCTAAAGCGGATCTCTGGTCTATTGATAAGTTATGGGCATTCACCACCTCCGCATCTTCTTCCGGAACCGACACGGAGCTTACTATGTTCGGAGCGATCTGGAACATTTTCCGAAAATCCACTCCTAGGTACTAAATTTGGGACTAAATAAAGAGTCATCTCTTTTTCTTCTTGTTTGTACCCTACCCGAACCTGAATCTTACCTACAATGGCTTGGCTTTTGCCATCGGCGGTTTTTACGCCTGAACTATACTTAAGAATTGGTAGTTCTGCCCTCTCCACAAACGACATGCAATTCTTCCCCAGGATACTAACACTGGCCCCACTATCTAATAGTCCAAGTAGTTCCTTACCCGCAATGTTGACCTTGGCCTAAGGCCTGATGTCAGTGCTAGTATCGATGACGGTGGACGCTATGCTTTTTCTTAACCTCTTCCTCATCTTAAATCTTTCACGTGCTTTTAGAATGCGACTAGATATTGCGCTTATATGACTATTAAAAATTCGGTTCCTAGTTTCCTGGTATTCTTTCATTCTAATGTGCAGAGGTTTAATTGGCCTCAACTTAGGGGACTTAGCTGCGACCAGATTCTCTACTTGATTCCTAGCCAAAATTGTAAATTTGTTTTCTATAGAAGTTTGTATTTTTACAGAGGTGGTGGGAATTCCGGGGTTGTTTGGGTGGAACGCGTTTCCCCCGCTGACCTAGCGTTCCTGATCGGGTTTCCCGGGTTGCATTTAGGGCACTTGGGGGTGATCACCCCCTCATGACCACACCTATAGCAAAAAATATTGCGGGTAACCGACGGAAAGTCCATGAACGAGTGATCCACCGCTCTGCAGTTCCAGCATGCTGGTGAGCGCACATCAGCTTGCACCTTGGTAGTCTTCGGTCTTGTTCTGAAACGCTTCCACATAATTTTCCTGGCTGATACAGGTTTCTTCTATTTCCAGGTCGTTCACCGCATACCGAGCAGGTGGACGTTGTTGTTTGGGTCCATCGCGGTCCGTATTTGGAAAAGCGTACTCCACGTCTTTGCACGCCATCCTCAGCTGGTCCAAAGTGTAGATGGGTTGAGGGTACACCAGCCCGCGGATTCGTTCGACAAGATTCTTCTTCAGAATTTTAATGAGCTCTAGCTCGGGAATTGGTACCCTGAGCTGAGATCTTAACTTATTGATGGCTGCGAAAAATTGATCGCTGGACTCCCAGGAGCCCTGCCGCCTGTCCATAATGTCCCGCATGATTTCAAAATCGAACTTGGAATTTCGGAACTGGCGAATCAGTGCGTCCCTAAGCGCCAGCCAGTCTGGGCGGTAATTGGATCGCTGGTACTGCCAGTACCACTCGCTGGCTGCTCCATAGAGCAGCAGATGGAAGTCGTGTAAGATCTCAGCCCCGGAGCACTCGTAATGGCTCTGCAGAGTCTCTACGCGAAAAATATCACTTATCTATGCGTATGGGTGGTCTTCCGCGACCCGGATAACTGTGGGGAGAAAAGTGTGAGGAGTTGGTGATTGTCGGGGCTGAGGTTTCCGATAATATGATTCCGGTGGAGGTCCTTGTTAGGGAACTTGTCTTACATTCTGGGCAAGATTAGGAATCATCTCCTCGTGCCGATTTGCAATTGGGATGAAAGGCCTGGTTTGGGGATCCAGCTGGGATGGTCTCGAAGGTACCGAGGGGGGTGGCTGGAAAGGTGTCGGAGCGGTTAAACGATTGCCCGCCGGTGGCCTTACTCTATCTTCTTCTGATGGGTGCGAGCGTGTAGGGTTATTGATGTCTTTAAAAAAATCAAGAAGTCCCCTTTGAACTTCCGCTCTTACGGATGCGGCGATGTTCTCCTTCATCTGATCTCGGTAGGAATCGTAAGCGTTTATGACCGCCGAATTAATGGCGGACCTAAGTTCCGTCGAGATCACACCCGCTGCTTCTCCCCCTCTGTCATGGCTTGCCTGGATTGTGCAGGAATGATCTTCATTACTCGTTGAAGGGTGGTTTCGGCCATCACCTCTGGTAACCGTCGCGTTATTCATCGTGTTATAAAGCGGTGCAATCAAGGAGTCCGTGAAACGATCGGAGGTACTGCTGCGGTCTGACAAAGGAGGATTGTTAGACGGACGTGAAGGAAGAAAACCTAACAGCAATTCTTCCGAATTCCCTGGAATCGCCACAGGAGTCGGCGTGGGATCCCCAGACTTTTTCCCAGGGGTGTTGGCTTTTGAGATCGGTGATCGTGCTGTGGGCATCTCTTCGGAATGCAGAGCGAAATTCCTAAGCAAAGAGCGAGTAACTGGTCGGTATTCTAAATTACTTTTTATTATGACCGTTTTTTTTTCTTCTTCGTAGGTAAAACGCTGAGACATTCGGTGGTAATTAATCGAAATCAAAATTCAAGATCAATGAACCCCAAGGATTCGCTTGGCAAACAAACAAGGAAGATTGTTTTGGGTAGAAACACCAGAAAGAAGGAAAAAACGGAAAATTCGAATAAAAACAAAGAAAAACTAGGTATATAAAAAAAACAATCTTGATATTTATTAGAAATATAAATAATAAAAATATAAACTATCAGTAATTACTGCTAATACAATAAAAAATAAATAACAATTGATAATATTAAATGACCTAGCCTATAAATAAATCCTATAAATAAATACAAAAACTTGTAATGAATAAATAAATAATGATCTACTAAGTAACAACAAACAAAATAATATTACATAACTGTTAATGACTATGGAATAGCAAAGACAAACCAAAAAAAAAACTTTACCTAAATTCAATATTACATAAATATGAAAAAAAAAAAACAAAAATTAATCTCTAACAATAAAGCTTATTCTAAATAACTGACCAAAAATCATAACAAAATCAGTTAACAAATCAATAAATAACAAAACTTAGTTGAATAATAAATAACTACCAAATAATAAAAGTGACTATAAAAAAATCTTAGACTATTACTATTCTGATTAAAAAAAACCTAACTGCCTAACTCGCAATGTAAACGTAACTAAATATAAACTACACTCTAAGATCTAGGTATAGGTATTTAAACAAAGTTTTTTTTTGTATTTAAAATTTGTTTTCTTTTGTAGATACATTAAATAATGTTTAATGCCATACTCTAAGTTACATAAAATTATTAAGGTACTTAACTCCTAAACCTGAATCTTAACCTAATTTAGTTTATTTATAGATTTTTTTTTTAACAATAGAAATATGCTAGACTTACTTTATTGTATCACTTATAGTAATAGTTTTTTTTTTGTATTTTTTTTTTTTTTTTGGATCTTAATATCTATTTAAACCTTAAAGTAACCCAACACCATTGTACAAAATGAAAATAAATAAATAAAAAAAATTAATGAAAAAAAGCTATATTTCTTTTTCAAAAAAAAATCACCTAAAAACTAAAAGAAAGTGTACCTATGACAAAAAACTAAGATCTAGAGAGAAAATTCAATTTTTAACGTGTGGTATTATCTAGGTATATTCCACTCCTTTTTTTTTGATTTTGGAAAGGTAAAGAAAACGTTCACAAGACGAGACAATTTCCAACTGCTGTTGCCACCAGTTCGGAAGCGCATCGTCGCAATTAACCAGGCGTTCTAAAGAGCGATCCTGGTTAAGACATACGAAATGCTTTCGATCCGGCCGCAACCGCATATGAAATATGAAACACAAATATTGCTATCGCAGCCTGACCATCGGAATTTGGCGCGGTTCAGGCGTATCGTTGAAGAACTGAACGGATGAAGACATCCAGAGTCTTCAGGCCAGTCAGCGATAGCAAAATAGGACATCACAACGAATGCATTGTTTGTTTCCGTCGAGGACCTTGAAGCATCGCGTCGCAGTTAACCAGGCGTTCTAAAGGGCTATCCTGGTTAAGACATACGCTTTTGTCTCAATCTCACCGACGAAGACAAACAATACATTAGGAATTGACAAGGATAAAAGAAACACAAGACGTTGGGCGCCATTTGAAATAGGTAAATTAGGATTTTTATAGATAGTTGGAATTGGATCTAATTGAGGGAAGGTATTGGAAGGGATAGGGTAGAGGATGTGAAGTGGATGTGAAGGTAGGGAAGGAAGGGAGTACATTAGGACGGAAATGGAAGAAAGGACGCTGTTAAGGCATCTTTCACCAGGCTATGTATGCCACCAATAAAACATTTTTTTACTTTAGGCGTGATTTACAATTAGCACTTTTATTTTAGGCGAATCCAAAAACAATTTTTTTTCCACAAATCATAGAAAATGTTAACCTTAATTTTAGCGACGAGCAGTACGTACAAAGCAAAATTGATAAAACTTTGCTGATCCAAGAATAATTAGACAAAAATAAACAAACGAATCGAAAAAAGTACGTTTCAAAAATAAAAAGATAACCAAATGTTGACAATAGAAAAAGAACAAAAATTAAACAAGTATGTAAATAATAATAACACACAATAAAAAGTAAGTAAATAATTTTTTAAGATAAATAAATTCTATAAATATAGACGAACCAAAAAAAGAGGGCTTATGTGGCCCAGCTTCCTCCCAAAACCCCTCGGAAAGTACAAGTGGGATACTTATTATATGTTCCCTTACTGATGTTAACTAATGTCCCCCCAGATCCTACCTTCCAGAGCTCTATAAGGTGTCTGACGAGATTTTATTTACAAAAAAAAAAAACCAAACATTCGTAAGCCGGGGAGTCGCGAGAAAACTTGGCGGTGGCAACCCTGGCACAGTCTTTCGTTTCCTTCGAAACACAGAACAAAAAAAAACTTAACTTTTGGGTATCGATTTTTACACTAAAATTACACCAAAAAATATACGATTGATTTTCTTTCCGTGATCACGCCAAAAAACAAAAAATATATATATATATATGTGATTAATATGAAAAAAAAAAATCAGCAACAAAAAAAAAGTCGTGCGGCGGCTCTCGTCCTGAGGAGCCCCTCGATTCTCTTCGCACCGGAAGATTTGTTTCGGCTTTCTTTCCTTTTTTTTTATATAGAACCCTTTTTTATTAAATTTTGAGGAACTAAGTTTTTGATGGGTGAATTTCGACACCCATTAATTTTTGCGTTCGCACTTTTTTTGGTTTATATAAAAAAAAAACTTTTTTTTATATGAGGCTATCAGCCCCGCTTCTAATAATATTTAAAGTTTACTTGGTAGCCCGGGTTGGTTTGTCGTCACGAGCTATTTCTTCCAACCAGGGACTTTCTTTCTCCTGTCTTGCTTAAAAATTGCTCCGACGGCCGACATGAATCACCCGCCAACCGCTCGTCGAAATTCACTTTTACGACAATTCATCTTTATTAGCTACTATTTTTTTTGTTTGAATAATTTTTATTTCTTACCCTCCTTTTTTTATTTTTCTAATATTTAAATTAAATTAGGGACCCACTTTAAAAATCGCACAAAAAAAACTAATCAAAAGGAACAAAAAATAATAATTACATATATACTTTACTTCGACACTTTCAACGAACTTACTAAGGGAGAAAACTTAATTAAAACACAAGTTATAGCCGAAATCCACTTTGCCTATCAAGTAGGTCTTTGGTCGTTGACGTTGGCTTGAAGTTTAAAAACCTCTTTCCAACGGGCAAATCGTCGGGCCGCCGAAAAAGTCGATTTTTCCGTTTTCCCACTTGTTCCTTTTCCGAAAATCGCACCTTTGTCCTGCGAACACTACCGACTTATTTCGGAAAAGGAACTACCTTACCTACCCTATGTGCCAAACGTCAATTGTCAACATAAAAATGGCTTCTAATTTTATCTCAATGTGCGCGTCTTTTTGCAAATCGTTAACTTTTTCGTGTGTTTTTTTGTAAATTCCTGTTGTCTTTTTGTGATTTTGGAAATTTACTTAATTCCGCAAGTCCCGGTATCCACTCCTTGCATAGCCTCGCCTCCGTTCCCGAAAGAAACCGTGGTAGCGCAATCGCAACCAGCCCTCGAATCGGACGCGTTTGTGTTTATGTGCAGTGTATGTTTATTATATTATTATTACAAAGTAATAAAAAAATAAAAGTGCACCAAAAAAAAACAATATAACTGGGTGTTTGATGTTTTAATGTTTGTTCATGTTTATCGGTATTTCCTTGCCTTTAGATTTTAATTGCCCATTGCTCTTGCCCATTCCAAATATGTTCAAGTTTGCGCCTTGTTTATGACCTACGATGCAATCGGAGCCACATGTAAGGCGGGTCCGACTTGCCTATTTAGAAAAAAAAAATCATTTTTTTTTTAGCTTAGCTTCTGGCAGTGGCCCGCAACAAAGCAGTTTATATACAAACATCAGTTGGAAAAAATCGTTTGTAGATACATACATGAATATTGTCTTATGTACTTCCTTATAAGCAGAGCACAGCACAGCAACAGCAACCAAAAAAAAAAAAAAAACATTCATCTACCCAAGGACCATAGGTTAACAACATTTCTCCACCATCAGGTTAATTCACCTCACCTTTTTTAAATATAACAACACATTTTTCCAACATTAGGTTAATTCATATCTATCTACTTCTTAACCTGCCTCTTTTTTAAACTTCTTATAAATCAACAATCAAGTAGAATTCAGAGAGTTCCTCTTAAAATTCCCAAAGGATGCAAAGAATGTCTGTAAACAACACATTTCCCCAACATCAAGTTAATTTATCTCACATTCTTTCCTTTCATCTCTTTCATAACCAGCCTCTTTCTTAAATTGCTTTTATAAATCAACTATCAAGTAAAATTTAGAGAGTTCTTCTTAAATTTCCCAAAGAATGTACGCGAACAACACATTTCTACAACAGGAAGTTAATTCATCTCACCAAATTATTTTCCCTTTCCATCTCTTTCTTAACCAGCCTCTTTTTTAAATTTCTTATAAATCAACATTCAAGTAAAATTCAGAGAGTTCCTTTTAAATTTCCCAAAGAATGTACGTGAACAATGTACAATATCAAGTTAATTTATCTCACCAAATAATTGTCCTTTTCAATCTACTTCTTAAACTGCCACTTTTTTAAATTACTTAAAAATAAATGGGAGTTTCTCTTTACATTCTCTTTGTTCGTCTCTCTCAACTTACCCAGTTAGTTGCTTCACGAGCCGCTTGGAGCGCCACAGTTCACAAGTCATCATGATAGTAGTATAGCAGTCTATATACAATACAATGTAGTTGTTATGAAAAAGGGGAAAGCCTGCTACCAATCCAAAGAGATTATATTAAAATTTTAGTTTATTTGATAATCGACTAAACCTTGCAACCAAAGTACATTTTCTAAAGGCATGCTGATTATTTCAATATGTTATATTATTGATTGAGTACAGATGTATACAATACGCCAGTTCCAGTAGAATAAAGAAAATCTAGTTTCATTTGATCTTTTGGTAAACAAAGTTATACGAACATCTCTCCAATATGTAAACTAAACACACCTTAACTTTACTTGAAGGTAGTAGAATCTCAAACCAAAGCACACCATATTACTAGCCACAGTCACATTTTGCATTTCAGTGTCTGTAAAAAGACAAAATAAGTTTATGTTTACGTTCGAAAATAACCGATTCAAGTGTAATCTTCGTTGAAGGTAGAAGCAGGAGAACAAAGTTCAACAAGTGAAATAGAACGTTTTTATATTCATTGCTAGAATATTCAAAAGCAGACTGGCCAAGCAGTATTTTGTGTTTATTGGATGTAAATAGTCTGGCTCGTATCCAAAATACATATGGAAGATAGTTATTCAGATAGGGCCTGTGCTTGCGATGTTCTCACAATGAAAACAGCTTTGTGGTTTCTCTTTAATGAAGTTTGTAAACATGGACAGAAACCGCATTAACAATTTACAGTTGATTACAACGGCCTTAGAAGTATGTCAACAGTTGTGAGATTGTGTTCTTTAGCATGTATGTACATATGTATGAACATACGTATATAAACGTTTGGTTCTCGTACTACTTTATTGGCTAAAGGAACGTCTGCAAAGAGTCAATGACAGAACTTTTATTAAGCGCATCTACACCTACGATTTTGCTTTTTTTCTACCGCCGCGCTGTCCATTGGAGTGATCATCTCGAGTGCAATGTACAACAATGTTCACGTTGAATTTTTCATAAAATATTCCTGATTATTCTCCATTGTATATAGGTCAAGTATTGCAAAGCGTTTTTATTGTCCTTTTTTTTAAGAACCGCTTTGGATTTTTCTCAAAGCTTACACTCACACAAAAGAAGAAAATGAGGATGCATATTAAATACATACATAAGTAGGTACATTTTAAACATGTCTACCCTGCATACAAAAATGCAACTTTTTTTTTTGTTGGCAATTAGATAAGTACTATGTTATAACTTATAACATTTCTTTAATTACTTCTTTGAATATTTTTTTGATTTCTGAAGAAATATGGCATTTCCTCAACAAATTGTGAATACTATATTCAAAGAAACCCAACATAAACGTCTCTAATTTGTTCTCTTATAATTATTTCTTTTTCATTCATTCTGTGTAGGTTTAAATGCCACTAGAGATGCTGTTTTTCGTTGTGGTTTTTTCGATGTAAGTATGTAACTATATATTGTTTAACCATAAGCAAACTTAACAAATATAAGGTAATTGGCAAGAGTACGATAGGTAACTCAAATAACAGGAAATAATAACGGTTTTTGTAGAAAAGTTAGATACAAGCATTTTTACTATGGGATGGGGTCTATCTTACAACATTTGGGCGGAGGAGCAATAAAAAAAATACTTAAAATGCACAAATATAGAAATAACGGTAGCTAACACTAACAATTAAATATTTCACATTTTTTAAAGTTATAAATCTCTTCTATCCGAGGCTATTGGTCGCTTCGCAACTTTTTATTTTTTCCATGGCAGGGTTTTAACCCCACGCACAACTCCCGGCACGAGTACGATAACTTGGCCGACAAGATTTGATAACGAGTTTTTGTAGAGGGGTCAAAAACAAGCACTTTTTACTATAGGAGGGGGGGTCTATCTCCCCCCGTTTAGGAGGTAGGGGCACTTTTAGAAAAAATGGCAACACTTACAATAAAGTGCTATACCGCATTTGAAAGCCAGAAGTTTGTTCTATAATCCTGCATTTAAATTAAATTACTTATGTCAATTGTTTTTAAAAAAATCGCATTTAAAGTCCAAATTTTGATTAAAAACGTGGAAAAAAAAGTTTATGCCCATAAAACAGCTTGCATACAAAAAAATCAATTTAAATATTCAGCACAATAGATTGTTTTCAAAATTGTGAAATGAAATTGGAATAGATTGCTGCGTTTGATTGCCTAGGATCGCGGTATGGGTCGACTTCGTATTGAGTTGAGGGAGCTATTGGTGGTTGCAAGCCATTTTGCCAAGTTCTTTCGTTGTGGACCGACCCAAAAGCATTTAAAAATTCGGAAGCCATGTAAGTTAATTGAGGAACTATTAGCTCACGCATTTAAATCTTTTGGATCGTTTCTGTTAAACTACTTTCATCAAGACCAAGGGCATATTGACGTAAAGGCAGATTATTCAACCCGGTTTCGAAAGAATGTATCGCAGCTAGTTCAAGCCTTAATTGTTCGCAAAGAATCCTTGCCATAACTTACTTTGGCCTCTTCCTGGCAATTGCTAAGCAATCTGTTTGACCTAAACCCGAATTAAGTTACGGATCCATTTGTTTCTTGCCTACAAGGACTACTAAGGTTTCCTTTTTTAAAATTCTTAATGTCTAACTTAAATTGATTTGTTAACTTACTTAATTCTAAAAGACATTTTTTTTTTGCGAGTTCTCAATTTTTTAATGTCGTCTTGGAGTTGTCCCTCCTCGGTTGGAGTCGATTGTTGTCCTTGTTCTTCGTCTTCTGCGGTCGGTTTAAAACTTTTTCCGGATCTGTTTTTCCTGATTTCAAAGATCTGGATCTGCGCAATGCAATGCTTTTTGTTAAATTTACAATTTTTTTTCACACACAATGAGTTTTATTTCATTTCAAAATTCGAGAAAAAAAATTCTAACATTACAAACAAAAAAAATCTGGAAATTTTGTCTGCTCTTGTTTCGAAAGGTGTTCAAGCACACGATTTTGTTGAAACTTAAACTTGATTTATTTTTAAACACAATTATTTTTGTTCATATATTTTATAATATTGATATATTTTAAAGATCACAATAACTAGGTGTTTTTGTTTTTCTTTTTTTATTTTCGTTCGTTTGTTCGTTTCCTGGCTGCGCCAATTTATGTTGGATAGTTTCAATTTAAATAAGAACAACCCTCCCGTTTCAGTGCTCTTGTCAAACTCAACCATTAGGAAGTCAATGTGGCTTCGATGCCGGCAACCAAAAATTATCTAAAGTGGGAAAGTGCATGGATTGCATATTGTACGCAGTGAAATATACAAGCATGACACTAGCTGCGTACAGTGATTTTGGATACCTGTGTCTGGTCTACGCTTCGTGTACTTGAATACATTTAGAGGTATCTAATGACAAAACATGCAGGAAGGTAGACGGAAATTCCTCCCCCTTTGGGAAAGTTTTCATTTTATTTAAGTAAAATCATATATGTTTTCCTGGATAATTTTCTAATGTCTATTACATTTGTAATACAGTACAATACATGTATGTATTGCAGTTTACTTAAAAAAAATTGTTTTTTTTATTTGAAATTTAGAGAAACATCTTAATTTTGTTTTAACATTTCAGCATAATATATATGATTTTTTTTTTACATATTAACAGTTTTACTTCGAGAAGTGAAGCTTCTAATGAACTAGTGCTTCTAGTGAACTAATTTGTAGTAAGCTCTACACATTATTTTTAAGTGGATTTCATATGGAGCAACATACAACCAGGTGTAAGCTTTATTTAGACTGTACCAGATCTCTTGAGTCGAATTGAAAACGTGAATATTGCAGTTTTTTTTTGGTTTTTTGTACCTTGCCATCAAGTTTATTATACAGTTGTCTGAATTTTCATTTCTTATAACCAAGTTATTTTTGTTCAAAAATAAGTTTTCATTATAGTTTACTAAATGTCTGAAATTGTCGGAACTTATAAAAAGGCATAGTCGCCTTAAGCGCTATTGATAATATATACCTGTTCTAGAGTCTCTAATTTGGTGTTAATGTCGTTATGTATTCTTACAAAGTTGGGATTGACTTTTTCATTTGAGAATGTTCACACTCCTGCTTTACAAGTCCTACTCAGAGGTAAACCCGAATAACACATCCATCGCTGTTAGTTTTGTACTAGCCAGAGAAGTGTTGTTGTGAACATACATGGCTTGACGAAGCCATGCATCCCAATCTGAGGGGTTCGTGCTTGAAAGGGATCGTAAGTACTCTATCAGAGGACCATGAGTCCTTTCTAAAGCTCCATTGGTCTTTGGATGATATGCAGTTGTTTCTAGTTTATTTATTTTGAGGAATTTGCACAGTTTTTAAAAAAAGTCACTAAAAACAAATTCCCCTCGATCAGTTAATACTGTATAGGAATCCTGTATTTACAAATAATTTCATCATAGAAAACCCTTGCGACAGTTTCTGCCTCCCCGTTAGGAAGCGGATAACAATCGGACGTACCGTGAAATATAGGGATTCTTTTTTTAGCCGAACGACACGAATTTGGAATAGTTTACCCGGCGGGATTTTCCCTTGCCATTTTGATCTACAAACATTCAAAACCAATGTTAATCGGCAGCTCCTATCTCTCCCCTCCCTATCTTCGTAATGCCCGCGCAGTGTGTTCTACATTAAAAGGGAAACACATAATCCCTTGTGCCCGCGTTAATTATAAAAAAAAAAAAATCCATAAAACTTGTGAGATAGACTAAAAATGTCAAAATATATTTGTTGCCCGACGTTGTCGATGGGAGTGGCCCCATGCCACGATCCTAGACAATCAAATGCAGCAATCTATTCTTTAAATACCTCTAGTCAATTACCTGGGGGTGAACAAATATCTCCTCCAGTATTTCACCAGTTAAAATGCAATTTTTGGAATGAGACAGACCATTCTTTCCAGGAATGCAGAAAAAACAAAGTACACCATTTTGTCCAAACTGCAGAATTCATGGTAATGGGGCTAGCAATTGCAGTAAAACATCTCAATGAGATCTGTTGCAAACCAACAAGATCCACAACAGCCTTCTTATAGGTGCAATCAAAACCAACAATATAACAGCCAAAACCAGTCGGTAATGCTCAAAACGGTACACGAACCTAGAAATCGAAGTGGGCAAACCAATAAAAATAAAAGGCACGACTGGGTCGCACGTACTTGCTCTTATGTGCTAATCCTTTTTAAGTGCAGGCGTCTTTTTGACAAAGGTTTTATTTTAATATTTTTTGTATGACGTGCAACTTCCTTAGAATCGTTTTGGGGTGAAGCTCGAACGAACATGCGTCACGACAAAGGGATAAACACATAAATATATAGGATTGTTAGCTTTTGCAGTTTTTTAGTGTAGTATTATCTTTCCACTTGCTGCTTACTGTTTATAATATAATTTGCTAATAGAAATATACAAAGGACTTTTTTCAGTTAAATTTTCATTTTGGTATGGAAAAATTTGAACAATTGGCATAAAGATTCGTCGGAATCAGCAGTATGGCAATAATGCTAGGTAAAGGGTTTATTTATAAGAAGGTGTAAACTTTTGTTTTCTCGATTGAAATTTTTGCATTCAGTAGTAATCGAATAGTTTTTTTTATTTGTTAGTTGTTTTTGTGTGTTTATCAAAGGCTTCCTTATTTATTCTGTGCTTTTATGATGATGAAAAATACTTTAAAATACGTAAGTATGTATGTAATGTAGGTTGTCACTTTCTTTTATTTGACTAATGGCTTGGCTAGGGCTTAGCCGAGCAATATGAAATAAAATGTTGGGGAAAAAAATTTATGAATTCAAAAAAACACTACTCATAACGTTTTTTTGGAAAAAATGTTGTAAGCCATCTTATTTCTTTTGCTGTTTTCTATTTTATGAATTTTTCATTTCAAAATCGTTCGACCAGTTTTTTCAAAAAATGTTTTTTTTGAAAAACTTTTCGAAAACATATTTTAAATTTTTTTTAGTATGCCAATTTTAAGAAATCTATAGTTTATACTAGGAAAAAAAAAATCTATAAATCCGTTTTCAAAATATTCAAAAAACAAAATATTTTTTTAAAAAAAATTATTAAAATTTAAAAAAAAATGTTTTTGAAAATTTTGATAAGCAATATTATTTAAATCATAAAACACTACATATTTTGAAAATTTCATTAAAATCCGTCAATTAGTTAACGAGAAAGTCTGATTTTAAAAAACCGGTCATATGGGAGGTACCGTTATAAAACTTTTTCTGAAAAATCCATTAAAATTAAAAGATAGATTTTGCACAGAAAACATCATTCTGAAAGTTTAATCAAAATCGTAGGAGCCGTTTTCGAGAAAAATAAGTTTTTTAATAAAAGTTATATGGCAGGTACCGTTAGTTTTGGAGCTATAATGGCAATTCGAAAAACTGTCGGGTACCAAGTTTGAATCAAATCGGCCCAACCGTGTAGGCTGTAGATATCGATACGGACAGACAGACAGACAGACAGACAGACAGACAGACAGACAGACAGACAGACAGACAGAAAGACAGACAGACAGACAGACAGACGGACGGAATTTCCGGACCCACTTTTTTTGACTTCTCTATCATCGTAATATCATGTTTGATTGTTAGAATTTTTTTTTTTTTTTACGAATGCATAACTTGCCTTATAGTCCCTTTAATCGCAAGTAAAGTGCGACTTTTGTTTGCGAAAGGGGCATATTATAGAGCAATGCTTTATAAAGAAGCGCTGGGACGAGAAAACATCCTCCCAATCAAAAAACTAAATGCAGGATGGCTGAAGGCAGAAAACACCAAGCCCTAATTCAACGAAAAATTTGCAAAAGATGGGATAGTAAGTGTTTCAGTAGACGAAGGTGAAAAAAGAATTTAAAATTTCTTATAGACACAGGATCAGAGATAAGCCTCGTTAACCAGAATGCTCTGAGTACAAATGCAATTTTTAATCAGAGTAATATCATCGCTATTAATGGGATTTATTCGAAAGGCATAGGTCAGGACATATTGTTTAAATATACAAACAGTGAAGGCCTAAACAGATTGTTGAAATTCCTTCACAAAACTGTATCAAAATAAATTGCACGACTGAGTCGCACGTACTTGCTCATATGTGCGTTCACATCGTCGAATAAAATGTATGCTAGGAAAGTGCATAGTATGCATTTTATGTATATATGTACAATGTACATATATATTAAAATAAACAAAATTAATTTTTTTTTCGAGATTTCTTTCATTTTTTTAATTAGTTTAAGAAATTTATCAGAAAAACTAAGTATGCAATAAAATTTTAAAATTAAAAGTCAAACGAGGAAAAAAATATCGAAAATCGTTCGACCAGTTTTTTTAAAAAGTCGTTTTTTTGAAAAAAAAACTTTTCGAAAAAATATTTTAAAAAATTGTTTAGTATGTCAATTTAAGAAAATCTGGGAAAATTATTAAAAAAAAAAATCAATGAACCCGTTTTCAAAATATTTCGAAAACCAAATTTTTGTTTTAGAAAATTTAAAAAAAATCGAAAACAAAAGTTTTTGAAAATTTGGAAATGCAAAGTTAATGGAATTATAAATGACTTACTGCAAATTTTATTGAAATCGGGATAATGGTTTACGACAACCGCATTTGAAAAAAAACCGGTTCTATGAGAGGTACCGTTTAAATTTTATTCGACGATGTGACCGCACATATGAGCAAGTACGTGCGATTTGTTCAGTCGTGCAATTTATTCAATAGATAGATAGAAAGGTTTAAAAAATAATATGATAAAACAGGCTTTAAAAAAAAGGCCGAGATAGACCCCTCCTGGTAAAATATTTTTGTATTTTGTCTCTCTACATGAATCCGTTATTAATTTGCGGCGCCAAGTTATCGTACTCTTGCCTCGTAATGTCATGTTTGATTGTTATCTCAAATGTTTTATTTTCATGAATCCTTAACTTGCCTTATAGTACCTATATTCGCAAGTAAAAATTCACCAACCCGTTTTCTAAATATTGATTTAAAAAAAAAATGTTTAAATATTAAAAACACAAAAAAGTTTTCGAAAATATTTTAGTGTATGTTTACTTAGGCTACTTACATTTTCCTGAATGTCAATTCTGGTTGTAATCGGTTACCTAACCAGTTGTCAGGAAAGTCGACCTCCCATGGGAGGTACCGGTTTTAGCCCACCGTCATAAATTTTTTTTCCCAAAATTTAATGCACATTGTTTATTTACATAGAAAATTCCTGGAGTCGTTTTTGAAAAAAATAAGCTTTTACGTAACGGTTATATTGCAGGTAGCGTTAATATTTCAGCTAAAAAGGAAATAAAAGAAATTCTCTGTCGAATGTCAAAATAAACTTAGGTAGCTATTCCAAATTTAAAGACGATTTGCCAAACGTTTAGTAGACGGACAGAATTTTACTAGTGACTCAAATATGTTTCTCTATCAACTATCATAGTAATGTTATATTCGATTGTTATCTCATTTTTTTCTGCACGAATGCATAACTTGCACTTAGTACCTACCAACGTATAATCGCAAGTAAAAATTAAACAATTAGGTATTACAAATTTAAAAAAACCCGGTATATTTAGCAATTCTATAGAAGATAAGTTGAAAGATATATTTTGGTTTAACTATAAAATTCTTTCCCGGGAGCTAAGCTGGGTAGGACAACAAGTAGGTATTTAAACCTCAAACAAACAAAACATCTTTGTTATACATATGAATGTAGGTAGGTATATGATGTGGAATGGTAGGTATATCTGAATGGAAGGCAAAATTCAAAACAAAAACCCATTTCTGCAAGGAAGTGTGTATAAATACAGCAAAAAGTAAGTTTGTGTTTAAACTTCAAGAATGTACATACATTTGTATGTGTACCTACATTTTTTGAAGACCTTTATAGTAAATAAAAATTGAAAATCCTAAAGAATTCGAATCAAGAGTCAATGATGTATGTATGTAGATGTACAAATATGACAAATATGTATATACATAGGTAAGTACAGCGATGCCAACTAAGGCTTTTTCGTGCCTTTTAGGCATTATTTCAGTAGCCAAGGCTTTAGGCTTATATTTTTACCAAAAAGGCATCTTTTTTCATTTCAAATATTTTTTTTTATTCAACATACTGACATTTTATTTTTTAAAACATTCTAAAATAAAAGGCACGACTGGGTCGCACGTACTTGCTCCTATATGCTAATCCTTTTTAAGTGCAGGTGTCTTTTTGACAAAGATTTAATTTTAATGTTTTTTTTTACGTGCAACTTCCTTAGAATAGTTTTGGGGTGAAGCTCGAACGAACATGCATCACGACAAAGGGATAAACTCATAAATATATAGGATTGTTAGCTTTTGAAGTTATTTAGTGTATTATCTTTCCACTTGTTTACTGTTTATAATATAATTATAGAAAGATATAAAGGACTTTTTTCAGTTTAATTTTCATTTTGGTATGGAAACATTTGAATAACTGGCATAAAAATTCGTGGGAATCAGCAGTAGGGCAATAATGCTAGGTATAGGGACCTATATAGGTCCCAATAACAATAATTTACTTTTTGAAATCAAATTAATTAAAATAGCTTAACTATGTTTGATGGATCGATAAACTATGGTGTGGGTAGGTATTGATGGAATTTATTAAGTATATTAGGTACCTATAATAAGGTTGGAAGGAAGGTAGGTACTAAAATTAAGATACACATTCCAACTTCCGGTTAGCGAGTGGGTATAGAGACAATATTAAAATTTAAAATTTAACACAGGGGTTTAGTTTATTTAGGGGCAGGTGTAAACTTTTGTTTTATCGAATAGTTTTTTTATTTGTTAGTTGTTTTTGTGTGCTTCCTTATTTATTCTGTGTGCTTTTATTTATTTATTTATTTGACTATAACTACAGATACATAATTGATCACAGTTATTTGGATTATACAAATAATATTACATTTACATAATTAGTGACGATTTAAATTGAATAAAAGTATAATTTGTTTAAATTTCAATGAAGTAAGATTAAAATCTACGAAGGAATTATAATTAATGAACTGTTTACATAAGAAAGAGAACGGTTCATTATTTAAGTAGTTCAAAGTAGTTTCACGTGTTCGCAAAATTTTATAATTTCGACTTGGACGGAATGGCACATTTATTTTTATCAAGGAAAGCAAATAAGGAAAATTTATATCACCGTTTAAAAGTTTAAATATGAATGCAGCATTGAGTGATGACCTCCTGTCCTCGAGTGTATTTAGACCAATCAGTAAAAGTCGCGAACGATATGGTGGAAGATGGTGATGATTATCCCAGTTAAGATGACGAAGAGCAAATAATAGAAACGCCTGATAGATAGATAGATTCCATCATCTTGGGAATGACGCTGAGTTTTGCTATACCTCGGTAGTCACGCATGTTGCATCGGCTTCCTGATTTAAAAAGTGGAATTATAAATGAAGACTTCCAAGCTTGCGGGAAAACAGAAGACGACAAAGATAGGTTAAACAAATAACATGAAGCACTAGCCAAGGAATGACAGCAGTTTATTAAAACACAGGAAGGAACATTATTATTATTTTTTATTTTATTTTCATCAATTAGAGAGTCATAATCTCTTACAGACTTATTAAATAGGAATATGTACTTTTTTGCAGGTGGGTATGAATATTATACAATATATATATTATACAATATATACACTTAAATGTATACGCAACTGTTCAATAAGAAAATGAATAAATAAATGCGTTACATAATTTAAATAATTTTTACTAAAATTAAATAAGGTTAAGAACATAAGATTTAAAAGCATCTCTCGTACAATTCGTATTGAAATCAATTAAAGAGCATACTGCATTAGCTTCTAAGATGCAACGGGAAATGGGCTCATTGCGCCCATAATTTCTGTGATGAAAATGTTCATATATAACAAATCGATGGCGTGTAATTCTCGAGGGTGCCTTACTTTCATAGAATAAATCTATAAGCGGAGGGCATGTAATGTGCCTAGTTATTATATCCCGGACTAACATTACTGAGAAATATTTCCGGCGAGTTTCCAGTGAATTCATACCAAATAATAAGCACCTAGTTTCATAGGAAAGTCTAGGGATTCTCCATCTCAATTTAAAGAAAGCATATCTCGTAAAATTTCTTTGAACATTTTCTATTCTTTTTGACGAATTTAAATAATATAGATTCCAAACTGTACAACAATACTCTAGCACGGATCTTACCAATGGATTATACAATGTTATAAGGGTGTAGGAATCATTAAACTCTCTTGTGTCTTTTAAGAAAACCCAGCATCTGATTAGCTTTATTGATCATAGAATCAAAATGAGGATGAAATGACAGAATAACACCCAAATCTTTTTTTTTGCGCCACCCTTCCTAATTTAATGTTATAGATGCCGTAATCAAACATAATTGGGTTATGGTTCCTGTGACAGGATAAAACTTGACATTTAGCAATATTAAGGTCAAGGTAGTTGACCAAGTGGCCAATCTATCCAAGTCGGCTAACAGAAGGCTACAGTCTGAATTTCTGGATATCTTGCGATAAAGTTTCAGATCATCTGCAAAAAGGAGACAGAGTGAATCATGAAAGATAGTGGGCATATCATTGACAAAAAGAAGAAAAAGCAGTGGTCCCAAATGACTACCTTGAGGGACACCTGATGGGACATTTATATCATCTGATTTATAGTTTTTAATTTTCACAACTTGAACTCTTCCAGTCAAATAAGATTTAAGCCACAGTAATAGAGATGAATGAACACCAAAACAGAAAAGCTTATGAAGTAGAATTTTGTGATTCACTCTGTCGAAAGCTTTAGCAAAATCGGTAAAGATATTATCAGTTTGATATCCTTTTTCAATATTAGAAATAATGACATTAGTGATAATCATTAAATTTGTTGATGTTGATTTGCCCGCTACAAAACCATGTTGAAAGACTGATATTTTGTCTTGTATAATTAATGAAATTCTATTGTAAACAATTTTTTCAAATAGTTTTGGAATAGCAGAGTTCTTGCAGATTGGTCTGTAATTTGTTATTTCGTGTTTAGACCCTGATTTAAAAATTGGAGACAAAAACGAAATTTTGCACGATTTCAAGAAATTGCCTTTGGAAAGAGATAAATTAAAGATCAGCGTTAGCGGCTGGGCTAACGCGAATGCACAGTTTTTCAAAAGTATGGGAGGAATGTTATCAGGACCTTCGCTTGTTTTTACATCCAAGCTTAAAAAGGATAATTCAACTTCCGCTTGGCATAGAACAAGTGACCCAAGATCCACACATCTACTTACCCCTGGAAGCTCTTGCCTTATAACAGAAGAATAGACTGATTGAAAGTAATCTGCAAATAAATTACAAATTACAGATGTTTCACTTGTAGTTGTGTCAATGAACTTCATGCAGCTTGGTGATCCAATAGACTTTCGCTTAGTGTTTATAAAATTCCAAAAGCACTTGCTATTACTTTAAAGTTCATTTTCAACAGAAAATATGTAGTTACGATACAAAAATTTTTTTTGACAATCCAGATAGCTGTTTCGAAGATTAAGATCTTGTCTGTTGTTTTTGTATAACTTATATGCTTTGTTTTTTTGATTCTTGAGATTGCCTAACCTCCTATTAAACCAGACAGGGTTAGCATTCTGTTTTAAATGTTTTACTGGTACATATTTTTCAATAGCTCTATGTAAAATCGACGTAAATGCCTTATAATCATTTTCTAAATCAGTACCGTTAAAAATATTCTGCCACGAAAAAGACAACAAATACTCAACCATTGCATCAAAATTAGCTTTTAGATAATCATATACAATAGTATTACAAATATTTTCTTTTTTTAAATAGAAAATTTGACTTTTCTATAGAAATATGAAATTCCTTATCAACAAATACTAAATCGAGGATCCGATTGAGATCGTTATGTTCATGGTTGGACTAAATCATATTGGCTTAAAAACTCAATAACAGAAGTTTCAATTTCAGTTGTTACTTCAAAAGGAATTAAATATTTGTCTTCTAAGTCAAATTCCCAATTAATATTACCAATATTAAAATCTGCAGCAAATATTACATGCTTTAGATTATTCATGTTATCTAAAATTGGTTTTGAATTTAACAAATGTAGGTTGTAGAAGTCTAGTGAGCTCGTAGGTGGTATATAACTTGCATCTATTATATTGCAACTATTTGGAAAAATTTCTGAAGTTAAATGATTATCAGACAACCACGTCTCAGTAAGAACAATAATATCATAATTACATACAGAAAAAGAAACAAATACATTATCAAGTCTACTTCTTAACCCACCTACATTTTGATAATAAAAAGATTAGCTTTTGTTTCCAAAATGGAAGGATGATGATTTTGTAGTCGTATTTAAAGATGAGATCGAAGGCAAATTGTCAGCGTATTGATAATAAACATCTTTTGTTCTCATACCTCCTGCATTATGGTAGTATAGCGAACAAGAGGGTTTCGACAAAGGCACATGTTTTTGTGAGAGATAGCTGCATTAGTTTTTAATTCAGTTTCTGTCAGGATTTCGTTGATGATTTTGTAGTCGTATTTAAAGATGAGATCGAAGGCAAATTGTCAGCGTATTGATAATTAACATCTTTTGTTCTCATACCTCCTGCATTATGGTAGTATAGCAAACAAGAGGGTTTCGACAAAGGCACATGTTTTTTGTGAGAGATAGCTGCATTAGTTTTTAATTCAGTTTCTGTCAGGATTTCGTTTCCTTCCTCGAAAAAAAATCATGAACTACTGTGTGTAACGGCCAAAGAGATACATTACTTAGCAACTCATGAAGATCGAGATTTCTTCCAACTTTAATTTAAGAGGAGTATTCTTTTCAGGAGTCATGTTAAATTTTCTAATACTAACACCAGACAAGTTGGTTGAAAGCAACTTCTTAGCAATATAGCTGTATATCATGTTGTCGGTCGTTAAGGGCGAAAGACGATGTATGAATATGCTCTTTAAAGGCGGTAGTGCTCCGAGTTCATCAGCATACGATAAGGAAACTTCTGCATCAGAGTCCCCCACATCTGTATTAGAGGGATTTATGGAGTTTTAAAGCTTGCTGGTACCTAATCCACTTGTACTCGGTTGGGTAGAAGAGGTTCTTATAGAGCCAGAACGTAGCACTCGTAACTCAGAACTTAAATCTGGTTTAGATTGATTTTGCAGCTGTTGCTGTTTTTGTTGTTGTTGCTGTTGCTGTTCTGTTTGTTGTTGCTGGTGCTGTACTTGTTGTATTTGTTGTTGCTGTTGCTGCTGATGTTGTTGTTGTTGCTGCTGTTTCTGTTGCTGCACTTGCTGCTGTTGCTGTACTTGTTGTGGTTGTTGTTGTTGTTTTTGTTGTTGTTGTTGTTGTTGTTGTTGTTGTTTTTGTTGCTGTTGCTTTTGTTGTTAATGTTGTTGCTGCTGCTGTTCATTTTTTGTTTGTTCCATCGAAGAAGGCTGAGGTGAAGGGGTTAGAAAGATCAGAGGATACACTTGGTGTTAAAACATTGTCTTGTTCAAAATAATTGAAGGCAGTTGATAACAAATTATTGAAAGAAATATCGAAGTCAAAAATTTCTTTTAACTCCGAGAATATCGAGTTGGCGCTATTAAAAAGCTTTTTCAATTTCACTACTTTCCAATATAATTTATCCACGGAAATGTTGCTATGGTCTTTGCAATAGTAATGTAGACCAGGGACAGATACGAATTTGTCTGCATCTTTGCCTTTGATTCCAATGCATTTTGCGTGTACTTGTTGGAGGCAAACCGCGCAGGAGACCATAATAAGAAAGAGTTTCCTTCACGTGTACGTCTACACTGTTCAATACAGGCCAGCTGTTTTGGCATTAAGTGAAACCCAGGTTGGAGTAAATACTGATTTATCAGAATTTGCTCTACATGCAAATTTTTGCTTTGCGGAAAGCCAACTGGGACGGCCTGAATATTTTTTTCCGAAACTTTAACTGGTCACTATGCTTCTTCAATAGTGACATTGATGCCAGTGCTGAAATGATCACAAATGTGATTCTTCTAGGAATGCGTGCTTTTATTCCTAACAGAGTAAAAAGCATCAAGCCTAAAGAAAAGTCCTGGTTTAATTCTGAGTGTAAAGAAGCTATCAGGCTCAAAGAAGTAAGTTTCCGATCCTACAAAGCCAACCCTACAGAAGAAAATCGGAAAAAGCACAAACAAGCAAGGAACTCATGCAACTCCGTTATTGAAAGAACCAAATTTTTGCATGACCAAAAATTACGGCAAAAAATTCTGCAGTGTCCCAAAGGCAGTAAAATTTTTTGGTCATTTGTTAAAAATATTAAAAACTCCTCAAAATCTTCGGTTCCAACGATCATCGACAATAACAAACCAATTGTTTACTCTTCAGAGAAGGCAAATTTGTTCGCCGCCCATTTCGCTACCAGCTCCACGCTGCCGCATAGCAACGTTGTCCTCCTGTACTTGAGAATATAAATTTGTCCATGGGACAGATTTTTTTCCGCACTCGTACAGTAGCAAGAGTTCTCAAAGATCTCGATATACTGGCCCGGATGGTATACCCTCGATTCTTCTGAAGAGGTGTTCTTCCACACTGGCAAAGCCACTGCGTAAGCTTTTCCATCGCTCCTACTCTTCTGGAATCTTTCCTAGAAGATGGAAAACAGCATTTGTCCAGCCTGTCCCTAAGAAAGGTGACCCATCCTCCCCCTCCCCCTACCGACCCTTAGCACTGACATCCCTTCTTTCTAAGGTCATGGAAACACTGATTAACCGTCAGCTTAAGGAATATCTCGAAGATCGTAAGCTTCTCCATGTCCGTCAGTATGGCTTCCGCAGCAACCGTTCCACTGGTGATCTGATGGCATATCTCACCGAACAGTGGAACAAATCTTTACATCGCTTTGGTGCAAGTAAGATTATTGCTCTTGATATCTCCAAGGCATTTGATAGAGTTTGGGATGAAGCTCTCTTATCGAAAATGCGTGCTTTTCGGATCGATAATACTCTTGTTCGTTGGATTAGAAGCTATCTTCTGGACCGTTCAATACAAGTTGTATTGGACGGATTCAAGTCTGATTCCCATAAAATAAATGCTGGTGTGCCCCAGGGCTCTGTTCTGTCTCCGACTCATTTCCTCATTTTTATAAATGATCTTCTGTCTGTTACTTCTAATCCACTTAACGTTTTGCTGACAATTCTACCCTCAGCTTTTCATATTCGTTCGATAATTCACGTCCTTCGCCTTCGGACGTACAATTGCAACGGTGCCGTATGTCAAGCTCATTAAACTCCGATTTATACAGCATTGTCAAATGGGGTAATAGGAATCGTGTGGAGTTTAATGCTTCGAAAACTCAATGCTGTCTTCTGTCGTTAAAGCTTAACATACCCCAATGCCATTGTCCATGAATGGCAGTTACATCGAAAAAACCGAAAAGCTCTCAGTACTCGGTATGTGTATCAACGACGACCTCCATTGGAACGACCATATATTTGAAATCGCTAAGAATGCTGCTAAGTGCTTAGGTTTTCTGTATCGGTGTAAGAAGTACTTTTCCCCATCTGATCTGGCTACAATTTATAAAGCGTTTATACGACCTAAACTCGAGTATAACTCCCACCTCTGGGCAGGTGCTTCACAAACATCGCTTCACTTGCTTGATATAATACAAAATAGAGCGTTAAAATTGATAGGAAATAGAACTGCCACTGAATCAATTGCCCCTCTCGAAAACAGACGCAATGTTTCATGTCTTTCCTTATTTTATCGCTTCGTTTACAAAAAAAATTTCACTCGAAGTAGCCAGCTGCATTCCTCCCCTTAAATGTTTCTCCCGTAGTACTCGTTTCGCAATGAATGCTCATCAGTTCACCCTTGAGCCGGACGTACCGTGAAATATAGGGATTCTGTTTTTAGCCGAACTACACGAATTTGGAATAGTTTACCCGGCGGGATTTTCCCTTGCCATTTTGATCTGCAAACATTCGAAACCAATGTTAATCGACACTTCCTATCTCTCCCCTCCCTATCTTCCTAATGCCCGCGCAGTGTGTTACATTAAAAGGAAAACAAATAGTCCCCTGTGCGCGCGTTAATTATAAAAAAAAAAATTATTTCATTAGAATATTTTTTACATATTAAGCAATTTAGTTACTCATTTTCACAAAGTTCTTTCTTTTCTGACAACTTGGCAACCCTTAAATCTGGAATTACAAGTAGTAATATATGCAAATATATCTTAAAATTGAGATATTTATTAAAGTATTTATCGGACAGGCAAGTATAACCACTTTTTTGAAAGCTAACATTTAACTCTAAAAGCCCTTTTATAAATAAATTTATAAATTTCGTGAACAGGCTAGATGTTGAAAATCACAGCTTATATTAAAATAAACGATACTGTTAGTTTATTTCGTCACTTTAAGATATTGTGTTAAAATTAATTAATCAGTTCAAACACTACCGCAATATAAATATCGCAACTAAATGTTTTTTTACGTAAAGACGCTTCTAAAAACGATCTAAAGATCACTTTAATGTTAAACAAACGGCTTGAAATTTTGTAAAAAATTAAAAACTCTGGAGCGCAAAAGCTAAAGACTTGATAACAAGGCAGGGTTCCCAAGTACTGACTATTGTGTTTTTATTTTCTTTAACAATCTCTTTTTTATATCTTAAAGTTAATTTAGATCCTAATCTTTTATTGTGTCTTACGTAAATTATGTCTCCTGGATTGTAATTTTTAATTGGTTCTCGCTTCTTATTGTGGTATCTTATGTCTTTATTTTGTTTCTGTACGATTCTATTGATATTTTGCTGTCGGACATTCTCATAGTCTTCAGGAGTTATTCTTGGAGACCGACCAAAGAAAAGTTCTACCGGTTTTTTTTGTGTGGTCGAATGAACTGTAAAATTGTACTCGTTCGTAGCTCTTTCGAGTAGTTCTTCGAGCGGGGTTTCTGCTCTGCTTTAAGGCAGCGCATTATTTCGGATAGAGTGGAGTGAAACCTCTCAAACCTGCGTATTTTTAATTCATCATCCATCATGGATGTAATGGAGGCAGAATTTAATGCCTTTTCATTGTCGATAACTACGTTTTCTGGAATACAAAATGAAAATAGTATTTCTCGAAGTGGTTGTCTTATGTGAGTAATGGCTCTTGATTTAATAATTTTAGTTTTTGCAAATTTTGTAAGTTTACAGATGGCAGTTAGTACAAGTTTTTTTTCAGTTGAAAAGATGTGAAGGTGATTAGTGTGGCCTGGATAGTTTGGTATAGGAGTAGGTTCAAGAATTGGTTTGTTTGGATGACGATCGTATTTACTTTATTTGCAGGTTTGGCAGTTTTTAACTAGTCTTTTGATCTTTGCTGCCATTTTCGGAAAGTAAAAGTTTACAAGTATTTGTTGTCTATTTTCTTCTGGGTTACGGTGTGCTCTACGGTGAACTCTTAAAATTTTTTCTTCTTGTTCACTTTCGTCAGGAATATCTTCAACCATGGATTGAGAAATCCTCACTTTAAAATTAGCGAAGTGAAGTGTTTAGATATTCTGTATTCAACCCATGATTTCTTCTGTTGTTGATAAACGGTTTATGTTACTGGGGTTGAGGATTTTTTTAAATATGGTTATAATATCTGTGTCTGTATAATTTGGTTGGGTAAAAATATGTCTATGATATGTTGGAAATGGTATAAGAAACTCACGGTTAGTTTCATTTCCGATCTTAAGAATCAGTTGATTACGAAAAACGTTAATTGGGGTTTCGACAGTAGGAATTAAATTGTGTGAAGAGCTATCATCGCTATGTTCAGTCATTGTCATTGTATTCACCTCTGACGTTAGTGGGAGTCGTGATAAAGCATCGGCAACTATGTTGGACTTTCCTGATTTGTATTTTAATTCATAATTGTACTCCTCCAGGATAGCTTTCCATCGCTTCATCTTGTGGTTTGTGTTTTTGTTGCTTAGTGCGTAGGTACCTTTTTACCTTTTTCGATCCGTATAGGAAACTCCTAAGCGAGTTGAGAGCCCAGATGATGGCTAGAATCTCTTTCTCGTTAGTGGCGTACGATTCTTCAGTTTTGTTCAGTGTCCTTGATAGGAATGTATGGGCTTATTATCTTGAGATAAGACAGCACCCAAGGCATTATCTGAAGCGTCTGTGGTTAATTCGAATTCTTTGTCAAAGTCTGGATAATTCAAAACTACTTCTTGTGATACAAGAGAGTCTTAAATATTTTGGAAAGAGTTCATAGCGTCTGAGTCGAGTTCAATGACCTCATTTTTAGAGAGGTGTTTGGACACTCGTCCGTCTTCCCCTCTTAAAAGGGATGTCAGGGGTTTTGCTATTTTCGCGTAATCTTTGATAAAATGGCGATAATAGCCTGACATTCCAAGAAATGATCGCAAATCTTTTAGAGTTTTTCTTTTTTTCTTTTCGCATTTGTCCAACTGTATTTTAATGTTGGCACGTTCCAGGGTCTCGAAAATAGTTTTGAGATTTTTCAGATGTTCTTCTTTATTTTTACCGAAGATGACAATGTCACAATATACACATAGCAACATGTTCTTTAAGAATGTCATCTTACGTTCTCTGGAAGATATCTGGTGAATTTTTAAGACCAAAGGGGAGACGCGAAAATTAAAATTTTCCATTGTTCACGGAAAATGCTGTCTGTTCTATGTCACATTCCCTAAGCAGGATCTGATGAAACCCACTTTTTAAATCAACTATTATAAAATAATTATTGCTACCGAGGTTAGCGATGACTTCGTCAATGGGAGGAATAGGGTATCGGTCTGCGATTGTAACAGAATTCAACTTTCTGTAGTCAATAACAAGACGATATTTTTTTCCAAGGATGCGTCCATTTTCTTTGGAACGATCCAAACCGGGGAGTTGTATGGGGACCTAGATGGTCTTATGATACCATCTTTGAGAAGGTCATTCATTTGTTTATCAAACTCCTCCTTTAGAGCTCTCGGATAGGGATATGATTTTGAATAAATTGGTTCGGAGGTTGTGGTACGAATTTCTCCTTTAACTGATGTCACATAAGTTAAAGAATCATCGGGTTCAGCAAAGAGTTTAGGATAATTGTTTACTATTTCCATGAGGTTAGTTGCGTCTTCTTTGTTCAAATGGGAAGTTCTGATACTTAAATTATTGACATTTTCTGAAACATGCTGAATAATAATGTTTGAATAGATGGTCATATAGTTTTCTTTCGTGTGAACGACAGCGTTTATTTTTTTTAAGGTGACATTACCAATGATACCATCAAATGAGATGAGAGTTGGAAGGATAAAGAATTTAATTTTTTCTATATTGGGACCAAAGAGTTGAATGAAACAATGGTGTGTTATTTATATGCTACCTCCAACTGAGTTAGCATACATTTTTTTATTGTTTGGAAGCGGACTTCTAATATACTTGGGTTGAATATAGTCTCTGTTAGAGCCTGTGTCAATAAGAAATTTAAGTATTTGTCCGCTCTTCGCAAAGTGTTCGATGTAGGGTAGCGAAGAGCTTTTCAGTCTAAAAAATAAATGTCGCCTAATTGTTCTGGTAAGTCATTTGTGTCGGCGTATTCGGCAATGGATTGATCGTGAATCTGGTCTTCATGGTTCATCATTTATTGGTATTCCTCCAAATCCTGTTCATTTTGATTAGATTCACCAATATGATAGACTCGCTGCATTTTTGGCGGATGGACTTGCTGTGAATACTGGTGCTGGCGTTTTGCAGGAATCGGTGGATTTCGGAGTCTTTTCTGATAATTTACCTTTTGCGATTTAATTGAGTAATCAATGTCCATTAGTTTCGGAGGAAGTTGGCGTTGGATCATTGGTTGCCATTGTTGTTGTTGTTAAAATCTTGGTTGTTGATATCTTGGTTGTTGAAATTGAGGTTCTCTATAAACTTGAAGAGGTTGAGGATTGCGAGGATTGTGAAGTAATTGTGGGTGAAATTCGCGTCTAGGCGCAGGGATTGGGGTTGGTAAGGTTAAATTTCTTCTTGGAGGCACCGGTGGTGATGGCTGAGGCAATTTTTTTTTGGATAGAATGCTGAGAATTTAGGCGTGCCCTTGAGATGCTCATAGATCTTGAGTATTCGGTCAACACTCTTTTTCCATGCATTAAACTCTTCAGGCTGTCCAGAAAATACTCGAAGGCTTTTGACAACATCCGGAATTTTGTCCATATCTGTTAGATTTAGATCATTAAGAACGTTAATGGGTTGATCAATGTCATTGTTTATGTCAGATGCGGGGTTCATTATAGCGTAAAAAATCTGTCGTCCTTGTAAATGTAAAGTCTCTGCCCCTAGTCTTGTAATAGTCTGTATCGTCTCGTCATTAATTTGATTAGGTGGAGCACGAGGTAGAGGAACTTGTTCTGGCGGAACTTCTAAACGGGGTGGCCTGATTAAATTACTAGGGTTTGACATGTTTAATTTAAATTATAAGCACAGGTGAAGAAAATAACTTGCAGATAATTGACGATAGAGCGACAAGAATTTCTGTTTATGTATTGTTTTCTTTAATAAACTGTTTCACTTGGATATGTTATAAATAAATAAAGTTACTTGGTTTTAAATGCTCAAAAACTATTATTTTTTCTTAAGATTTTCTTTCTTATTTGATAGTCTATAATCCAATTCCTACGTTTTTATAGAATTGTGTTTTCAAGAACAAATGCTCAAAAATTAAATTTAATTTTTCCTTTAGATTTTCTTATTTGTTTAAAATTTTATAATTTGATTTCTATATCTTATAGAATTATAATTTTAAGACTTTTTTTTCTTTGTTATGGAAAATTATTTAAATTTTCTTGAAGTATGTTTATTTATTCGAGAGAAAAAAAATTATTTAGATTTCACTTATGATTTGTTCTTTATTAACAAATGTTTTTTTTTTGTATTGATATAACAATAATTAAAAAGACTTGCAGCAAAAAAACATAACTGTTTATTTACTCCACATGCATTCGATTGTGATTTGTCAGCAGTCAGCACAGAGGTTGATGAAATTGCTCCTTAGAATTGATTATTGTTTTCGATTGTAGCTAATTCTTATTAATTTCGTCTGTGGGAACGGAAATTAGGTCGTGTGTTAATTAAACTGCGGGTGCATTTCTTAATGTCAATTTTTTGTATGTTAACTTACACATTCCAACTACTGTTAATCGAGTGGGTATAAAGACAATATTAAAAGTTAACACAGTGGTTTTGTTTATTTATAGGCAGGCGTAAACTTTTGTTTTCTTGATTGAAATTTTTGCATTCAGTAGTAATCGAATAGTTTTTTTTATTTGTTAGTTGTTTTTGTGTGTGTGCATTTATGATGATGAAATGCTTTAAAATACGTAGGTATGTATGTACATAATGTAGGTTGTCACCTACTTTTATTTGACTAATGGCTAGGGCTTAGCCGAGCAATATGAAATAAAATTTTGGGGAAAATATTAAACAAATAAGGTTTGCATGAAATAAAAATAAATTATTCATAACGTTTTTTGGAAAAATGTTGTAAGCCATCTTATTTCTTTTGCTGTTTTCTATTTTATGAATTTTTCATTTCAAAATCGTTCGACTTTTTCGAAAACATATTTAATTTTTTTTTTTGAGTATGTCAATTTATAGAAATCTCAAGTTTATACTAGGAGAAAAATTTAAAAAAAAATCTATAAATTCGTTTTCAAAATATTCAAAAAACAAAATAATTTTTTTAAAAAAATATAAAAAAATAAAAAAAAATGTTTTTGAAAATTTTCATAAGCAATATGATTTAAATCATAAAACAGTACATATTTTGAAACTTTCATCACAATCCGTCAATTAGTTAACGAGAAAGTCTGATTAAAAAAAAACCGGTCATATTTGAGGTACCGTTTTAAAACTTTTTCTGAAAAAATCCATTGAAATTAAAAGATAGCTTTTGCATAGAAAACACCATTCAGAAAGTTTTATCAAAATCCTAGAAGCCGTTTTCAAGAAAAAAATAAGTTTTTCATTAAAAGTTATATGACAGGTACCTACCGTTAGTTTTAGAGCTAGAATGCCAATTCGAAAAAACAGTCGGGTAGAGTACTCTAAAAATGCTATATACCAAGTATGAATCAAATCGGCCCAACTATTTAGGCTGTAGGAATCGATACGGACAGACAGATAGACAGACGGACGGAATTTCCGGACCCACCTTTTTTGACTTCTCTATCATCGTGATGTCATGTTTGATTGTTAGAACTTTTTTTTTACGAATGCATAACTTGCCTTATAGTCCCTATTAATCGCAAGTAAAAATGATCTTTATTGTATACTTTCAAGGATTTAAAAGAATAAATAATGATTTTATTTTTAAAGGAATAGCTGTACTTAGTGAAGGATGTCATCATCATCATTTTATTCTTACTCCACCCTTTAAGTTTAATAAACTTTCAACTTCAGTTAGAAGACAAGCTCAATGGTTATATCAAAATCATCAAAATATATATAAATCAGAAAATATTCAAAATTCTGTTGTTTACGTTAAGGGTTTATAAAAAACTCAATGGAAAAGAATTACTAAATAATGTAAGCGTAGAAGTCATTAATATTGAAGATAAATACAGCTGCCCCAATTTAAAAGAACTAAAGAGAACTTACACTGATGTTATGGTAAAATGTACACACATTGGAAAATGCTGTGCGCTTTAAAATGTATATATCTTGAGCAGATTTATAAGTGAAGCTACACAATAAATTTTAAAATATCTCAAAAAAAAAAAAACAAATTAAAAATTTACACTTTTTATTTTTTTTTATTTAACGGGGAGAATGAGAACATTGTCTTTTAAAGCCGTATGGTAAGGAATTGTGATCTTCTAGAAATCGACGTTTTTCTGCTTTAGGCTTGTATGTTGTAACCTCTGGTATAGTAACTACTTGATGTTCTTTTGTTCGTCAAATATTATTAGATCTTATGATTATTAATTAAAAGAGATATTGATATTCTTTAGAGATGATGCGACGATCATATACAAATTAGTTCAATATCTGTACTTTCTTGTCTTCCGCAGCTTGTGCGGAAGTATCGTATGTAAACAAAAATCCATATCATCTCACCTACCACACAAAACATTAAGAATAATTTAAATTCTCACCATCTAACCCTGACTCATTTCCATTGATATTTTTCTTATCAAATTAAAACACTTTACCCCTCCTATAACACACACACTGATAAAATGAATCACATGCATAGCTACCACCAACAAACCCACGGCGCGTGTCACATTTCATAAAAGCAATTAAAAGGCAATTAAAATATCATATTTCATAAAAGCAATTAAAAAGTAAAAAAAAACACTTTCCCTCAAAACCACACAACGCTGAGTTTTGCAATACCTCGTTAGTCACGCATGTTGCATCAATGCATCGGCTTCCTGATTTAAAAAGTGGAATTATAAATGAAGACTTCCAAGCTTGCGGGAAAACGGAAGACGACAAAGATAGGTTAAACAAATAACATAAAGCACTAGCCAAGGAATGACAGCAGTTTATTAAAACACAGAAAGGAACATTATCAGGACCAGTAGAAAATGAATATGTTAGCTTCTTTATTGCGCTTGTCACATCGTTTTCTTGAATAAATGGCAAGTCATTTGTAATGCTCATGTTAGAAGTAATTTGATGCAGCCCAGTCAACCCATTATTACATTTGTAGATGCCTTTAAACATTTCTGCAAACATATCACAGATCATTACCCCAGCGTTTGAAGATCTTTGATCCAAATTCATATAGGATGGGAATTCAGCGATTTTCTCTTATTTTTAACAATTTTTCAAAAAAGATGGAGGATTTCGTAATAGGTTAGCTTTCATAGATATTACGTAGTTTTTATATGCAGCCCTTGATTTGACTTGGAATTCTTGGAATGTTTATAACACATTGAATGTAGCCACAGACTATACAATGTTGGAAAGTTTTGAGGAGAGTTGAAACACATACCTTCTCTACGCTTATTGAGGGCATAGAGACAATTTTACAGTTGTAGCAATTTCTAATGGCAATTAGAACTCCACCACCAGACTTTTTACTGCTAGTTAAAGAAGACCGATCTGACCGAAATATTTGGTACGAACTACATAGTATTTCATTGTCCAAAATAGACTTATCTTACCATGTTTCAGTAAAAAGTATTGCATCATAGTTAAACCCAAGGCTCGAAGCAAACATTGATTTTAGTTTTGTCTTCAATCCTCCAATATTTTGGTAGAACATTGAGAAATAAATCATTGAGTATTTCGTACATTTGACCTCTTTTTGGCTACAGTAGGTCGCTTCCGAAAAGGGTGAACTATTGAGTTTACCGGCCAGAATTTCTCATCATTTAATAATTTAAAAATATCATTATTACGCTTAACATCAATAATGAAGGAGGAGTAGTTCCGATCTGCATTTAGCTTTATTTTGCGAATGTTAAGACAAGATGAGTCTAAATTTGTTTTTTTAGTAAATAAGACCATATCATGGACTCACTAGTTGTTTGTGGAAAATTTGAAATTCAAATTGGCAAAGGTCTTTCCATAGCAACGAGATCAAATTCCTCTGCGGTTCTTTCTAACCCCATTGCGGAAGTTGAGGGCAACAGTTCAATACCATCAGATAAGGATCCTGCCGGGTCAGAAATCCTATTGAGGAAACAGGTGGGCCGCCAGTAAACTCATCATTGGATTGAACTGTTGGTTGCTTCTGAGTTTTGTTTGATACGACTACCAATTTATCGTTCTCAGCTAGGGGTTTCGGACCTGATCGGAGAGTTCTAGGTTGCAACAAAGATGGTGACGACGAAGATTTCTCCATAACTTGAGGTTCCAGATGATTATTTTGTTGCTAAAGTATTTTTTCCGTTGGGTTTTTACATCGATCCGATAAACTTTCATTTGAAAGCGGTGAAGGCGTCAGCAAAATCAATGGTACTTGAACTAAAGGCCTTAAAACCTTCACTCATTCTTTCTGCCGATAAAACATCAAAATCGAATAACTTTTGAATATCCGAAAATATTGTGGAGACATTTTTGAATAATTTTTGGAGTTTAAGGCCTTTCCAATGTAATTTATCCACCGAGATTTTGTCATGCTTAGTACAAAAGTACCGTAAGCCAGCTACAGAAGTGAATTTATCAGCATCCTTACCTTTAATACCTATGCATTTAGCATGAACTAGTTGCAAGCATATGGCACAAGAAACTTACATCACTAGAAGTTTTTTTTACAGACTAGACAGCTTAAGGAATCCATATTCAAAATACGAGAGGCGTTTAACGTGAGCTGCACAAAAAAATATAATAATAACAAAAAAAAAAATGTTGGCAATCCTTTAATTTGGTATTCCACGGGTCGAATTAAATGGATTTTTCACAAAAATTACCATAACTTAGGAAATACGCTAAGCACAGAAATCGTTCACCACTTATTGAAAAGCTGTTGATATTTCCTTTCAGATTTTAATTATTGATTGTTTTCAAAACTTAAAATTTTAAAATTAAAAAATCAAAAAAAAAATATTTGATATAACAGTGAACTGTTGACTTAGAGTATTTGCTTTAAAGGTAATAAAATTTCTTAGAAATTGCAAAAACTAAGCACTGTATCACCACAAATTTCAATTAAAATGAGAAATGCAACAACTATAAATAGATTGTTAGTGTATATAATATTTAAGATCGGTTTATAACCACATAGAAACGCGAATTACTCGGGAGCAAACTATAAATCTTGTAGATAAGAACAGAATTACCACCTATATTTTTGATTTATTTTATTATATTATTTATGATGATAAAATGCTTTAAAATACGTAGGTATGTATGTAGTGTAGGTTGTCACCTTCTTTTATTTGACTAATGGCTCGGGCTCAGCCGAGCAATTTAAAATTAAATGTTGGGAAAAATATTGAACAAATAAAATTTGTATGTAATCAAAAAAAACTATTCCTAACGTTTTTTTAGAAAAAAATGTTGTCAGCCATCTTATTTCTTTTGCTGTTTTTTTATTTTATGAATTTTTCATTTCAAAATCGTTCGACCATTTTTTAAAAAAAAATGAAAGAACACTAATGCATAACTTGCCTTATGCAAGTATCTACATATGTACGGATGTACATTAAACTACAGCCTAAACGGTTTGGCCAATCGTTTTGGAGCATAAGGTTATTTTGACGTTCTACAAAGGAGATTTTTCATTTTTTTCTTTAGTTCAAAAATTAACGGTAATTGTTATATCAGTGTACTACTGAAAAAAAATTGTAAAACGGTACCTCCCATAGGACCGGTTTTTTTTCTTCAACTTTCTCGAAAACTGCTGATCCGATTATTATCAAAATTGATATTCAAGATGTAGGTAGCCTAAGTAATGTCGCATTACATTTTTTTCGAAAAAATTAATTATTAAAATATACCTAAGTTTTTAAAATATATGTACATAAAGGTACATATACCTAAATTGGCAATATTAGAAAACTAAGACTAAATTACAATAGAATGCAACTTGACATACAAATTAACGCAAATAATAGTATCTCCCTTTTCATCCTTATAATAAATCCGCATAGTTTGCACTTAATTTGTACCTATGAATGGAAAGCAAAATTCAAAACAAAAATCCGTTTCTTCAAAGACATTTGTATAATATGCATAGTAAGAAGTAAGCTTGTGTTTAAATTTTAAGACTGTATGTGTATATTTTCTTACAAACGGCAACGTTCCTTGAGTAAACAAAAATTATTGTATATAGAAACTATAGTCATTGTATATAGAAACTATAGTACTATCATGGTGACGCATTTTGTGAGAACTAACTGACAGAATTGAAAAGAGAGTTTTAAGAGAATGTTTTTTTAAAATGGAGAATAGAGATGAGAGGCAGGTTAGAAATAGACAGGGCTATTAGGAAAAGGAAAAAATACATGCAGTGAGGTGAATTAATTTGTTGTTGCTTTGTTGGGGAAATGTTTGTTTTTATTACGAATTTTTTTTTGTTTTGGTTGCCATGTTCATAGGCAGTAAGTATATATATATAATATATGCGTATGTACAAATAATTTCAAAGGCAAATTTTATGAGGCGAGTTTTGGATTCGTGAATATAAACAAAAAATTGATATAACAATTAAGCATGAAATCATGACATGGCGATAATAGAGAAGCCTTAAAAGTTAGTGAACAAAATGAATGTATGTACAGCTGAAGTTATATAATTACCTATGGCTTGAACCAATTCATTTGGCAATTCTACTGCGGTAATTGTTATATCATTAATACGGTACCTCCCATAGGACCGGTTTTTTTTCTTCGACTTTCTCGAAAACTGCTCATCCGATTACTATCAAAATTGATATTCAAGATGTAGGTAGCCTAAGTAATGTCGCATTAATTTTTTTTCGAAAAAATTACTTATTAAAATATACCTGTTTTTAAAATATATGTACATATAGGTACATATACCTAAATTGGCAATATTAGAAAACTAAGACTAAATTACAATAGAATGCAACTTGACATAAAAATTAACGCAAATAATAGTATCTCCCTTTTCATCCTTATAATATATCCGCATAGTTTGCACTTAATTTGTACCTATGAATGGAAAGCAAAATTCAAAACAAAAATCCGTTTCTTCAAGGACGTTTGTATAATATGCATAGCAAGAAGTAAGCTTGTGTTTAAATTTTAAGGCTGTATGTGTATATTTTCTTAAAAACGGCAACGTTCCTTGAGTAAACAAAAATTTAAAAACCTAAAGAATTCTTGCCAATTTCGTGCGAATGTATAAAATATGTATGTTAGTATAAGTGCTCGTATTCCCTATAAAACACATTGTATATATACTGCCTATAGTACTATCATGGGACATCAAACAATCTTGTGGAATCAGCTCGTGTGATGGCGCTAGTTGTGACCGCTAGATTTGTGAGAGCGAATTAAGAGGACGTAAGGCGGCAAGGAAAAGAAAAAGACCAGAAGAGTGTTAAGAGTCTTAAGCTCATAGAGGCCGGACGTCAGGTCGAGGTGCGCGCATAAATAAATAAACAAAAGTCAACAAAAAAAAAAATTTACTGCGCATTGTTATCGTGAGTGTTAAAAAAAATAATATTACACACTCGTTTGAGAAATTGGCAAAAACCCCTCGCGTGTGCTGTAAAGAAAATAACAATATCCATTCGCGTCGTTGGATGACGATAAGATGCCCATTCGCGCTGTGGAAGAAAAAAAAATAATACACACTTGCATAACAAGTCTAATTATCCTCTTATCTGTCATAACCCTTTGTGCTTAGCTTAACTGCCTCTTTCTTATCTACTGTAGGCATCGTATGCTTGCGGTAAATGGATAAGGGCATCTGAGTTTGTCCTATTGTGCTGAATATTTAAATTGATTTTTTGTATGCAAGCTGTCTTATGGGCATAACACCTAAGACAGTTTGTTTATTACAGAGATTAATTTGGATTTTCACTGCATGGTTCGACTTAGTCAGAATTGTGTTTTGTGTGTAAGTATTTTGAAATGGTAAGTGTTTTTTGTGTCGTGTATTCCAATGTTCGTGGTATAAGAAAGAATTTCTTTCACCTGTACGTCTACACTGTTCAATACAGGCCAGCTGTTTTGGCATTAAGTGAAACCCAGGTTGGAGTAAATACTGATTTATCAGAGTTTGCTCTACATGGGTATAGCTTGGTGCCATTACTCTTTTCCCATCATGGTCTCGTGGTCTATGTTAGGAATGATATTGCTTGCCAGAGCCTTCCCCAATATGGGCAATGTTCCAACACGGACTTTAACTTCTTGTGGCTCAAATTCACTGTCTGCAAGCATGTCATTCATTATTGTTTTATTTACAGGAGTCCAAATCTCGACAGCAATTCCACTTGTAACGAGTTTGATGCGCTGTCTGATTCCATCTCGAAAATTGTTTCCCTTTGTCCTCGCACTGAAATCGTTATTACGGGCGATTTCAATGTACACAATTCCGATTGGCTCCGCTATTCTGGTCAGACAACACCCGAAGGAAGGTATGTCGAGCTCTTTGCCGGGTTACATCACCTTACCCAACTGATCGATGTGCCAACGCGTATACCGGATGTTGCTGGGCAAGCCGCCCATACTCTTGACTTGTTTCTTACTTCTCACCCTGATAAATATACCATTAGTGTAACTTCTCCATTTGGCACTTCAGACCATTGTGTCATTTCAGCTAATTTCTCATCCTCCACCCATCCAGTTAAAGAAAAACTTCCCACCAGGACCGTTTGGCAATACGAGAAAGCCAACTGGGACGGCCTGAATATTTTTTTCCGAAACTTTAACTGGTCACTATGCTTCCTCGATAGTGACATTGATGCCAGTGCTCAAATGATCACAAATGTGATTCTTCTAGGGATGCGTGCTTTTATTCCTAACAGAGTAAAAAGCATTAAACCTAAAGAAAAGTCTTGGTTTAATTCTGAGTGTAAAGAAGCTATCAGGCTCAAAGAAGTAAGTTTCCGTTCTTACAAAGCCAACCCTACAGAGGAAAATCGGAAAAAGCACAAACAAGCAAGAAACTCATGCAACTCCGTTATTGAAAGAACCAAATTTTTGCATGACCAAAAATTACCAAAAATTCTGCAGTGTCCCAAAGGCAGTAAAATTTTTTGGTCATTTGTAAAAAATATTAAAAACTCCTCAACATCTTCGGTTCCAACGCTCATCGACAATAACAAACCAATTGTTTACTCTTCAGAGAAGGCAAACTTGCTCGCCGCCCATTTCGCTGCCAGCTCCACGCTGCCGCATAGCAACGTTGCCCCTCCTGTACTTGAGAATGTAAATTTTTCCATGGGACAGATTTTTTTCCGCACTCGTACAGTAGCAAGAGTTCTCAAAGATCTCGATATACACAAATCCGCTGGCCCGGATGGTATACCCCCGATTCTTCTGAAGAGGTGTTCTTCCACACTGGCAAAGCCACTGCGTAAGCTTTTCCATCGCTCCTACTCTTCTGGAATCTTTCCTAGAAGATGGAAAACAGCATTTGTCCAGCCTGTCCCTAAGAAAGGTGACCCATCCTCCCCCTCCTCCTACCGACCCTTAGCACTGACATCCCTTCTTTCTAAGGTCATGGAAAAACTGATTAACCGTCAGCTTAAGGAATATCTCGAAGATCGTAAGCTTCTCTAGACCGCCAGTATGGCTTCCGCAGCAACCGTTCCACTGGTGATCTGATGGCATATCTCACCGAACAGTGGAACAAATCTTTACATCGCTTTGGTTAAAGTAAGATTATTGCTCTTGATATCTCCAAGGCATTTGATAGAGTTTGGCATGAAGCTCTCTTATCGAAAATGCGTGCTTTTGGGATCGATAATACTCTTGTTCGTTGGATTAGAAGCTATCTTCTGGACCTTTCAATACAAGTTGTATTGGACGGATTCAAGTCTGATTCCCATAAAATAAATGCTGGTGTGCCCCAGGGCTCTGTTCTATCTCCGACTCTTTTCCTCATTTTTATAAATGATCTTCTGTCTGTTACTTCTAATCCACTTCACTGTTTTGCTGACGACTCTACCCTCAGCTTTTCATATTCGTTCGATAATTCACGTCCTTCGCCTTCGGACGTACAATTGCAATGGTGCAATGCCATTGTCCATGAATGGCACTTACATCGAAGAAACCGAAAAGCTCTCAGTACTCGGTATGTGTGTCAACGACGACCTCCGTTGGAACGACCATATATTTGAAATCGCTAAGAATGCTGCTAAGTGCTTAGGTTTTCTGTATCGGTGTAAGAAGTATTTTTCCCCATCTGATCTGGCTACAATTTATAAAGCGTTTATACGCCCTAAACTCGAGTACAACTCCCACCTGTGGGCAGGTGCTTCACAAACATCGCTTCACCTGCTTGATAGAATACAAAATCGAGCGTTAAGATTGATAGGAAATAGAACTGCCGCTGAAACAATTGCCCCTCTCGAACACCGACGCAATGTTTCATGTCTTTCCTTAGTTTATCGTTTCTTTTATAAAAAATGTTCACTCGAGGTAGCCAGCTGCATTCCTCCCCTTAAAAGTTTCGCCCGTAATACTCGTCTTGCTAGGAATGCCCATCAGTTCACCCTTGAGCCCAATTTCGGACGTACCGTGAAATATAGGGATTCTTTTTTTAGCCGTACAACACGACTTTGGAATGGTTTACCCGGCGAGATTTTCCCTTGCCATTTCAATTTGCAAACATTCAAAACCAATGTTAATCGACACCTCCTATCTCTCCCCTCCCTATCTTCCTAATGCCCGCGCAGTGTGTTAAATAATGACTTTCGCTTCCCAATCCGATAGGCGTTAGGTGCAAATTAAGTGCAAATTGTGTATAGAAATTCGTTAGAAAACTCTTATTGAAAATTCATAGGTACAAGGAATTGCATTATAATTATAATGGGTAGAAAAGGGAAAATATGTTATTTTCGTTATTTTGTTGAGCTATGGATTCAAGTTATGGATTCTTAATAATGAAACTAATCAACAATGGCATAATTATGAAAGTAAGGATTTTGAAGTTAGTCACCAAATATGTTTGTAGGTTTTTGCATATTCATATAAGGGATGTCGATAGATGGCTTGTTGACTTTTTTTTAATTAAATATTAAGAATTTTTATAACCAATTACAATTTTAATTTGCGATTATATGCATATAATATGATATAATATAACGGAAGTAATGCATTCGTGCCACATACTTGCTCTTATACAATAACTTGCAAATGTCTAGTTGCAGAATAACTGGTGCTGCATACTCTTAGGTGTGGGGAAACCCAATTTTAAGGGATATATAGCCCAAAATTTATTCGTCAACCTAATTTTTCAATATAACGTTTTGTGCAAATTCAAAAAAGCATTTAGAGAGAGGTGAAAATAAAAAAACGTTATGAATACATGAAAGGTACCGGCGTTAACAGACCCTTCCGATATTTTTTACTTTCGTTTATAGGTATTATAATGCAAGTTATGCATTGTGTAGATTACAAATTTTGAGATAACAATCAAACATGACATTACGATGATAGAGAAACATACATATTTGACTTAATGGCAATATTCTGTCTGTCTGTCTGTAAGTATAAATTTTCGACTACAGTCTAAACGGTTTTGCCAATCGTCTTCAAATTTAGAACTTAAGGTTATTTTGACATTCTACAGAGGACTTTTTATTTTTTTAGCTCAAATATTAGCAGTACCTGTCATATAACCGTTAAGTAAAAGCTTATTTTTCTCAGAAACGGCTCCATGAATTTTTATGAACAAAAATCAGTGTACTTTTGTAGGTGCGGGATATGTATTGGTGAAAAAAATTCAAGATTAATTAATTGGCGTGACAGCTCCTTAAGGAGCCAAGGCCTAGTGACTTATACTCTCAACCATTCCTGTGTGTGTGTTGTTAATCTGCAAGAATGGAAGGGACCTACAGTTTACCGCCGAGTCCGAACGGCTATACATGAGATGCACTTTTTCGAGACAAATTTTACTCTTGGAGGTTTTGTCAGTTCCTCGCAAGCAGTACCCCGGAAAAAGGTGGCTATGAGCTGGATTCGAACCCACACTCATTCGCTTAGCAGTCCGACACACTAACCACTAAGCCACGGGGCACTAAAAAAATATATGCAATATATTTGTAAATAAAATAATACCTACCAAAATACTTTCACTAATTTTCATCAAATTTGTTAAAGCTATTTTCCACACAATTTGCTCTTCGGCTATTTGACAGGTAGCATTATCTTGAGCCCTTAAACAGTTTTAAAAACTCCTCTGAGGAATGTCAAACCAAATTTAAACGTTACCTCCTTAACCGTTTAAGCTGCAATGAGCTACACATTCAGAAGGACACTATTAACATTTTGTTTCTATATATCATTGTACGTAATGCCATGTTTGATATGTATATATATTTACATATTCGATATGTTCATATCATATACACAAGCCCTTAAAAATTGATATGCAAGATGATAAAGGTTTCCCTTATAATTCTGCATTAAAATATTTTTGATTAAGGCATTAGCATTGTATACGTATCATGTATGTAAATAAACACATACAGTGTCAACATTTTAAAAAAGGCTCGACGATTTTATAATACAACAACAACTTCTACTACGAACAATCCAGTAGTGCAATTCATTCTAAAAAAAAAAACATTCGCTAAGACCAGATATTTTTTTATTTTGATATTTTGAAATGTTTGTTTACATTTTCCTAAAGCCTCTTGTTGCTATATAAAAATCCCTAGCAACGGTTTTTTAAAAAATACAGAATTAGTTGTTGGTAGGAATAGGCAGTTAGTCTATTGACTGCGATTTGAATTTTTGTTTATTTTGTTTTGTTTACATCTGTTTTACATTGTATATAGAAACTATAGTACTATCATGGTGACGTAGTAGTATAAAACTTACCTGTAAGTATTACCGTTATTTTTGCATATTTTTTTATTCTTTAAGTACTTTTTTTATGAAAATGCCCCTACTGACCAAACGGGGGAGATAGACCCCCCCTCCCATAGAAAAAAATTCTTGTATTGAACTGTTCTACTAAAAACCGTTATCATTTCTTGGCGCCTAAGTTATCGTACTCTCCCCCTTCATTGGCATGGATTTGTTGTAAGAATTTGCTGCTTTGCAAATACATACTGTGATATTTTGGCCTGGGGTTCGACAAATAAAACTCAATCAAAATTCCAAATTAATACAACAAATCCCTTTATTTTATTAAACACAACGTCTTTCAGTTTAAATAACACCAATTTAACTTATTCCACTTATTCACAATTCAAATACGTTTTTATCATTCAACACTTTTTATTTAATCTCAATTCAATCACTTTTTACTAATACTTCCAGTTGTTAACAATTCCACTTTCGAAAATAAACTGAACTCTCAATGCAATCTACTCTTGTATTTATACAACTTTAAAAGCTTCTGGAAGCTTCTGTCTGGTTCTAGCACAATCTAAGCTTTCGGTACTAATTCGAGTCTCGAATTGTTTCGTCAAGTTCGATTTAGTACTAAGTTAAAACATGTTGCAAATATGTAGCATACTTCTAGGGGCATGGTTGTTGTACACAATAAATGGTGGTTGTTGTACACAATAAATGGTGGTTGTTGTACACAATGAATCCAACAGATGTCGTTAGTTTACAAAATGTATCCTCCGAATATCTAAACTTGTTGCCACATCACATTGTCCCCCTCTTAGTTTTATTCGTCCCGAACAAGCACATCATCATTGTTTCCGTGGTAACGATGCAGTCGATCCAAATGGACAATTTTCATTTTTGCTCTTGGTCCTCGTTGGATTCGGAAAATGACGTCATTAATGCGCGTAACTATTTGGTAGGGACCTTCCCAGTCCTGCTGAAGCTTGGGCGATTTTCCCTTTTTGCGATGTGGGTTATAAAGCCATACCAGATCTCCGTCATTGAATTCAGGTGCTATTGCTCTCGCATCGTATCTGGTCTTCATGCGGTCACTCGCAATTTTTATGTTGTTTCTTGTTCTCTGGTGAATGTCGTTGATCCTTTCTCTAAGATCCAACACGTAGTCCTCTTCGCATTTTGGGTCTTCAATAGGAAATCCGAATCTTAGCTCACTTGGAAGCCGGGCAGTTCGTCCAAATAGAATTTCGGATGGAGTGTATCCAGTTGTACTATGAACCGCATTCCGATAGGCCATAAGAAATAAAGGAATTCGCCGATCCCAATCCCGTTGGTTCTCGTTCACGACTTTGGACAGATGTTCCTTCAAGGTCTTGTTAAATCGTTCTACCATTCCATCAGACTGTGGATGAAGAGGCGTTGTTCTTGTTTTCTTTAACCCGAGGGATGCGCATACTTCCTGGAATACCTTCGACTCGAAGTTTCGCCCTTGGTCGGAATGCAATTCCATAGGCACCCCGAACCTGCAGACCCAGTGGTCCACTATCTGCTCGACAACAGTCTTAGCTTCTTGATTGGGTATCGCAAAAGCCTCCGGCCACTTGCTGAAGTAGTCCATGATAACAAGGATATAACGGCTACCGTTTTCAGTTTCCGGGAACGGACCTGTGATGTCAACGGCGATTCTTTCAAACGGGGCGCTCACGTTGTACTGGTGCATTTTACCTCGTGTTTTGACTTTGGGTCCCTTGCTAGCCGCGCATGTTGTGCACTTTCGACACCAGCTCTCTACATCGTTTCTTGCGCTTAGCCAATAAAAGCGTTCCCGTACCTTTTCCAGTGTTTTGTTGATTCCCAAGTGCCCACTGCATGCATTTCTCGTAGGATCTCCTCTACTTTTGATCGTGGAACCACAAGCTGCATCTTAAAGGATCTTCCATCCGGCATTTCCCATTTTCTTCGCAAAACACCATCTTCCACATGGAGAGAGTCCCACTGCGCCCAGTATGCCTTTAGAGTAGGACTTCTGTCGGAGATGTCTCTTGCGTTTGGTTTCTCCATAGATTCCTTCCATTCAAGGATTGGCTCGATGTCAGGGTCTTCTTTTTGTGCATTACGAATTTCTTCGGCACTCCAACCCTCTACAGGTTCGGCTCTTATTCTCTGGACAGATATACCTTCATCCTTTTCCTCTTTTCGCGCACAATGTTTGCAACTGGGCTCACATGGTCTGCGGGAAAGCGCGTCCGCATTGCAGTGCAGTCTTCCTTTGCGATGCTGTACTTCGAAGTCGTAAGTCTGCAATCGTTCGATCCATCTTGCTACTTGCCCCTCAGGATTTTTGAACTGTAGCAATCATTTTAAAGCGGCGTGATCGGTACGCAGGATGAATCTCTGTCCATACAGATATTTATGGAAATGTTTTGTCGCCAGTATCAGAGCAAGGAGTTCCCGTCTGGTTACACAGTAGTTTCTCTCTGGTCGGGACAGAACTTTGCTAAAATAGGCTACCACTTTCTCCTCCCCATCGTGTATCTGCGACAGAACTGCTCCAACACCCACGTTACTAGCATCCGCGTCCACAATAAATGTCTTGCCAGGGGTGGGGTAAGCTAGTATTGGTGCCTCACAAAGTCGCTGTTTTAGATGTTGAAAGCTTCTTTTGCACTCACCTGACCATTTAAATTGTCTACCCTTCTCAGTTAGCTGGTGCAAACACTTTGCAATTCCGGCAAAATCCTTTACGAACCTCCTGTAATATGTGGCGAGACCGAGAAAGCTCCTCAGTTGGTGTTTGTCTGCGGGATCTGGCCAATTTTTCACGGCTTCGATTTTCTCCGGGTCAGTTTTTACTCCATTTGATGATATCACATGTCCCAAATATTTCACCTCGGGTTTGAACAGAGCACATTTTTTTGGATTAAGTTTCAAATGTGCTGTTCGAAGTCGTGTAAACACCTCCCTCAAGTTGTCGCGATGTTCAGCGAACGTCTTTCCCACAACGATGACGTCATCCAAGTATACCAGGCAGGTTTTCCATGTCAGACCCTGTAACACACGTTCCATTAAACGCTCAAAGGTAGCTGGAGCGTTACACAAGCCAAATGGCATAACGGTAAACTGCCATAGTCCATTTCCCGTTGTGAAAGCGGTCTTTTCTTTGTCTTCTGGATGGATCTGTACCTGCCAGTAGCCACTTTTCAGATCGAGGGTGGAAAACCATTTCGCTCCAGAAAGGGTATCCAAGGTGTCATCTATTCGAGGCAAGGGGTAGCTGTCCTTCTTGGTGACATCGTTGAGCCTCCGGTAATCCACGCAGAATCGAGTGCTGCCGTCCTTCTTTTTCACTAGTACAACGGGTGATGCTCACGGACTTTTTGAGTTTTCGATTAGACCGTCTTTTTCCATGGTTGATATCATCTCATCGACTTCCGACTGTTTTGCCAATGGAAGTCTTCTAGCAGGTTGTCGGATCGGTCTGCTATCACCGGTGTCTATTCGGTGCTGTACTAGGTGTGTTCGACAATAGTCTCCATCCTGCGATGCAAATATATCAGCAAACTCGCCAATGAGATTTTTGGCCATGGTTTTCTGCTCCTGATTTAGCTCACAATTTTCAAGGATAGCATTACATACCTCAGCCAATTTTGTTGCAGAAACAGGACTCGCAGATTCACTCCCAGATGTTGTCGATATGGCTGCAATGGGTACGCATCTTCCAATCACCTCTCCTTGTCTGAGCTTGACGGAGTGTTTGTTCGGATTCATCAGCCTTACCGGAACCATGTTTTTCTTTGGTTCTACTAAAATTTTTCCAAAGATATAGCTTGGAAAGTCTTCTTTATTATCTGCTTCAATGAAATAGAATCGGTGGTTCCCAGGATCACCCTCCAAACGCGTCCAAAGAACTGTCTCTGAAGAAGGTGGTAGGACTTCATCTCTGCTTATAACCGCCCGAAGATTCACAGCGTTCTCGTTTCCGTATACCATAGGGATCTCAACGGTTCGATACCTTAACACTTGCATTCGAAGGTCTATGATTACTTCATGTGCCTTCATGAAATCCACTCCAATGATGCATTCGTCGCATATGTCGGCTACCAAGAATGCATGTGAGAAGGTCAACCCTGCCAGTTGTATCTTTAGAAATACCTCCCCGTATACTTTTGCTGCTTCTCCCGTAGCTGTCTTCAGAGTGTAGCAGCTGGTGTTATGTAGCCAGGATGTCTGAACAAGGTCTCTTCTGATTATGGAGGCTGTGGCACCCGTGTCGATAGTGGCCACACATTTTCTGTTTCTGATGACTGTCTCCACTGTCAAGCTCTTGCTGCAGCGTGTAGTTTGCGAAACTTGGATGATGGTCCTGGGGGCGTCGATTCCATCAACCAACTTCAGCCCCGCGAAGTTGGTTCTTAGGCGTTTCCCGCCTGCTGTTGATCAGAAGCTTGTCCAGCAGTGTGAGTCTTATTCCTGCCAGATGCTTCGTCATTCTGCCTCCTCCTTGCGCAATGTGGGCAGCTTACCTGTCTAGGTGGAGATCTGCATTGTCGCTGTAGGTGTCCTAGCTTGTTGCAATTCCAGCATCTCATTTGACCTCGAGCAGTGTTCGGGTTTTGTCTTTCAATGTCGACACGTTGACATGAGCACTCTAGTGTAGCCATTTCCCTGACGCGATGGCTACCTTGCGAAGCTTGGTCTGCTGCTTCCATTGTCAGGGCAAATGCTAAAGCCTCAGCGAGCGTTTTCTTACCTGCCATTCTCACAGCCATTTGTAGTTTTCCATCTGCAATGGCATTAGTGAACGCATCGGTTGCCAGTTCGTTTATGATTTCCCTGCTGGTATTGGGATAAGACAAATTGGCCAAGCGCTCGATGTCAGCTTGCAATTGTTGTAGCGTTTCACCTCTTGTCTGGACCCTTCGACGCAACTGGACTCGGTAAACTTGCTGCATGTGGTCGTCGCCAAACCTCATCTCGATTGCCTTGACCATGGCATCATAATCCTGATGTTTGTCTTCAGGAATGGTCTGCAGCAATTCGGCAGCTGTTCCTCTGAGAGCAAGCGTAAGAGCAATTGATTTGTCTTCGTTATCCCAGTTGTTCGTCAAGGCGGCAGCTTCGATCTGCCTCTTATAAATTGGCCATGATGTTTGACCATCGAAGACAGGGGGCTGCATTTCCTTTCTTCGTGGACCGTCGCTCGAATATTCCCGAACCTTCTGCTTTTTCAAAGAATCAAATTCCTTAGCCAGATGTTCGTACTGTTGCTCTACACTTACGAACTTTTCTTCCAAGTTTTCTATTTTGGCTTCGAATTTCTGATCGATTGTTTGAAGCCTTTTGTCGAAGAGAACATTCTGTGTATCGAGTTTGTTTTCGAGACCATCAAATTTGCTTTCGAGAACGTTCTTTTGATCGCTTAGTTGCTGCTGGAGAATTTCCAACGAATTCTTCTGCTCATTCTTTTGTTCTTCGAGAACGTTCTGTTGTTTTTCGAGAACGTTCTTTTGTTCTTCGAATTTCGACAGAAGCAACTTCATGAAAGCAGGCATCTCATCGGCTGTACTTACTTTGCATTCTCTCCCTTGTTCTTCAACATCGAACAACATGGTATCGGGGTCTCCACCATCCTGAGTGATAGCATTCTGAAGTCGGAGCAATAGTTCCTTTTTCAGCCCCGAAGTCTGAAGATTTCGTTTTCCTAATTCTTCTTTCAACTCAGCTGTTGTCAATTGTTCTAATTTTCGACCCATTTTATGTAACTGAAACACTATTTTCGCAACACAGTCAGTTTTATTTTAATGTCTCTTCTAGAAAGATCTTTTTCCAACACTATTTTTAACAAAAATACTCGCTATTCACAGTTTTATAGCACAATCAGTTCAATAGTTTCTGGAAAATTCCACTTTCACAATTAAATGAGTCACCGAAACTGTTTTAAAAAATGTCACTATGGAATTTTCTAGCACTTTACTGAGTTTTATCCCCAATTTCTGACACCAATGTGATATTTTGGCCTGGGGTTCGACAAATAAAACTCAATCAAAATTCCAAATTAATACAACAAATCCCTTTATTTTATTAAACACAACGTCTTTCAGTTTAAATAACACCAATTTAACTTATTCCACTTATTCACAATTCATTTTTATCATTCAACACTTTTTATTTAATCCTAATTCAATCACTTTTTACTAATACTTCCAGTTGTTAACAATTCCACTTTCGAAAATAAACTGAACTCTCAATGCAATCTACTCTTGTATTTATACAACTTTAAAAGCTTCTGGAAGCTTCTGTCTGGTTCTGGCACAATCTAAGCTTTCGGTACTAATTCGAGTCTCGAATTGTTTCGTCAAGTTCGATTTAGTACTAAGTTAAAACATGTTGCAAATATGTAGCATACTTCTAGGGGCATGGTTGTTGTACACAATAAATGGTGGTTGTTGTACACAATAAATGGTGGTTGTTGTACACAATGAATCCAACAGATGTCGTTAGTTTACAAAATGTATCCTCCGAATATCTAAACTTGTTGCCACATCACAATACATAGTTATCATGTCTGATTGATATAATATCAAATTGTTTAGTCTGCAAAAATTTAATTTCAGTTGAAGTACGTACCTAGTTACTTATTTTACAAATAAAACACATGGTTTGCAGATATTTGTACTTATGTAATGTTAGTGCTTTTGAGTATCTTCACAAAATGGTTAACATTTTTCGAACTGTAAAATAGAAATTTGAAAAATCAAAAAATATTCTCGATGTTTTAAATTTTTTTGAAACAAAAAAATTCACGGAAACATAGACCGTATATATGTATGTACGATCGTTAGCAGTTAAATGCCGTTTTGAATAAACATTAGCTTTTACTATGCTTTCCTTCAATATAAATGTTAATAGGAACCTACCTATGTTTAAATAAAAAAAATCAATTCCTTATTATTCGTTCGAAATTGAATAATATATGTAGATTAAAACTACAGCCTTAGATACAGAAATAACAAAATTTCATGAAAAAATGCAAAATCAAAAAAAAAAAATTGAAAACACACGATCTTGGTTTATTTACGATACCATAGGTATCTGTCGATCAACAAGCCACTCTCCGATAACGGTTAAGCGCGGAACAGATTGAACCAGCACCGTCAGCAGCAAACAGCACGCTGACCAGAAAAATAAATTGCACGACTGGATCGCACGTACTTGTTCATATGTGCGGTCACATCGTCGAATAAATTTAAAAAAAAATTCACGACTGGGTCGCACGAACTTGTTCTTATGTTAGATAATTGCTTAGTGGCTGCATATGTATGTATATAAAGGGTGTTTTTTTAGACGTGTGGTTTTCAAGAAGAAATAAAACGCATATAGTTTAATGTTATGGCCAAGAATTTAGCTTGATTATAAAGATAAGGGTTTGAATTTTTTTTTAATGATTTCGGGGCTCGAATAAATTCCAGCCGAGGCCCAATGTTGTGAAAATCGGGATCGGTGGCCATTTATTTGAAAAAATTCAATCAACCCATTTTCAAAATATTTCGAAAACAAAATTTTTGTTTAGAAAATTAAAAAAAATCAAAAAAAAAGTTTTTGAAAATTTTGAAATGCAATATTAATTGAATTACAAATGACTTCCTATGGCCAAAATTTTATTGTTATCCGGATAATAGTTTACGGTGTCGACATTGAAAGACAACACACGAACCCTGCTCGAGGTCAAATTGGAATTGCAAAAAGTTGGGACACCTACAGAAAGAATGGGGATCGCCACCTAAACATTAAGCGAGAAGAAGGCAGACAGCAATAATGCTTACCCTGCCGGACATGATTGGGAGATACATCAGTGGGAAAAGTGTGTAAGAATTAACTTTGCGGAGCAGAAGTCGGTTGATGGGTGCCACCGCCTCCATAGTCAGAAGAGAACTTGTTCAGACGTCGTGGATACATAACACCACCTGGAACAGTCTGAAGTAATAAAAGTATACGGGGAGGCACTTCTGAAGATAGAACTGGCAAGGTTGACCTTCTTATATGCTTCCTGATGACATATGCGACGACTGCACATGAGGTAGTCCTAGACTTTTGAATGCAGGTATTTTAAGAAAGCAGTGTTTGCAAAATTAATTTCTTAGTTTGTTCATTTTACGCAATAAACTCGACAAAACAATAACATATTTAAAACCGACAAAGAGGACATTACTTTATACCTATAGTCTTTCAATATTGAATTAAAAAAACAAGGGATGGACCAAAATCTCCCTAAGAAAATAAGTCCTTATAAAGGGCGCCCTACTTATTGAAAAAGAATGCGCTCATCATTTTAATCTGTCATCAGACAAAAAGGAAATAATGAATGTTTTTTTTCTTATGCCGCTTCGCTAGCAATATACATCACTTACACTGTATGTATGTATATATGTATGTATGTACACAACTCGTATTCTGTACCTTTTTTCATTGGCATGGGTTTGTTGGAAGAATTTGCTGCTTTGCAAATACATAGTTATCATGTTTGATTATTATATCAAATTGTTTAGTCTGCAAAAATTTAATTTCAGTTGAGTTTCAGTTGAAGTACCTACAAATAAAACACATGGTTTGCAGATATTTGTACTTATGTCAGTGCTTTTGAGTATCTTCAATGGTTAACATTTTTCGAACTGTAAAATAGAAATTTGAAAAATCAAAAAATATTCTCGATGTTTTTAATTTTTTTTTTGAAACAAAAAAATTCACGGAAACATAGACCGTATATATGTATGTACGATCGTTAGCAGTTAAATGCCGTTTTGAATAAACATTAGCTTTTACTATTCTTTCCTTCAATATAAATGTTAATAGGAACCTACCTATGTTTAAATAAAAAAAATCAATTCCTTATTATTCGTTCGAAATTGAATAATATATGTAGATTAAAACTACAGCCATGGCTACAGAAATAACAAAATTTCATGAAAAATGCAAAATCAAAAAAAAATTGAAAACACACAATCTTGGTTTATTTACGATACCATAGGTATCTGTCAATCAACAAGCCACTCTCCGATAACGGTTAAGCGCGGAACAGATTGAACCAGCAACAGCACCAGCACCGTCAGCAGCAAACAGCACGCTGACAAGAAAAATAAATTGCACGACTGGATCGCACGTACTTGCTCATATGCGGCTTGCTCGAATAAATTCCAGCCGAGGCCCAATTTTGTGAAAATCGGGATCGGTGGCCATCTCGTTTTGGGCCTATTCACCGAACGTGTGACGCGAGTTAAGCATCCGTAGCATTATATATTGAGAAAAGAGATAACATTATTTGTATTCAATGATATCTTTAGTCTCTAGTACAGTCTTGCACACAACGCTACACCATTTATGTAACAGAGATAATATTGTTTGTATACAATGTTGCATAGATAATATTATCTCTTCTTCATTATCAAGCAAGATGATTGTATGCTTTGGTCTCCTTGTAGAAAGATAAGGAAGGATATAAATACGACTGTATGATGAGTAGATCGGCAGTCTTATAGTTACTATAAAGTAGCCTTAAGCTCCTTTTAAGATTAATGTAAAATATTAGAAAATAAAGGATATAGTCCCACAATATATTATTTTAATTTTAAAAGTACAAAACAAATGTTTTAATTGGCGATCCTGCAGGAGGTTAAATATACTTTCTAACTTCAATCGAGCGGACTTCGGGAACAAGTAGTGAAATCTCGTATAAACAGAACAATCGCGTTACCTGTTACAAGAACTACCTAGCATAGCAGGTACAAATATAGCTTCTTCGTACGAAGCAGCAAAATAAATCAGTTAAAGTGTATATGTGGAGAAAAAAACACAACAATTCGACGACAACAGACAGGAGTTCAAAATAGAGCAACTCGCAGTATTGATGGCAAGATTAGGAGCCTTAGAAACCAGGTGCAACACAGTAACACAAACCCTAGAGCACACACGCACAGATAATGCAAAGTTAGCAGCAATAATAAAACAAAATCAAATAAACACTAGTTTAGAAACAAAACTAAATGAAGTGAAGGCTGAATTAGCCATAGTACCAAACATACCTGTGCTACAGGAAATAAGAACCATACATACAGATGGTAGTGAAATACGCATTTAAAAGTCTACCTATTTTCAACGGCGATCAATCAAATTATCGGTCGTGGCGCGTAGAAGCTTCCAGATTAATAGAAAGCAATACAAACTTTAAAACACACTGTAAGTACGCAGCAGCATTGACTATAGTGAAAAGTAAAGTATGGGGTGCAGCCGCGAATGTGTTAGCTAATATATGTAATATAATATAACACAATTTTGAATTTTGAGGCGATACGTAATAGATTAAATTATACGTACTCTAATCAAGAACCTCTATACGTGCTACAAGACATGATGAAAGCGATCGCGCAAAAAAGAAGCACGCTGTCTGAATACCACGACGAGATAAATAAAAATCTCAATTTAATAATATTAAAAATCACTATGTCAGGTGATCCGCCGAATATAATCGACAGACTAATTAAAAATGCTAACGACGACGCAGTTCGTATATTCATTGATGGTATGAGTGACAACTTTACAAGAGGATCATTATATTCAGCTACAATAAATTATCTAGAACACGCATTCGCAATTGCTCGCAGAATAGAACATGATAATGTGCACAGGCATTTACATCTTACTCAAGATAGGCACCACAAAAATATGCCACATGAATGCAGAAACGAAAGAAGACCAAATTATTCGAGCCAAACAACGAATTATCAACCCCAGAAGCAGTACGATAATATACAGCAACACAAATGACGGACCACAGCCGATGGAGGAAAACTCGAGACAAATTGTACATGCACATATAATCCACCAGTGAAACGTGAACACAGCGGAGGTCTCAACACACACAACACACCGCAACAATCTTATCAGCAGAACTTCAAGCAGCAGAGAATAAATAACTCCCGACAACAACGAAGAGACGATGTCGGCAGTACATATACAGAAGCAGATGAAGCCGAATGTATGGTAAATAATAACATAAGAATAGATCATTTAAACTAGTAGACGGGTTGCCCTGTTTAAATTTAACAAGTACTATTTCTAAGAAAATTTATACAATTCTTATTGATACCGGAGCAACCCATAATTACATTAGTAGCAAATGCGATTCTAGCGAAAAAATTAAAACTAAACCTATAAAAATAAAAACAATGCATGGTTATTTCATGGTAGATACTAAGAAATTAACATACTAAAGAAATATATAACATTTCTTGAATTAAAGGATATTCAGTCTTTTGATATGATATTGGGATATGAAGGACTTAAATATTTAAACGCGGAAATAAATCTGAGGAATATGACTCAAACCACCATAAGCAGAGTCGAATCTATTCAGAAATTTAATTACATAATTGGCGAAAATAATATTTAAAAAGCAGACATAGATAGACTGATGAAGACTAATATAAGCATAGGACCGTTACCTTTTACAGATATTATAGAAGCAAGCATTAGGATGATCAATCATAATCCGGTTTATGTTAAACAATATCCATATCCCATAGCAGATAACGAATTCATTAACAAAGAAATACAGAAACTCTTACATGACGATATAATAGAAAAAAGCCATAGCCCTTATAACAGTCCCATATGGACAGTACCTAAGAAAGGTTTGGACGAAAAAGGAAAACCAAAACGGTGCCTGGTTGTCGATTTCCAAAAACTTAAGGCTCACACTGTAACAGACAGAGACCCCATTCCGGATGTCAACATGACTATTCAAAATTTAGGTAAAGCCAAGTACTTTACAACGTTAGATTTGGAATCAGGTTTCCACCCAATTAAAATCAAAGCAGAAGATAAAGAAAAAACAGCTTTTGCTATAAATGGCGCAAAATATCATTTTAAACGAATATATACAGCACATAAATCAGGTATTCGACGTACTCAATAAAGCCACATTAAAAATATCTGATGAGAAAAGTAAGTTTTTTCAAGAAAAAGTAGAATGCTTGGGTCACATAATCAGACATGGTAGAATCACTACGAACCCAGAGAAAATAGCAGCTATAGAACATTTTCCAGCCCCACAAACGGTAAAGGGTTTGAGAGGATTTTTAGGTCTTACAGGTTACTATCGTAAGTTTATTAAAGGATACGTATGCATAGCCAAGCCCCTGACATTATATTTACGAGGAGATGACGGTAAAGCAAACAAAAAACAAAGTAAAAATATTAAGGTAAATCTGAATGACTCAGCATTAGAAGCGGTTAGAATTTTAAAGAATTATTTAAAAGAACAAGTCGAACTTTTTTATCCGGACTATAGTAAACCATTCGAACTTACTACTGATGCATCCAACATAGCTATTTGAGCCGTACTAAGTCAGAATAGGCAACCTATACACTTCTTGTCAAGAACACTGAGTAAGACAGAAGAGAACTATAGCACAAACGAGAACGAGCTATTAGCGATCATATGGTCCTTACAAAAACTCAGAAACTACATATATGGTAAAACAGACTTAACCATATATACCGATCACCAAGGCTCTCTCTATTCTGTATTAGAAAAGAATCCCAACACAAAGCTGAAACGTTGGAAGTGAATCATAGAAGACTTAGGTGCAAAATTAGTTTATAAACCAGGAAACCTAAATCTTGTAGCTGATGCATTATCTCGTCAAAGCATAAATACTTCTACCATAGAAACAGCACATTCAGCTGAAAGTTCTTCAAATGAAATAATAAAAACTGTGAATCAGCCTTTTAATACATACGCTGCACAATTCGAACTTATTGAAGATATTACAAATAATATCGAAACACAAATCTATTTTAGTAACAAAATAAGACTCATAATAAAGTTTAAGGACAAAGACTCTTTACTAAGGCAGATAAACGAAGTTATACAACCCCAGAAGATTATAGCTTTACATACAAAATTTGAAAACATATACAAATATAGTGAAAACATAAAAAAGAATTTCCACTAGTAAGATTTATATTCACACCAAGAAAACTTTAAGACGTGACAAATTTGGAAGAACAATTAAAACTTGTAAAGAACACTCACGAAAGAGCACATCGAGGATTACGAACAATATACAAGAAATGTCGGAGAAATATTATTGGCCCGATATAAATAAACAAGCATAGAGTTTTAACAAAAAATGCACAGCATGTCTATTTGCAAAATATGAAAGAAATCCTATCAGAGAACCTCTGAATAATTCAGAAATACCAACACATGTGGGAACACACATTCATATGGACATATACTTCAACGACAAGTATACTTTCCTTGTAACAGTAGAAAAGTATTCTAAATATATAATACTTCGGGAAATCGAAACTCGAAACAGACTGTACGACGTTATGAAAGAGGTCTTATCTAATTATTTCCCAAAATGTGAACGACTCATGACAGATAACGAGAAGGGCTTCAAAAGAGAAATGGTGAACCAAATGTGTTTGAAATACAACATAACTAAAGTAGAAACTCCAGTATACGGTAGAATAACTGAACTGTAGAATATTCACAATTCAGAATAAAACAAGACTCATCGGGGAAATATTTAGAACAGTGCGTGAGTTAAATAATTCTATACACTCAGTTACAGGTTTGGAACCTAGAGACATTTTCTTTAACCAAAATAAAAATAGCAATAGTGAAATTATAATAAATAAACTAAACTCAGCATCCAAAAAAGTGATCGAACGTTTAAATAAAGGAACTTTACACAGAGAGTATAAAAAAGGAGATAAGATAATGGTAAGAATCACTGGTCTTAGAAAGAAATCTAACGCCAGATACATAACAAGAATAGTAGAAGAAGATAAAGGAGACACTAAAGTCTCTTAAGAAGGAATAAAAATTCACAAGGATAACATAAAAAATTATCACTTTTCAGACGTTGAGAATATTAATATTCCTAACATTACTAGGAATTGTACAGAGTCAAGAAGGGCACGGAAACACTCATATAACTGAGTTACTTAACAAAAAGTTTATACTTACACAAACATATGACGTGTATCTATTTAAAGAACAAACTTATTTGTTACATGCAACCAACCTGACTTCAATATTTCAACCTTACGTAACTAGTACATATCAACCTACACAAGAAGAAAAAATGTGGTTAAGTAAAATCAAGAATCTAGCGGACCAATTACAAGAACATACTAGGCATACTAGACCTATTAACTATTTAGGAACAGCTTTCAAATATGTGTTTGGTAATCTAGACCATGATGACTTAGTTAACATAGAAACGAGTATAAATAATCTCGTAGAAAACAATAATAAACAAAAAATTATAAATTCTGGATTTGAACAAATTTTGCAACAATTTGAAGGTCAGAGCCTTAGAGAACATTTAATAATAGAACAAATGCATGAACAATTATTATTATTGACCAGAACTACTAATGCAGCAAAGAATAATGAATATCTATCAGAAAGCCTAGACTTAGAAGACATTAAAAATATTATTCAACATGAAATAATTTAAGTACCCATAATAAATATACTTGAGTACTCTAAGATATTATAAGCTAGAACTGATGAATTCTTCATCACAATATATAATTCAATTCCAATTCCAATTAAATCGTGTAAATTATATAAAGTAACACCCTTAAGTTTAGATAACGGAAAAATCATTACAGATAAAACAATTGCCTTATGTAACCAAACTTATATAAGATCAAAAAATTGTCAAAATCATCTAAGTAAAAACATTTGTGAAATTAACTTTGAAGAAGAAAATTGTCTTTTTCCACTTTTAAAGAATATAAAATGTAACATTTAACAAGAATACGATTACGACTTAGAAATTGAATCCGGTGTTATGTTATTAAACGGTAAGCATAAGTTAAATAATCAAACAATTAATGGTATAAACTTAGTGACTATATATATACTACTAAAATATACAAAAACATGCATAAGCAAATTAAAGAAGTTATATTAATAAATCATAATTAATATAATCATAATAAGAGTTTTACATCGATCAAATAATTAAAGAAGATACAGTTTGCAAATTCGATAGCATAGACACTTTAAAAAAAACTAATTATTCCTTTTGAAAAAAAAACCGATATTGTCAACTACATACACAATTGTAACACTGATTGTTATTCTAGCATTTATGTATGTAACGATAAAAATTATACAATGTATAACAGATTGTCAAAAACAAAAAAAAGATTGACGCATATACAAATTTTATGAAAGAGAAATGTTAAAAATAGCCTCGAAAAATCGGGACGATTTCGTTTAACAATGGGGAGAGTTAAACATACGTATTATTATGTATTGATTAAAGAGATAACATTATTTGTATTCAATGATATCTTTAGTCTCTAGTACAGTCTTGCACACAACGCTACACCATTTATGTAACAGAGATAATATTGTTTGTATACAATGTTGCATAGATAATATTATCTCTTCTTCATTATCAAGCAAGATGATTGTATGCTTTGGTCTCCTTGTAGAAAGATAAGGAAAGATATAAATACGACTGTATGATGAGTGGATCGGCAGTCTTATAGTAACTATATAGTAGCCTTAAGCTCCTTTTAAGATTAATGTAAAATATTAGAAAATAAAGGACATAGTTCCAAAAAATATTCTTTTAATTTTAAAAGTACAAAACAAATGTTTTAATTCGCGCTTGATCGGCTTCAATTCTTGCGCGAGTTGGATTTTTTGAGCCTGGAAATCAAGATCTTCCATAAAGTGGATCGCACATCTCCAATACATACTCCGAAAGAAGTATTGCCAGATTGAAAACCACACGCCTATTAAAATAAAAAAAATAGAAAAAAAAAATTAGAAAATTCTTTCATTTTTTTAATTAGCTTAAAAGTTTCCTGGGAAAAACTAAGTATGCAATAAAGTTTGAAAACTAAATGTCTATCGAGGAAAAAAAATATTGAAAATCGTTCGACTAGTTTTTTTAAAAAGTCGTTTTTTTTTAAACTTTTCGAAAAAATATTTAAATTTTTTTTCTAGTATGTCATTAAAAGGAAATCTGTAGTTTTCACATGGGAAAATTATTTAAAAAAAATCAATCAACCCATTTTCAAAATATTTTGAAAACCAATTTTTTTTTTAGAAAATTTAAAATATCGAAAAAAAAGTTTTTGAAAATTTTGAAATGCAATATTAATTGAATTAAAAATGACTTCCCGTGTCCAAAATTTAATTGTAATCCGGATAATAGTTTACGATAAAACCGCATTTGAAAATACCGATTATATGAGAGGTACCATTATAGAACAAATTTCAAAAAATTCGTTCTAACTGAAATATGTATTGTTGTAAAAAAACAGCACCCTAAAAGTTTTATCAAAACCGTTACACCCGTTTTTGAGAAAATTAAACTTTTTATTAATAATTGTATGGCGGGTACCGTTATTTTTCGATCTAGAGCAAACATGAAAAACACCCCCCGAGATACTACCTAATAAATAGTAAATACCAAGTTTGAAGCAAATCGGCCCATCCGTTTAGGCTGTAGAGGCGCGAACACACAGACAGACAGATAGACGGACGGAATTTCCGGACCCACTTTTTTCAACTTATCTATTATCGTAATGTCATGTTTGGTTGTTAGATTTTTTTTTTCACGAATCCATAACCTGCATTTTAGTAAGAAATCAAACACATTACTACCAGCACCAGCATCGTCTTCTTAGAACAATAACACTGTCATTTTTTGTAACAGTATGGTGCCCCTGAATATCACTTATGTGATATAAACATTACCTATGTAATGTTTGTAGCAATGGAACAGCAACAACATATTTAGGACTTTGGTCTAACGAAGCTGTTGACGTTGATGTTGCTGGTCTATTCTAGCTTCAGCAATTGAAACACAGGTTCTTAAATAGTGGCGGCCGCAGTTGTTGTTGCTGGTACTGTTAAAAAAATAATTCTTCTTTTTATTGTATTTTAGATGAAAATTGACATTTTTACCGAAAGCTTTTCAATCGACATTTATTAAGTCTAGATTAAATTTTAAACTGTCGACTTTTTTTTGTTGTCGATCAAACTTCAGTTGGCATTTTAACAGATGATGATATTTATATTTGTCCAGTCGACATTTTTTTTATCGGCCATTCGTGCACCTCCCTTTAGGTATTATATTTCATAAAGAGACTATCCAGAATCCAGGCACTTTATAGGCTTAGTTTAATATATTTAAGATTCAAATATGTTATTGAATTTGAATTTGAATGAATCTCAATTATTTTGTCTGAAACAAAGTGTTTTGAGTATTCAAATCAATAACAAAATGTAGTACCTGAAAGAAAAAATGTGCACGACTGGGTTCCAAGAAGGCAAGGTCTTTGACATAAACAAGTAACATATACTTAAATATATATAATATATTTAAGATTCAAATATGTTATTGAATTTGAATGAACCTCTATTATTTTGTCTGAAACAAAGTGTTTTGAGTATTCAAAGTGTTTTAAATAACAAAATGTAGTACCTGAAAGAAAAAATGTGCACGCCTGGGTTCCAAGAAGGCAAGGCCTTTGACATAAACAAGTAACATATACGTACAAAAATCACATGATCTGACCATATTACAAATGTCAAAACCAAAAAACTTAACGGTTTTTAGTAAAAATTAAGTACACCATCACACGTTTTATGTAACAATGAATTTATGAAAAAAGTAATAATTTGGTGAAATCCTGTTTTTTATTTTTATTTTTTTGAAAACAATTTTTTTTATTGAGATTTTGGTATTGAGTTTTGTAGAGTTTTTTTTTTAATATACAGTAGATCATTAAATTTAAAATAATATTTATTGACACGTTTTCAAAATTTTGAATTAAAAAAAAAATAAAATTTATTATAAATAGAAAAAAATTATTGGTCAGATTCGATTTGCATCCCATCCGTTACGGACGTGTGGAGGACCATTGGAGAAACAAGTGTCGGGCTATCGATGGCTGTTTTTGTGTTTTATTTAAAATTTTGTTCCCTAATAATTTGACTCCACCCTTATACCGCTTGCCTTTGTATCAACACAAAATCATATAATTTAAATTCAACAATAATCTGAATAATTTCCCCCAAAAATTAAATAAATTTTCGCTCAACAAAATTCAAAATAATCAGTGTCTGTGCTGTGAAAAAAAATATAAATTGTGCTATCACCATACTCATATATATATGTATATGTGCATACGCATTGCAAAAGCCGACAATAACCTAACACAAATTGATAAATAAAATGTAATATATGTATATAAAAAAGTGCCCCAGCTAGTTTCTCAAAAATAAAATCAAACACAGTCCTAATTGCTTCACTTGTTTTTTCCTTGTTCTCTCCAAACAGGCGATGTAGTTTAATCATTGCTGTAAATCCCTGCGGTTAGGCTAGATTGTTATCATATTAAACAATATTCTCTGAGTTACCAGGGGCGGATCAACTCAATTGTTATTAAGGCATAACACTAAAAATAATTGTTTTGTGAAGTTCAAATTGGGACCTAGTAGTGTATTAATTATAGTTTGGTGTCTGATTTAGTTTTTTTTTAGTTTTGTTTTTTAATGATGGCTGATATTTTCAGGGTTAAATATTCGAATATTCGCGGCCTAAAGAAACATTTTTGAGATGCGTACTTTTACACTGTGTTAAACAGGCCAGCTTTTTTGGCACTAAGTGAAACCCAAGTAGGAGGAAATTCTGATCACTCGGAATTTAACCTTCATGGTTATAACTTAGTGCCATTATTCTTTGCCCATACGGCCTACCCATATACATTAGGAATGATGTTGCATATCATCAAACAAACACATAATTCTATTTTTATGTCATATGTTTGCTCCCGACATATGTGAACTTTATGGTTCATAAACTAAAAAATATAAATAAAAGTTAATCTTATTGAAAATAAGATACAAAGAACATCAGCAAAATACAATAACATCTACTTAGTTAGATATATAATTATGTTTATATAATAACAAGAAAAAAATATTTCTTAAAAATTAGCTGATCTATACATTATACAGGGTTTCTAAAAAGAAAACAAAAGTCTATTTTGTATTTGGTTAATTTTGTGTATGAGTTACTTTTGAAATTATTATCCTCTAAGAGCAGGTAAAACAGGTAGTTTTAAGTTAAAACTGTGGGTTGGTACAAATAATGATTGCAATCTTGGGTTCAATATATTCACAGGAAATAAGTAAAAGTGGCTTCTAGGACGCTTTAATTTATATTTCTGTCCCAAATATCTTTTATAATAGGGTTGGGATGATTGCCCAAAGATTGTAATTTATTTTTTAACAGGCTTACCATATATATAAGAGGTTCAATATTATTTTCTTTATAAATTGTTGCATTTGAATACCATTCTTATTTGACCTCCGGTATTTTCGCAACAAAATCTTAAGAGTTTTCGTTCAAAGTTTTCCAACTCATAAAGAGTGTTCGGTGAATGATTTTTCCTGAAGCCGAATTGCTTATTCGGAATTATATTTTGTTCATCCCAAAAGCTGTCTAGATAATCAGCCAATAATCTGTCAAATGTGGTGGTTGGGTGTTGTAAGAATAGGGTAGGCACTGAAAGGCATCAAACAGGTGATGCACATTTGCTGCAACTATCTCGTACACATCAAATGTGCCCAACCAATTGGACCAACGGTGGCGTCAACAGTCAACGAAGCAGACGCCCTAATGAGCTTCTTTGACGTATTTGGAAATAAGGTCATTGGGACAATTCAATGCAAGTCAGGGCATTGAAATAGAGGTGGTATTCGGATGAACCCTTAATGGGCCAACGGCAGCGCTCATATCCCCGAAGTGGGTTACTGACTCCGGATTCTCCGGTTCCTTTTGTCCAAGGAATCCAACAAAGGACCTGGCCCTCCAGGTTGGAGGTTGTGCGTGGGGTTAATAACCCTGCCATGGAAAAATCAAAAAGTTGCGAAGCGACCAATAGCCTCGGAAAAGGAAGGATTAACTGTGGATGACCCGGAAAAACGAATTAAGGACAACGACCTTCGGATCTGCACAGTCTTAACAGATCACGTGCAGCCAAACAACTATCGGAGGCCCTAGACTGCTACAGAGCAGGAATTACTGCCACCCAGGGATGGGATGGGATGGGCCGGGCAAAAAAAGGATGAAAAACTGTGACGTGTACTACGATGATTGTGCAAGAAGACCACAGCGTTTATTTGGGTGCGGATTCGTCATAAGCGGTAGACTTAGACAAGAAGTCTTGGGCTTTCGACACGTAAGTGAGCGACTTGTGACAATCCGTATCAAGGCTAAATTCGCCAACATTAGCCTAATATGCGCTCATGCCCCCACAGAGGACAAAGATGACGATAAGTTCTACGAGCTCCTCGACAAAACCTATAAACAATGCCTTAAATACGACGTTAAGATCGTACTAGGCGATTTTTACGCACGTTGCGATCGATGCAAGACACGCCTCCAGTATCTTGGATGTTCGCACCTTCCGAGCAGCTAACATCGACTCGTATCACTACCTTGTTGCAGCAAAGTTAATAATGCGAATAACCCGAACCTCACAAAAACGGAGTAATACTGTGAGGAAGTATGACGTCGAAAATAAACGATGGTGTGCCCGGGGCTTTGTTTTTTCTCCGACTCACTTCCTTATCAACGACTTATTATCTGAAATAACTAATGCAATCAATTGTTTCTCTGACAACAGTACTCTCAGCTTTTCATATTCATATCCAGATTCACATCCATGTTCCTCGGATGTGGAACTGCAACCGCAGCGTATGGTAAGTTTATACTGGCACTTGCATTAAAGAAATTGATCACCTCTCAGTTCTTGGTATGTGCATTACAGACCACGTTCTGTGGAACGATTACATATTTGACATCGCCAAGAATGCTGCGAGGTGTTTAGGTTTCCTTCGAAGATGCAAGAAATTCTTCACCCCGTCTGCTCTGGCTACAATATATAAAGCATATATTCGCCCAAAACTCGATTATAATTCCCACATTTGGGTAGGTGCTCCGGTATCCCACCTGAGTTTTCTAGATAGAATTCAAAAAAGGGCTTAAAGAATGATAGGCGACCGAACAATAACAGAAACATTTACATCTCTTGAGCACAGACGTAATGTTTCTTGCCTTTCATTATTTTATCGCTACTTCCATAAACAATGCTCTAGCGAAATAGCCAGCTGCATTCCTCCCCTGAAATAATTCAACCGTAATACTCGCACTGCAAGGAATACCCATCAGTATACCCTTGAGCCCAACTTCTGACGTTCTGTCAAGTACAGGTATTCCTGCAGGCTAATTATAAAAAAAATGGTATTCTCAAAAATAAAATACATAAAGGATAATATATTAAATAAATTTTTGGCTTCATTAAGGAAGTCATTCCTATTCGTACTAGAAGATGGCTGATTGTTTTCAATAACTGGTGATTGATACACTTGTTCACGACTCGAAAGTTTGTTTGCGTTCATGGCCATGTCGGCAAAGGACACATTTTTCGTAACATTTCTTAACATGTCATTCACTTTAGTTCTTGTTTTATTAGCTACGAATCTAGAACTTTGACCTAACATTATCCTTTTTTTCCCTATGACGCTTATAATACTCACAGTTGGAAGAGCTTGCTGCGTGACCTTCTAAATCACAGTTGTTGCAGCAAAGTTAATAATGCGAATAACCCGAACCTCACAAAAACGGAGTAATACTGTGAGGAAGTATGACGTCGAAAATAAACGATGGTGTGCCCGGGGCTTTGTTTTTTCTCCGACTCACTTCCTTATCAACGACTTATTATCTGAAATAACTAATGCAATCAATTGTTTCTCTGACAACAGTACTCTCAGCTTTTCATATTCATATCCAGATTCACATCCATGTTCCTCGGATGTGGAACTGCAACCGCAGCGTATGGTAAGTTTATACTGGCACTTGCATTAAAGAAATTGATCACCTCTCAGTTCTTGGTATGTGCATTACAGACCACGTTCTGTGGAACGATTACATATTTGACATCGCCAAGAATGCTGCGAGGTGTTTAGGTTTCCTTCGAAGATGCAAGAAATTCTTCACCCCGTCTGCTCTGGCTACAATATATAAAGCATATATTCGCCCAAAACTCGATTATAATTCCCACATTTGGGTAGGTGCTCCGGTATCCCACCTGAGTTTTCTAGATAGAATTCAAAAAAGGGCTTAAAGAATGATAGGCGACCGAACAATAACAGAAACATTTACATCTCTTGAGCACAGACGTAATGTTTCTTGCCTTTCATTATTTTATCGCTACTTCCATAAACAATGCTCTAGCGAAATAGCCAGCTGCATTCCTCCCCTGAAATAATTCAACCGTAATACTCGCACTGCAAGGAATACCCATCAGTATACCCTTGAGCCCAACTTCTGACGTTCTGTCAAGTACAGGTATTCCTGCAGGCTAATTATAAAAAAAATGGTATTCTCAAAAATAAAATACATAAAGGATAATATATTAAATAAATTTTTGGCTTCATTAAGGAAGTCATTCCTATTCGTACTAGAAGATGGCTGATTGTTTTCAATAACTGGTGATTGATACACTTGTTCACGACTCGAAAGTTTGTTTGCGTTCATGGCCATGTCGGCAAAGGACACATTTTTCGTAACATTTCTTAACATGTCATTCACTTTAGTTCTTGTTTTATTAGCTACGAATCTAGAACTTTGACCTAACATTATCCTTTTTTTCCCTATGACGCTTATAATACTCACAGTTGGAAGAGCTTGCTGCGTGACCTTCTAAATCACAGTTGGCACTTTTCGGGTTAGGAGCTTGTTGGTTTTGTTCTTTTAATGCCTTAAATGTCTTAAAACATACCTCAGATTCGTGGGATTGACCACATAAAACACATCAACTGTTATAGGATAGGAACAACATTCACCCGTGTGTCCAAATCGTTGACATCGATAGCAACGAATAACCACATTGTTATCTATGCTTTCTTTCCCAGCGATCTTTTTGACGTAGAAGATATTTTATATTAACTAAATATTAAGTGCTTTCTCCTACCTCTAACTGAACTATAAAAATATTTAATTTAAGACCTCGCTCTTTAGTTTTAGCTGTCATAAATTGAGTTATTTTGTTTATTTTGACATTTGGAGCAGCTTCTTCTAATGCCTTTTGAATTAATTCTACCTGGGTGTCATAGTCAATTCCCTTCCAGAGAATTATTGCCTTTTTGTTTCTTTTGGCGAAAACGAAAAGGCCCCTATACCTGTTCCGCGAATTTTTTCTATGATCAACTTGTGAACATTGGCATTATCTACGTAGACTTTTGTTTTCCTGTACCCTTGGTTTACAAATTTAAGTCTTAAGCAATTTACTTTACATTCAAACCTACCCACAAACAAATTCTAAAAAAATTCATCAAAATTGTTGGAGCCGTTTTCAAAAAAATATAGGTTTTCCTTAACGGTCATATGGCAGTTATCTACCGTTATTTTTAGCCCTTAAAATAAAATTTCAATTTTCCTTCTGAGGAATGCCAAAAGAATCACACACACCGAATTTGAAGATAATCGGTTAAGCCGTTTAGGATGCAACTTGTTATACATATTGACGGACAGACAAACATTTTTTCCACTAACTTTTGTAGGACTCTCTATGATTGTTATGTCATGTTTGATTGCTATCTCTTTTTTTTTTATAATCACGAATCCTTAACTTGCCTTATAGTCCATATAATCGCAAGTAAAACTAGTGGCTAGTGCTCAACCGAGTAATATAAAACAAAATTTGTCAATTTAAAGAAATCTATAGTTTATACTTATTGTTTTTGTGTTTGTTTTTTTTCTGTAATGCCCATGGCTTAGTGGTTAGTGTGTCGGACTGCTAAGCGAATGAGCCTGGGTTCGAATCCAGCTTCTTTTCCGGGGTACTGCGTCTTGCGAGGAACTGACAAAGCCTCCAAGACTAAAATTTGTCTCAAAATTGTGCATCTCATGTAGCCGTTCGGACTCGGCGGTAAACTGTAGGTCCCTTCAATTCTTGCAGATTAACAACACACACATCGGTCAGATAGAGGGACAGACAACCACACAGGCAGATTTGCAAACACACCCCGGCTAGTTGACGATCTCATGATACATTTGTTATTATTGTCTTTTTTCTCTCTTTTACCTTCGCTCAGGCAACATCATGATATTCAAATATAATAAAACAACGTTAATAAATTAAGAAAATTAGTTTGGCTCTCATTTCATTACTTTTTTTTTTTTGAAAATTGTTGGTGCCTCCTATAAGGACTATACGACATTGAAATTGAATGTGTGCAAAGCCAACAGTTATTTCAGACAGTTATCTACATACATGAACTCATACTAGTGCAACAGTTAGGCATACGATTTGCAAACGGTAAAAACCAGTTACTGGCTTTTTAGCTTCATATTCATTTTGGATTGCAAGCGACGCACGCTGGTTTTTTTTGTCTATTGAAATTATTATCTAAAATAGTAAATGACAGAATTGAATTTACGAGCAAATGCTTTGACGTCCATTACAAAGCCAGTGACTCAATTGGATGCTGGATTATTTTCGGAACTCGATGTAGCCACGATCCGTGTGACATTGGACAGCTTGGAAGGTAATTTCAAAAGGTTTGGAGATGCACATTTTTTGCTTGTTGTTAAGGCGACGCTCACGGAATTCAACAGCAGCGAAGTACACGAGGCTAATGAGAGCATTGAAAGGCACTGCCGCTCAGGTGGTAGCTGGCTTCCTTCCAACGGACCAGAATTACGAATCGGCATAGACAACGTTGAAGGCAAGGTACGACAATGATAGGCTGATCGTATTTTGAAAATAGAGTCAATCGAGAAAGAAACCAATACAGGTTTACGTCGTAAAATCGACGTAACCAATGAGACAACTAAATTGTTGGCAGCAATGAAAAGGCCAGTTGACACATGGAACGACATTTTGGTCCATACCCTCGTTCCAAAGCTTCCCGAAAGTACCATTATCCATTGGAAAATGCTGCATAAGGGCAACGAGCTCCATAAATTGGCAACACTTCTTGAATTTATCGAAGGCAGAGCACGAGGACTTGAACACATGGGACGAACGTTGGCAGAACGAACGAACAATGCAGGCTACAGTAAACATATAAGCCAAAAGCACATACGATTACCAACACGAGTCAGAAGCTTACACGATCCAACCTACCGACAGCAGATCCCGGTCACTGTTATAATTGCAATGGCGAGCACTACAATGGACGATGCCCAGCTCTGAATTTATTAAGCCCATCAGAGAGATTTGGTAAGATTAAAGATACTAATTTATGCTTCAATTGTTTGACTCCAGGTCATGCCACACGAGCTTGCCTATCGAAGCGTAGATGTATGCATTGTCAAGGCATGCACTATACGATACTTTGCCGAAACAACGCAAAACCAGGTCTCAGCTAATATGAATTGTGATACAGTGCAACCAGCACCGCAATGACAGGTATGACTCAATAAGGCTCCAGCTGTTTCGTCATTCATCTACAATAGTCAGACAATATTATTGGCAATGGCAAATGTTTTTTTATTTGACTTTCAAGGCAAACCTATTTTGGCAGGAGCATTATGCGATACCGACTCGCATATATATATTATTATATTTATCGTCGAACAATGCATACAGCAGCTACGAATAAAAATGCAGAAGTTTGACATGGTCACCGCTGGTGCAGGTGACGTACCAGGACCAAAGTCAAGAGGCGTAGCCAAATTACAGCTTCAATCACGAAACGAATTGGATTTTAGCATACAAGTTAATGCTTTTGTCTTGACAAAAAATCACCGCAGATCTCCCTACTCATCGTATTGGCATCAATCAATTGCATGATTTAGAAGGCCTACATCTAGCAGACCCTAATTTTGGCAATCCTGGCGCAGTCGATCTATTGATTGGCTCTGATGTTTGGGGTTTAAATGTTAAGGATGGACTTGTTAATAGTGAGGCAAATCAACTTCATGCTCAGAACACGCATCTCGGTTAGGTGGTTTCAGGTCCAGTAGGTTTCATTCACTGCAATTTGTATGTATGTGAGTATGCACACGCGATGCAACGAAAATTGAGCTATGAGCAATTCAATACTCTGTTAAAACGTACCGAGGCTTGCTTGAACTCCAGACCATTGGTGGCATCCAGACGACAAATTAGCATTGACCCCAGCAGCCGATTTTCTTACTGGAGGTCCCATTATTGCCCTTCCTGAACCTACCTATATGAACTAACCTTTCAATCGTGTCATGTAATGGAACTTAGTCCGGAGGTGGAATGATGACATATGGCAACGTTGGCACCAGGAATATCTCTCAACTCTTCAACAGAGAAGTAAGTGGCGCAAGGCAGAGCAAAACGTAAGAATTGTCGATATTGTGGCAATCAAGGACGAAAATCTGCCACCAACACAATGGTGTATTGGCCGAGTAACAGCAGTACATACAGGCGAAGATCAACTAGTTCGCGTAGTTTCAACACAGCACTATGATAAGATCACAGCCAAAACGTTTACGCGTAAGCGACCAATCCAAATGGTCGTCATTCTGCTCAAGGATAAAGATTCAGAAACTAGTGTTTCAGAGGAGGCCGGGATGTTTAAGATCCAATAACGAAAATGCGAACGCATCCTTGAATAAATGTCAACTCTGCATCGAGAATGCGAACGCGTCCTAGAATAAATGCAGATTTGCAAGCACACCCCGGCTAGTTGTCGATCTCATGATACATTTGTTATTATTATCTTTTTTTCTCTCTTTTACATTCGCTCAGGCAACATCGTGATATTCAAATATAACAAAGCAACGTTAATAAATTAAGAGATTTAGTTTGGCTTTCATTTCATTACTTTTTTTGAACATAAACATTTCAGAAAACAAAAAAGAAAATGGGCAATGTAATTAACTGTATACTTTTATTTTATTTTACCCAAGAATTAGGGGTATTCATGCAACGTCATAAATGTATACACTGTAGAAAGTTCTATACTTCCACAAGCAGAAGTTGCGTATATGTGAAAACAGTCAATTAACGTCAGAGTTGAGATTGCAGTACACTTACTAAGAAAAGTGCACGTAGGTACACTATTAGATCTTTTTAATTAGTAACTGGAATATAAAAGTCGAAGAAAACAATTATTTTTTACTTTACTATAGCAGAAAATATGAATGTAAAAACAAACTTCTTAAGAAAATAGAAAAAAAAACTAGTGAGCATCTATGGACGCAATAAAAAAGAATTACAATTACAATTACACGTGGTGTACGTAGACTTTTGTTAACAATTATATCTATATCTTTTTCAGCTGTCACAAAAGAAAAAGACAACAAAAAAGACATCCTCAGTTTAACGAGGTTAATTTTTTCACATAACACGGCAAAATCATGAGATAAATTTATAAGGCTCACATAAATAAATTCCCATACAAATTTTGACGGTTCATTTACGAAAATATAAATTCACGTTTTAACCGTTTATGAGGGTCTTACGCGGTTAGCCCTATTGTATTTATTTCCATCAAAAGGCGTATTTGTATTACTTTTGCCTCTTGCTGACATCTATTTTCTTTGCTTCCCTTAGTTTTCGTTGTTTTCTTTGTTAACTTTTGTTTTCTTTTATTTATGTGGTTTTCTCTTTTTCTCTTATGTTGGACGTGAGATCAGTGTGTGATTCTTGGGTAATATAAAATAAAAGTACACTAAAATACATTGTTCATTTTCTTTTATTAAATATTTATTTCAAAAGTATAATCACACAAATTGAGACCAAAAAAACAACAATTATGATTTCGCGAAACGTCGAGACCATTTCATTACAGAAACATGCAAATGATCTTAACCCGAAAGGGTTAAGGAAGCTTTTCCTTAACCATTTCTCATAGACCAAGAAGAAATCTTTTGCAAATCAGAGTTAGATACAACTGACGCAATCTTCAATGAGACCAAGCGGACAGCTTTTGAATAATTGGATGGATATAAACAGCAGAAAATAATATTTGTTTTTGATGCTCATTTATATAAACAGTAAAGAACAGTAAAGGGCCTAGAATTGAGCCTTGCGGAACACCTCTAACAGTGGAGAGGAGTTAAATAAATTTGTTCGCTGCGAAAACAGTACTCAGGTATGACATAAGTAAATTAGCAGAGGGAAGGGAAAACTTATGGAACGCTAGAAATTGGTGGCGTAGAATTCTATGGTCTAAGGTATCGAAAGTTGTAGAAAAGTCGAGCAGTACGAGAATAGTAACTTGGTTCTTGTGCAGAGCATGTCTGATATCTTCAACGACATTTGAAAGACCTGTTATGCAACTAAGTATAGGGCGAAACCCTGATTAAATAGGTGAGAGAATTTTTTGGCCTCTGAGATGAGAATTTATTTGTTTGGATATTATTTTGTCAAAAACTTTCGATAAAAATGTCACAGCGAATTTTCGGTATAGGAATTACCTTTGACATTTTCTTTCCACTGGCTACGATATGCACCTGTCATAAGTACTGTGTTAAATGTATGTGTGACAAAGGAAAGAATAATAGGAAGTATTGTTTTGACAAATATAGGATGTATATTGTCGACTCCAACAGCATTTGACTTTATTGAAATAATGATTTCTGTTTAATTTTACTGGTGAACCATGAACGCTGGCTGTGCCTGCCTAATTTTCAGATTGACAATATTCAAATTTAAAAAAACAACTTGCTCCGAAGAAGATGTCATACCATAAACCCTGTCCCATTCAATGCTCCTAGAGTCTCGTTCCAGAGAAACATAATCAACACGACTAAATTTCCTGTATTCATAATGTGTAGCAATGCAATCTATGCCAAAGTCATACATATGTCATGAAAATAAGATCGTTGTTTGAAAAAATTGGCCGAGAAAGCTGATCATATAAGAGTATATTTTTTGAATGGTTTACAAAAAACAGATCCAAAAGGGTATTTGCTGTGCGGAAAAAATGGGTTGGAAAATTTGTGGTGACGGAAAATTTTACAAGTATTTGTCTTTTAGATCTAGGAACACTCGAAAATTGGCATATGAAATCATTTGCATGTTTTGAAGTTCCTATCGGTGCAAGCAGTTATTTTCACGATTGAACGATCTTTTATTGATAAAATAGAACGAATGAAAGGGTTTTTTGGCTTAACGAGCGGAGATTCCAAAAAAATCAAACTTAAGTATGTATCCATCGAAAATTAAATTTTAAATTTGAAACTGAAAGTGTGCTATTGTTGTATGTCACAATTATGTTTAAGGAATCTTTGGGGTCCGATTTTGAATGCTGCTTTGTTGGGCTAGTTACCTCAAGTACGACGACAGTAGCCACTTTCATTATTCGCCCTTGAGAAGAGATTCCACGTATTTTAAAATGTCGAACAAATACGTGAATTTTTATCATTATTTGGCACGTTTGGCAACAACAACGACTGCTGGGTCTTGAAGTTTAAATCGTCCACGCTATTGCGATTGGTATGCTCACACACATATTTTCATTATATTGCTGAATTTGTTCTTCTCTTCTTTCCGCTCTACTATTTCGCATGTTTGCTGCTTTATTCGTTCGATCACCCAAATGGGTTCTTTTGCGTCTTGATGGCATTTATAAATGTAACACACACACGTAGACGAAATTGATGTACTTACTGATGAAAAACGGTATGCAGATATTCGGGAGGCATACGAATGACCGACAAAAAATGTCGACTGCACAAATATAAATTTCTTCGACAAATATGAATGTCGACTGAAGTTTGGTCGACAAGGAAAAAAGTCGACAGTTTAAAATCCACACTCTTTAAATGTCGATTGAAAAGTTGTCGGTAAAAATGTCAACTTTCATCAAAAAAAAAGTAAAAAGAGGAATGTTTTCTTTTAATGTGTAAATTCAATTTTATTATTAATTCGATGCTATAAAATAAAAAAAAAATCTAAATTCTGTATACAAAATGTCTTATTTTCAATGTTTATATTTATTTACCGGCCTTTTACATTACTATTTGTTTTTACTTTCACATCAAAAATGTTTTTAATCTTTTCTAAACCAAAAACAAACCCTTCAATTACTATTTTTTCTTTATATTTTTGACTTTATTAAGTAAAGTAACAATGCCCTCCATTTTGTCTTCCATTAAATGACCAATATTTACAGAATGTTGCATGTGAATGAATATGATTAAAATAAAACTGTTGATATAAAAACTAACCGTTATCGGAGAGTGGCTTGTTGATCGACAGTAACAAAGTAAATGATGTTTACATGCATGCGGCGCCGCATGTATATGTCTCTGCAGCTAAGTTTTCATGGATCTTCTTGAAAGAAGTCTTTTCGTCTCAAAAAGCCCTTATTTGAACAATATATTTTTCTGGGCTAGGTATGTTGATGTTAATTATTGTATTTGTATTTTAAAATGAAATACTATCAAGCACAAAAACTTGTTATGAGTTTGCAATTATTCATCGAATTTTTCAGAAAAAATCCACAAAAATCGCCCGGAACCCCATTTTCCCGATGGATGGTGAGATTGTCAAAATTAAATGGCTTAAGATCCCGTATATCCCCCTTGTTTCATGAAAACTCTCAGCCACACTTTCAAAAATAATATTAAACGTGCATACATTAAAAACAATACAATTAAAAAACGCTTTATGTAACAACAAATTAAGACCAAAAGCTGACCCATCTACGAAAAGTGGTATTTATAAAATATAAATTAAATCAATTTTTTTCTTGAAAAATATTCAAATTTTATGTGTTTAATGTTAAACGTTCCTTTTTTAAATATTTTTTTAATATACATTAAAATGTTAATTTCATTTTATCTCCAAACGAACTTTTTTGTTTGTATTTTTTTCTAAGTATTTTCACCACATTTACCCTGCCACAGCCAAAATTGTAAGTCTAAAATAAGTGCCCTGAGAATATCCTAACAAGACGAAACGCGTCGGCCTCTTTTTTTAAATAATAAATAAAAATTATTAATTTGTGGAAAAAATAAGTGTGTTTTAAAATGTATTTTATAAAAATGTCGTATAAAATAATTTTCCACCAAGTGGGTTCTACAAAGTTGGGCGAAAACTTAAAAAAGGCAGAAACAACCAAATTAATTGGTTAAGCACAGAGTGCAAAACGAAAACCATATTCCCAAGATACATCAACACAAAATGCAACACTTCATCCAAAGTGAGTAAATATTCTATCTTCAAAGCCAAAATGACCAAAATGACACGAGATAACAACAGAGTTCAGAATTCAAAATTATCATTTTGTCTTCATTTTATCGAGTTCTCTTTATGTCATGATGAGGTACATGACATTGCCAAAAGAATATCCCATGAGCAATATTTGCGACAAAAAGCTAAATTAGAACAACTTATGTCTTCTTACAGAAAATAATTATTTGATGTTGTAAATGACGAAGCTTAATATAATCAATTAAACAAGCTCATTTAAATTTGTATTGATCAAAATTTCTTTGATTTCAAAAGAAAATACTTTAGTCACTGGTGATTTGATGGTATATCTCACCGAAAAGTGGAACCAATCCCTTCACCGTTTTGGTGAAAGCAAAATTATCGCACTTGATATTTCTAAGGCATTTGATAAAGTTGGTCTTTTATCGTAAATGCGTGAATTTGGACTCGATGAATCTTTTCTTCGTTTGATTAGTAATTACCTTTCGAACCGCTCAACACAAGTTGTGTTGGACGGATTCAAGTCTGATATTTAAAACATAAATGCTGGTGTGCCCCAGGGCTCTGTGTTGTCTCCGACTCTCTTCCTTATATTTATTAATGATTTATTAGCTAAAACAACTAATCCAATAAATTGTTTTGCGCACGACAGTACTCTCAGCTTTTCATATTCGTTTCCAGATTTACATCCATATTCTTCGGATGTGGAACTGCAACGGCAGCGTATGATAAAATCATTAAATTCTGACCTTCACAGCATTGTACAATGGGGAATAAGAAATCTCGTAGAATTTAATGCTTCAAAAACTCAATGCTGTCTTTTGTCGTTAAAGCGGAATATACCCCCAATGCCACTATCCATGAGTTGCACTTGCATCGAAGAAACCGACCACCTCTTAGTTCTCGGTATGTGCATTACAGACCACCTTTTGTGGAATGACCACATATTTGACGTCGCCAAGAATGCTGCGAGGTGTTTAGGTTTCCTTCGTAGATGCAAGAAGTTCTTCACCCCGTCTGATCTGGCTACAATATATAAAGCATATATTCGCCCAAAACTTGAGTATAATTCACACATTTGGGCGGGTGCTCCAATAACGCACTTGAGTTTTCTGGATCGGATCCAAAAAAGAGCTTTAAAATTAATTGGTGATAGAAATATTACGGATTCATTTACATCTCTTGAGCACCGTCGTAATGTAACGTGTCTTTCACTATTCTATCGTTATTTTTACAAACAGTGTTCAAGTGAAATAGCCAGTTGCATTCCTCCCCTTAAACAATTCAACCGTAATACTCGCTTTGCTAGGAATACCCATCAGTTTACCCTTGAGCCCAACTTCGGGCGTACTGTTAAGTATAGAGATTCTTTCTTTAGTCGAACCACACGTATGTGGAACGCTCTACCTGGTTCGGTTTTTCCCTCCCACTTTGATATGCAGAATTTCAAAACTAATGTCCATCCACATCTCCTTTTACATCCTTCCCTTCTTCCCTTCTTCCCTAATGCTCGCACGGTGTTTAATCATTATAAAAAAAAAAAAAAAAAAAAAAAAAAAAAAAGACCTGGTTTAGCTATGGGTTCGTCTTTTTCTCTCTTTGCAGCTAAGTTTTTCGTGGATCATTTAGAAAGAAATCCTTATTTGATCAATATATTTTTCTGGGCTAGGTATGTTGATGATAGTTTTTGTATTTGGACTTGGCCTCAAAAGATCTTATATCATTTCTTGACCAATGTTTAAACAGATTGCATTCCAACATACTATATATTCACACTTGATTTTGGACCAAATTCTATCAACTTTATGGAATCTAAATAAAAACTCTATCAATCAAATGCAGTAAACTATGTTTTGACATCTTTAGAAACGAAACTTCTACTGACACAATAATTCCAATCACTTCTGCTCACCCGTGGAGTACAAAACTGTCAGCTTTTCACCATCTCCTTAAACGGCTTTTAAAAATTCCATTGAGTGAATCTGACTTTTAAAAGGAATTACATAACATTACATTTTTAATCTACCTCGGTAGATGAATCTACGAAGTAGACACATTTACGAGCACTGGCTACTGAGGCCATCGGCTCAGACAATTACAAAGACAACACACAAGACGACATTGATACAGGACAGAACAGAAGACAGAGAGAGGACGGAAAAACAGAAAACACATAACACATGTCAACAGCACGCAGTTGGTTTTCGAGACGGTCCACCATCTTTCCACTAACCACGCGCAACGATGCTTAATTTCGCTGATCTCACGGGAAGCGATGCTTTTTTACTTTTAAGAGATTTTTATTTTAACTTTTTTCTTATATCTACTTAAATGCTAGACAAAAATCTTAAAACTAGCTAAAACTATGATCTTAATTAACTTACTGGCCCTATGCGGGCGCTCTAAATTAATCTCTAACTTAATTTTAATTGCCTTTCGGCCTAAAAATAACTTAAATTTATCTTATCTTTATCTGGTTTTATTTTTCCCCAGAAAATTAAAAAAAAAAAAAACTAGGTATTCTTTATCGTTTTCTTAATCTATAAATTATAAACTACTTAAAAAACTAACTTAAAATAAACTAAAGATAAACTTAAAATTACTTAAAATAAACATAAAATACTTAAAATTACTTAAAATTAGAACAGCCACAGCAAGCTTTTTTGATTTTTGTGTTTTTATATTTTTTTTGTATTTTTTGAAATTTTATATATTTTTTTTTTTTTTTTTTTTTTTTGGTGCCGCCGCAACTGCCCTACCTAACTTAAAGCTACAATAGATATATGTAGTCGGCCATAGGCGATATTTCGTCTATGTCGACTGAAAATGGTCGGGTTTTAGCTAAGCCACCAAAATTGGTGGACCTGATCTAGGGCTTCCTTCCGATCCCGGTCGGGCACGGCCCTACTGAAACGGAGGCGCTCTGCTTCGCTCCCAGCGACTATGTCTCGGTCGTAGAGGAGCCGCCTATCGACTGTTCTGCGGCCGACGTGGTAGATCAACGGAATCGCCGATCTATCCTGAATCAGCCCTCGACTATCAAGGTATAGGAAAGCCTCGGGCGGGATAAAACCACTCGAACGTGTGCTTTCAAAATATTCATCTTGGGGGTAGTAAGCCCCGAAGATTTGTCCATTAGTTGAGGTCATCGCCCTTGCAATGTGTCCGCGAATGAGCTTAATTAAAAAGTTATCTATCCTGTTTATATTGGCCCCGTTGTATAGGACCTCGTTGGAATAATGATGTTTGTACTCCGACTCTGGTGTTCTATAAAGACCGAGACAAGTGCGAAGGCACTGTCTCTCGAACACCCGAATCTTTTCCATTAGAGATGGTGCAACGTTGAACCACACAGGGCATCCGTAGGCAATCATCGGCCTGATAAGGGCCATGTAGCAAATCACTTTCACCCTGCTAACAAGGCGGCTGCTATAAAACAACCGTCTTGTCAGGGCAAAAGCTCCCCTAGCCCTGGCCAGAGCAGCCTCTACATGTCGATTGAAATATAGATACTGATCCAACCAGATGCCAAGGTACTTTACTACATCTTTACTCGCCAGTGGATGTCCATGTGGCCCAGCGATCACTAGCTTGCGCCAGTTCTTTCTCGTATCCCTAGAGGCCCCAGACAAAGGGGTTCTAAACAGGATAGTTTCACATTTCTGGAAGTTAATTTTCAGCTTCCAATCGTTACAGTACTTTTGAATTTTATCGAAATCACGTCGCAAGAGAATTCTGATGACTTCAACTTTTGGACCTGTTCTGTACGCAACTAAATCATCGGCATACGCAATTGCATGAGGTAGACTCCCAATGAGATCGCTGGTGTAAATACTAAAGAGAATCGGCGAGTTCACCGCTCCCTGTTGCAGACCGTTTTTAATATCAAACGTTGTGGTAGATGTTAAATTGTCACTCTTGACAACAAACTTTCTACCATTAAGCATGTCGTAAAGCATATATAACAGTGGTTTACTTATGCCCCATCTGGTTAGCTTCAGATACAGACCTTCTAACCATACGGTGTCAAAAGCCTTCTCCAAATCAACCAGACAGGCACCCGTGCATTGATTTTTAGCATTGTTCCATTGGACAGCAGATACTAACTTAGACGCGGCATGAATTGTGTCATGTCCCGCCTTAAAGCCGAACTGGGTGTCTGGAATTATATTTTTGTCCTCGGCCCACTTGGACAGAGCTCTATTGATAACTTTTTCGAATACCTTGCTGATACTCGGAAGAAGACTTATCGACCGGAGATTTGCCGGATTGGAATTGTCCTTTCCCTTTTACGGGAAGCGATGCTTTATCAGAGCCAAGGCCGTTGACTTAAAAGGAATTAAATACTATGAGGGACATAGGAACGAAAATGGCTTTCTTACAGCGAATAATAGCATATTTTAAGTTTAAAGAAGAAGGTGTTGTGGATGTGTTTTTGTTGCTTACATCTTTTCGTTTTTATTTTTCTTAAAATAAACGGTTAAAATAAACATACTTAATAGGGTGGGTCGCTTTTTTATGGAAAAAAAAATAAAATTTGTTTGACCATATTGTAATAGTAATATAATGCTGTCTTATGTCCAAGAAAATAAGAAGTGACCATTATTTTTTAAATTAAGTCATATCCTTAGCCCGCGCATGTGATTCAAAGTTTAGGAGAAAACATTTAGTTAAGCTGAAATATTTTATTAAGAAACAATTATTTATTAAAATTAAAAAAATATTCATTAAATTCATTAACAATCAACGTAGTAAAAAAAAATTGCTTTTATGTTTTGGGCACAAAATCTCGTTTACTCTCAAATTGGGCATAAGTTTTCTGGAGGCAAGTTTCGCCTGTATTAAGCCTTCTCTTGATTTTTTTTCACATACGGTCATTGATGCTTCCGTCACTATTTTTACCGATCGTTCGACTGCCTGCGTATGACATGGTAGGTTTAAGAAAATTAAGTTGTCCTTGCCCTTAGACTCAATAACATCTTCTATTTCTTGGTTAGTAATTTTAAGAAGGCTTGGAGGATCGTAAAAGTTTTGTTGCCAATCGATGAGGTCAATATAGCTTTTGGCATCAAAATTGATAAGCGGGACTTCAAACATACGAGGCTGCTTGCCTGTATAAGGTGAATTTCATGGTTTAAGTATTCTCATGGCAGCTAGTTCCCTCACTATTTTGTTTTCATCCGACAACATCGACAAAAGCAACTTCTCTGGGTGAGCAAAATAGGCATTCCGTTGAATCACGGGGTCGACTATTAGTTTTAACTCTGCTGGCAGATATCTAGAGCTTTTAATTAACTTCCACAAATTATTACTCATCTTTGCAAGTCGGATTTGTGTTTATTTGAAACCATACTAAAGCGTATACTTTCACACAATATTCTGCTAAAAGTCTTAGATTATTTGATAGAGTTGATGTAGAAACATATAACCTCAAAATTCTATTTGCTTTTGTTAACCATCGGGCATGGGACATCTTACCTGGGGACCTATTGGCCAAATCGTAAGGGCATTTTCCACTTATAACTGACTTTGTCATTTCGTATAGGTATTTCTGATCTGTACTTAGATCTTCAAATTTAACTTCTGGCAGTTCTCCTTCTATTTTGTCATAACTTATTGGTGGTGATTTCTCGCAATTTTCTAATGATTTGCCCATAGGACCAGCATGTGAGGATGGACCAGTGGTAACAGCATCTAAAAAAGATGTTTCAATGGCAAGTCGTTCAAGTGTAACATACAAATAATCCACTGTAAAGGCCGCTGGAGCCTTTTCTCAAAGAATCTAATCACGCCGTTGAGTTTTCCTGTATTAGTGATCGTACCATCGCAGCCAAGAGCCATCAAATTATCTAGCTTAATTTGTTTTGACGAAAGTAACTCATAAATTGACTATGCAATACTTTTGGCAACACCTTGAACTGGGATAGCGAAACCGATGTAAACTGAATCTGGTTCTTTAACAACAGATATGTCTTCCTCAATCACTGTTTGTCTGTATCTTTTTGCTCCTTTCCTGACAATATTTTGATTATTACAGAAGTTAATTTTGATTTTCACTGCGCAGTTCGACTTAATCAGAGTTGTGTTTTGTATGTAAGTATTTTTAAATGGTAAGTGATTTTTGTGTCGTGTATTCAAATGTTCGTGGTTTAAGAAAGAATTTCTTTCACGTGTACGTCTACACTGTTCAACACAAGCCAGCTGTTTTGGCATTAAGTGAAACTCAGGTTGGAGCAAATACTGATTTATCAGAATTTGCTCTACATGGGTATAGCTTGGTGCCATTACTCTTTTCTCATCATGGTCTCGTGGTCTATGTTAGGAATGATATTGCTTGCCAGAGCCTTCCCCAATATGGGCAATGTTCCAACACGGACTTTAACTTCTTATGGCTCAAATTCACTGTCCGCAAGCATGTCATTCATTATTGTTTTATTTACAGGAGTCCAAATCTTGACAGTAATTCGACTTGTAACGAGTTTGATGCACTGTCTGATTCCATCTCGAAAATTGTTTCCCTTTGTCCTCGCACTGAAATCGTTATTGCGGGCGATTTCAATGTACACAATTCCAAATGGCTCCGCTATTCTGGTCAGACAACACCCGAAGGAAGGTATGTCGAGCTCTTTGCCGGGTTACATCACCTTACCCAACTGATCGATGTGCCAACGCGTATACCGGATGTTGCTGGGCAAGCCGCCCATACTCTTGACTTGTTTCTTACTTCTCACCCTGATAAATATACCATTAGTGTAACTTCTCCATTTGGCACTTCAGACCATTGTATCATTTCAGCTAATTTCTCATCCCCCACCCATCCAGTTAAAGAAAAACTTCCCACCAGGACCGTTTGGCAATACGAGAAAGCCAACTGGGACGGCCTGAATTTCTTTTTCCGAAACTTTAACTGGTCACTATGCTTCCTCGATAGTGACATTGATGCCAGTGCTGAAATGATCACAAATGTGATTCTTCTAGGGATGCGTGCTTTTATTCCTAACAGAGTAAAAAGCATCAAACCTAAAGAAAAGTCTTGGTTTAATTCTGAGTGTAAAGAAGCTATCAGGCTCAAAGAAGTAAGTTTCCGATCTTACAAAGCCAACCCTACAGAGGAAAATCGGAAAAAGCACAAACAAGCAAGAAACTCATGCAACTCCGTTATTGAAAGAACCAAATTTTTGCATGACCAAAAATTACGGCAAAAAATTCTGCAGTGTCCCAAAGGCAGTAAAAATTTTTGGTCATTTGTAAAAAATATAAAAAACTCCTCGACATCTTCGGTTCCAACGCTCATCGACAATAACAAACCAATTGTTTACTCTTCAGAGAAGGCAAACTTGCTCGCCGCCCATTTCGCTGCCAGCTCCACGCTGCCTCAAAGCAACGTTGCCCCTCCTGTACTTGAGAATGTAAATTTTTCCATGGGACACATTTTTTTCCGTACTCGTACAGTAGCAAGAGTTCTCAAAGATCTCGATATACACAAATCCGCTGGCCCGGATGGTTTACCCCCGATTCTTCTGAAGAGGTGTTCTTCCACACTGGCAAAGCCACTGCGTAAGCTTTTCCATCGCTCCTACTCTTCTGGAATCTTTCCTAGAAGATGGAAAACAGCATTTGTCCAGCCTGTCCCTAAGAAAGGTGACCCATCCTCCCCCTCCTCCTACCGACCCATAGCACTGACATCCCTTCTTTCTAAGGTCATGGAAACACTGATTAACCGTCAGCTTAAGGAATATCTCGAAGATCGTAAGCTTCTCCATGACCGTCAGTATGGCTTCCGCAGCAACCGTTCCACTGGTGATCTGATGGCATATCTCACCGAACAGTGGAACAAATCTTTACATCGCTTTGGTGAAAGTAAGATTATTGCTCTTGATATCTCCAAGGCATTTGATAGAGTTTGGCATGAAGCCCTCTTATCGAAAATGCGTGCTTTTGGGATCGATAATACTCTTGTTCGTTGGATTAGAAGCTATCTTCTGGACCGTTCAATACAAGTTGTATTGGACGGATTCAAGTCTGATTCCCATAAAATAAATGCTGGTGTGCCCCAGGGCTCTGTTCTGTCTCCGACTCTTTTCCTCATTTTTATAAATGATCTTCTGTCTGTTACTTCTAATCCACTTAACTGTTTTGCTGACGACTCTACCCTCAGCTTTTCATATTCGTTCGATAATTCACGTCCTTCGCCTTCGGACGTACAATTGCAACGGTGCCGTATGTCAAGCTCATTAAACTCCGATTTATACAGCATTGTTAAATGGGGTAATAGAAATCGTGTGGAGTTTAATGCTTCGAAAACTCAATGCTGTCTTCTGTCGTTAAAGCTAAACATTCCCCCAATGCCATTGTCCATGAATGGCACTTACATCGAAGAAACCGAAAAGCTCTCAGTACTCGGTATGTGTGTCAACGACGACCTCCGTTGGAACGACCATATATTTGAGATCGCTAAGAATGCTGCAAAGTGCTTAGGTTTTCTGTATCGGTGTAAGAAGTACTTTTCCCCATCTGATCTGGCTACAATTTATAAAGCGTTTATACGCCCTAAACTCGAGTATAACTCCCACCTCTGGGCAGGTGCTTCGCAAACATCGCTTCACCTGCTTGATAGAATACAAAATCGAGCGTTAAGATTGATAGGTAATAGAACTGCCGCTGAAACAATTGCCCCACTCGAACACCGACGCAATGTTTCATGTCTTTCCTTATTTTATCGTTTCTTTTACAAAAAATGTTCACTCGAAGTAGCCAGTTGCATTCCTCCCCTTAAAAGTTTCTCCCGTAATACTCGTCTCGCAAGGAATGCTCATCAGTTCACCCTTGAGCCTAATTTCGGACGTACCGTGAAATATAGGGATTCTTTTTTAAGCCGAACGACACGAATCTGGAATAGTTTACCCGGCGGGATTTTCCCTTGCCATTTTGATCTGCAAACATTCAAAACCAATGTTAATCGGCACCTCCTATCTCTCCCCTCCCTATCTTCGTAATGCCCGCGCAGTGTGTTCTACATTAAAAGGGAAACACATAATCCCTTGTGCGCGCGTTAATTATAAAAAAAAAAAAAAAAAAAAAAAAATATTTAGCATCCTATCTTTCCGACCATCAAAATATAAAGCTGTTACGTGAAGCTGCGTTTGTTGTTTACATAAGAAAAAAGATTGCCTTTAGAGTCACTCGAAGATGACACCAGCACCTGCTCTTCAGTAGTAAACTCATCTTGATTTATTTGTCCACCAATCCGCATTTTTCTTTCTTGTCTTTGATCAAGTAAAAACTCGTGCTCTTCTTTTGGTACCTTGTTTTTTCTTTGACAGCAACAAAGATGAATTTCCTTACAAGAACAAATATCGAAAAGAACTTGGCCTTTCTGTAAAAATTCATTCTTCTGTTTAATTGATAATCTTTTAAAGGGTTTTATGATATTTTTGCATTTTAAATGATAAGCCTTTATTAGCTGAAGTGTGTGAAACCGTAGGAAGGGACGCTTTTGCCCAAATATTTTTAACTTTTTGAGACACACACTCGGCAATATTTAAAACTGATGGTTTCTTGAAAGTATTTTGGGTAATTTTAAGTTGATTTGATTAACAATTGCGGTACATCAAATAAAAGGTTGCACCCACGACACAATAATTTGCGTTTGGTTTACAAAATTACTGCCTATAACAATAATTCAATTTAACAAGTTGGAATCAAAATAAAAAATCAATGCGCGGGCTGTTAAACTGAAAATAAAACAATAATATTTTACTGGTTTGTAATTGAACCAATAACACAATATAAAGGATTTTTCAATAAGAGCGCTACAAAAGTTTTTTTTAAATAAAACAAAAACAGTTTTGGATATCAATGAAATGCTTTATTCGTGTAAAAGTACGTTAGATGCCATTATGTATGGAGTTCGATTTCTTTTGCATGGCCACCACGGGCACGCTTGCAGAAGTCCAAACGCTGGACCCAATTTTCGACTGTTTTCAAGCATAAATCGGCCGATAGTGCTGCAATTTCACGTTCGATATTCGTACGAAGTTCATCAATCGTCACTGGCTTGTTGGCGTAGACCATAGACTTGACGTAGCCTCGCAGGAAACAGTCTAACGGTGTCAAATCGCACGACCGAGGCGGCCAAGCGACTGGACCATTTCGTGAGATAACACGTTCTCCAAACTTGGTTTCCAATAAATTGATTGTGACATTCGCTGTGTGGCTTATGGCGCCGTCCTGTTGGAACTACATGTCCTCCAAGTCCATATCATTAAATTGGTGCCAAAAATATTCGGTTATCATTGAACGGTAGTGATCCCCATTCACAGTAACGTGCCGGTCCTGGTCATCACGGAAGAAGTACGGCCCAATGACGCCGCTGGCCCATAAACCACACCAAACGGTAATTTTTTCGGGATGCAATGATGACTCATGGAGTACCTGTGGATTGCTGACTGACCAATACCGCATATTTTGTTTATTGACGAAGACATTCAGCCAGATATGAGCCTCATCGCTGAAGATGATTTTTCGATGAAAATCCGAATCATTTTCAAGTTGTTGCTCAGCCCAATTTACGAACATACGACGCTTCTGGTGGTCAATTTAATCTTGTAAGGATGTAGGCAAGATCTTTTCGCAAAATTCGCCACAACGACGGCACAGAGATGCCCAACGCTTGAGAACGACGGGTGAGAGACACATTTGGGCTTTCTGCAACTGAAGCCTCAGCGGCAGCAATATTTTCGACACTACGGGCACTTCTTTGTCTCACTGGCACGGGAACATTTTGTACTGTGCCTGTGGATTCAATTTTTTCCACTAGACGCTCAATTGTTGATCTGCTAGGACGATTATGACGACCATAAATTGAACGTAGCGCACTTAACGTTCAAGCCACTTACTCCGAATTTCGGTAGTAAATTTTAATAATTTCGACTCGTTGTTGGCTCATATATCTTTTTATCATGAAATGGCAAACCTTAGTGAAGAGAAATGTCAAAAGGGCGTCGTTTGTTGTCCCTGTCGCTCTACTTTTGTAGCGTCCCTGTTGAAAAACCCGATATTATCACTATTACAATTGAATTTGAGAAGAAAAATAATTTCGACCCACCCTTATACTTAACACAATATTTGTTGGCAATTTTGTTTTACTTGCGATTATAGGTACTTTAATACAAGTTATGCATTCGCGCACAAAAATAAATTGAGATAATAATCGAACATGACATTACGACTGAGAAACGTACTTGAGTTACTGGAATATTATGTTTGTCTGTCTGTACGGCTGTACATATTTTGGATTAAACATATTTGGATTGAACGGCTTGGTTGGTCGTCTTCAAATTTATAACACAAGATGATTTTGACATTCTACAGAGGCCTTATTTAAATTTTTTTTAGCTCAAATATTAACGGTGCCTGTCATATAACCGTTAAGTTAAAGCTCGAAAACGGCTCCAAGGATTTGTATGAAAAAAAATGTGTGTACTTTTTATTTAATTTATTATTATTATTTATATAATTTATTTATTTTTTTTTCTGTGAATAATCTTTTGCGTTTTTTTCTGTGATGAATTTTTACGTTTAAAGAGATTAGGCCTTCTGTGGAACTATTAAAAAATCGCTTCTACTGTCTTACCTCTTGGTGGTGTGGAAATAGATAGATTTATTTTAATTTTTTTTTTTTTAGATTTAGTTTACGGTCTAATACATGTTTATGTTTTCATTTGAATAAGCAGTTGATAACCGTACCTACATTTATGTGAGAATTACACCAATTTATAATACCCAGTATGGCAACCATTTGAGAGCTTTAAAATGGAGATAGCTTATTGAAATCCATAACAGTAAGAGAGAAAGTCAAATATCCTATATTCCCTGTACTGAAAATATAAATTGAAAACAAAACCCTTTTACATCATTTACCAGCTGGACGAGTATTAGATAAATAAGAAATCTACGAAATCAAGAGGGCTCGTGTCCATCTCTTTTTATTCAAATAATAAAGAAAAATGTTTATTTAAGGAAAAAACAAGAGTTTTGAATGTTATTTTATAAAATTCTCGAAAAATAATATCGTATGATAATTTTCCACCAAGTAGCTAATACCAAAAACATCGAAAAATTAAAAAAAATGCCTTGCATAATATTCTTCGTCGTCGTCTTCCAAGGTGTGAAGTACTACCGCTTTTCTGTTGGGGCACTCGGCTTCCAGATGACCAAACTAGGAACAAACAAAAACTTGACAAGCTCCATACTGCCTTCTCTCCCTACGCATAATGTCAAAGAAAAAATAATATAACAAGTAAAGATGTCGCAGGTAGAACAAATTTCTGTGCTTGAAAATTTCAACCATCAGATTTTAGCCCTAGGTCCAAAACGGGTAAGGTTTGTTTAGTTTTTTTTTTTTTTATCTCGTTTCATTGTATAGGAACTGTCATTGCATATGAACTTCTATAGTACTATCATGGTGACATGTTGACCGTGGCGCTCCAAGCGGCTCGGTAAAATTAACTTGGTTAATGGAAAGAGGCGAACGAGGCGAACAAAGAGAATTCTAAGAGAAACTCTGTGAACATGTACTTTACTCTTTGCAGTTTGCAGTTTACATACATACAATGATGCGAGTATAGTTTTTTTTTTGCACAACTGGATTACTTCACACCAGAGCTGTAAAAGAATTCAATCATTTGCCACCTGAAGTCATTTGATTTTCCCGTGAAAATCATTGCAATCATTGACTTCAGGTTTTGATTGTGATTTAAAAAATGAATTCAGCATTCATGTTGAAGTCATTGAATGGAACAGTCATTTTACCCCATTCAAATGATTGAAGTCAATGCAAAAAACCAAAATGAATTATGATAATGACTGCAGTCAATTGAAGTCATTTGAATTCTTTTTGAAGTCATCGAGTTCTTGAAGTCATTTGAATTCTTTTTGAAGTCATTTTGAAGTCATCCAACATAAATTTCAAACTTAAACACATTCGTGGTAGAAAATAGAGATTTTTAAAGAATAATACAGAGTAGCTACATATATGTTCAAATCATTTGATGTGTAATTATTATTTTGAACATCAAACAAATTATTATTGTACAAGTTATGACAACAACATTACAATAAATACTAGAAATGTACCGTGCTTATTTATAATAGGTGCAGGGAAGCAGGAAAGCTCCTTTTCGTGTTGCCGGCCAAAAATTATAAAAAAAAGTAAATAAAAGTATATATCAAAACCAATAGGTAACGTACCTAATTGGCCCATACTTCTCAATTTTAAAGTTTTTTGTTTTTTATTTTTATTTTAATGGCCAAACGTCATTTTCGTAACATGGAGCCTCCTCGTTTTTACATAAAGAAAGCGTTTTTTTTTTCTTTAAAAAAAAAGAAATTATAATTTGATTGTATTCCAGTAACAATAAAATGTAGTTTATAGAACGATTGTCCCTAAAATAAAATTAATTACTCTATAAAACAATTAATTTAAAAACTTTTATATATATGTGTTTCCGGGTATTTGCTTTTAAATTCAAATTAACAACCTGCAGTTTATAGGTTTCAAACTTAATGAAGAAAATCAGACAAGTTCCTTTTGAAATATATTCCAAATAAAGGGGAAGAATTGGTAATTACTGCACAAAACGCATTTCTGTATATTTCTATAGTAAACTTTAAACTATGTTTATGTATCCTTTCAACAGAAAGCAACTACCTAATACTTGAATGGATCATAAGAAATGGCATATTTTTTCCTTTCTGGACTACCGTTTTTTTTAATTTTTGAATATAATTTTCTGCCATCGCTACAGATGTACACTATTTAAACTGTGATTTTTTTGTATTTTTTAATTTTTGTTTAATATTATTCATGTCAAATATATTTATTGTTTGATGTTCAAAATAATAATTAAACAAAATAATAAATACACATCATATACAACATATATATAGCTACTCTGTATTATTCTTCAAAAATCTCTATTTTCTACCACGAATGTGTTTAAGTTTGAAATTTATGTTGGATGACTTCAAAATGACTTCAAAAAGAATTCAAATGACTTTAAGAACTCGATGACTTCAAAAAGAATTCAAATGACTTCAATTGACTGCAGTCATTATCATAATTCAATTTGATTTTTTGCATTGACTTCAATCATTTGAATGGGGTAAAATGACTGTTCCATTCAATGACTTCAACATGAATGCTGAATTCATTTTTTAAATCACAATCAAAACCTGAAGTCAATGACTTAAATCTTTTTTATGTATTTTTTTTTGATGAATTCAGTGATTGCAGTCCCAAATGACTTTATTCTTTTACAGCTCTGAAAGAGGCGAACGAGGCGAACAAAGAGAATTCTAAGAGAAACTCTGTGAACATGTACTTTACTCTTTGCAGTTTGCAGTTTACATATATACAATGATGCGAGTATAGTTTTTTTTTTGCACAACTGGATTGCTTCACAAAGCAGGGTGACGAAATGGCTAGTTTTTAAAAAGGAATGACAAAAAAGAAGAAAAACGACTTTTGTAAATGAATGGTGTCTGGGGGGTGGGTATATGTTTAAGCTGGTTGATAAGTTTATTTTGAGTTTTATATTTTTTTCATATAAAACTTTCGAGGGTAGGTAGATATTAAGGTATGTACCTACATACATACCTAATAATGTGTGTATTTACGTAGGTATACTTGTTATATTATCTTTGATAAAATGTTCAGCTAAATTCAGGTCGATCGGTCGGCGTCGGTGTGGTAGATGGTGTGAGCGAGGGAGATACTAACAAGAAAAACTTAATAAGCACATGTGTATGTGTATTGTGTATATCCTGTGAACAACGAAGAGGATCAACAATGATTTTATTTTTTGAATTTTCATTTCATGCTTCGTTATCGTTGATGTTGAAGTTAATGCACAAGTAGCTTTGTGATTATAGGGACTACAAGTCAAATTTAGGATTCGTGAACATAAAAAATTGTGATAATAATCAAACATTGCATTACGATGATGGAGAAACATATTTGAGTTACTGGCAAAATTCTGTCCGTCTGTCTGTAGGTCTGTCTGTACGGATGTATTTTGGACTATAGCCTAAACCGATGAGCCAATCGTCTTCAAATTTAGAACTTAAGGTTATTTTGACATTTTACACAGGATTTTTTTCCATTTTTGCTTGCGATTATAGGGCCTATAAGGCAAGTTTAGAATTCGCGAATATAAAAAAAAATAGATAACAATGAAACATCACATTACGATCATAGAGAAGTCTAAAAAAGTGATCGACAAAAAATGACTGTCTGTCTGTCAGTAGGTATGTATAACGAGCTGCAGCCTAAATGGCTTAAGCGATTATCTTTAAACTTGGTGTGTGATTATTTTGGCATTCCCCAGAGGGGACATTGAAATTTAAGTTGTAGGCCTAAAAGTAAAGGAAGTGCCATATGACCGTTACGTTGAGTTGTTTTCTTGATTGAAATTTTTGCATTCAGTAGGTAATCGAGTATTTTTTTTATTTTTTAGTTGTTTTTGCATGTTTATGTGTTTATCATAGGCGTCCTTATTATTTATTCTGTATGCTGTACGCTGTTACGATCATGAAATGCTTTAAAATAAATAACGATAAATAAAGAATAATACAAATAACGAAGTTTGCTTTCATTAGACTAGTGGCAAAATTTAGGGGAAAATATTAAACAAATAATTATTTTATGAAATCAAAAAACACTATTCATAACGTTTTTTGGAAAAAAATGTAAGCCATCTTATTTTTTTTTTTGCTGTTTTCTATTTTATAATTTTTTTGACTATGTCAATTTAAAGAAATCTATAGTTTATACTAGGAGAAAATTAAAAAAATCTATAGTTTCGTTTTCAAAATATTCAAAAAACAAAATAATTTTTTTAAAAAATTATTAAAAATTAAAAAAAATGTTTTTGAAAATTTTAATAAGCAATATTATTTAAATCATAAAACATTACATATTTTGAAAATTTTATCAAAATCCGTCAATTAGTTAACGAGAAAGTCTAATTTCAAAAAACCAGTCATATGGGAGGTACCGTTATAAAACTTTTTTCTGAAAATCCATTAAAACTAAAAGATAGATGTTGCATAGAAAACATCATTCTGAAAGTTTTATCAAAAACGTAGGAGCCGTTTTCAAGAAAAATAAGTTTTTCATTAAAAGTTATATGGCAGGTGCCGTTAGTTTTAGAGCTAGAATACCAATTCCAAAAACTGTCGGGTAGAGCACTCTAAAAATACTATGTACCAAGTTTGAATCAAATCGGCCCAACCGTTTAGGCTGTAGATATCGATACGGACAGACAGACAGACAGACAGACAGACGGACGGAATTTCCGGACCCACTTTTTTTTAACTTCTCTATCATCGTAATGTCATGTTTGATTGTTAGAATTTTTTTTTACGAATGCATAACTTGCCTTATAGTCCCTATAAATCGCAAGTAAAAAACTATTCGATTACTACTGAATGCAAAAATTTCTATCGAGAAAACGAAAGCTTACACCTGCCCCTAAATAAACAAATTAGCACACAGGAGCAAGTACGTGCGACCCAGTCGTGCCTTTTATGTGTATATTTTTTTTTTCTGAAATTCTTTATTTAAAAAATAATATGATTGAACAGACTGTTGGCTTTAAAAAAGGTATAGCACATTATTTTAAATGTTGCCGTTATTTTTAAATATACCTATATAAATATATTTTAGTGTAAGATTACTTAGGCTACTTACATTTTCCTGAATATCAATTTTGGTTGTAATCGGTTACCTAACCAGTTCTCAGAAAAGTCGATGCCAAAAAAAAACTCCTATGGGTGGTACCAGTTTTAGCCCACCGTCATATTTTTTTTTTAACCAAAATAGAATGCACATTGATTTTTTACATAAAAAATTCTTGGAGCTGTTTTTGACAAAAATAAGCTTTTACTTGACGGTTATATCGCAAGTACCGTAAATATTTCAGCTAAAAAAGAAACTAAAAAACTCCTATGTCGAATGTCAAAATAAACTTATATTCCAAATTTAAAGACAACTGGCCAAACCGTTTAGTAGATGAACAGAATTTCGCCAGTGACTCAAATATGTTTCTCTATCATCGTAATGTTATAGGTATTTGATTGTTATCTCAATTTTTTTTTCTGCACGAATGCATAACTTGTACTTAGTACCTACTTATAATAATTGCAAGTACAAATTAAACAATTAGGTATTACAAATGTAAAATACCCGTGGTATTTTTAGCAATTCTATAGTAGATTAGTACAAAGAAATATTTTGGTTTAACTATAAATTTATTTCCCGCGAGCTAAGCTGGGTAGGTCAACTAGTACCTATTATATAAACCTCAAACAAACAAAAGATCTTTGTTACTATAAATCAATAATATATAATCAATCAATAATAATATAAATCAATTAACAAAAAATTTTTGATTGAATTTCTGCACATAGTTCATTCAGATAGGTACCTTCATATGCATGTACCTATATGTATATGTAGGTACCTATCTGAATGGCAAGTAAAATTCAAAACAAAAATCCATCAACTGCAAGGACGTTGGTATCTTTGTATAAATATAGCAAGAAGTAAGTTTGTGTTTAAATTTCAAGAATGAATGGGTACATTATTTGAAGACGACAACCTTCATAATAGTAAAAAAATTGAAAATCCTAAAGAATTCGAATCAAAAGTCTGGTCAATGGTGTATAGGTATATGTACAAATATGACAAATATGTATGTAGGTAGTGCTCGTACAAAACTTGAAAATCCTAAAAAACTCAAATCAAAAGTCTGGTTAATGACGTACGCATATATAAATACTTATGTAAGAACCAGTTCTCATATTACATATTCCATATAAAAAAACGAATACAATGAAAATGTTGGATCGTGTATAAATCCTTACAAAAAACTATTAGCCTCAGCTAAGCGAAACCATTATGTATTAACTTCAAACCTGCTAGCAGTTTATATACATATACATAGGTATACAATGAACAAAACAAAATACTGAATTATGAATTATGTTCTCCTTCTGTTTTTTCTTGCCTCACATTGCACATGCGTAATAAACTAAGCACAAAGCATAACACTAAAAACCATGCTCTTTATTCTCTCTCACTCAAATAATATGTCCCTACACTAGCACTCCAAGCGGCTCTAGGTAAAAAGATTTTGTCTCGTCTCATGATAGTACTATAGGCAATGTATATACAATGAAAGAATGACAAAAAAGAAGAAAAACGACTTTTGTAAATGAATGGTGTCTGCGGGGTGGGTGTGGTGTATGTTTAAGCTGGTTGATAAGTTTATTTTGAGTTTTATATTTGTTCATATAAAACTTTCGAGGGTAGGTAGATATTTAGGTATGTACCTACATAATGTCGATTGGTCGGTCGTCGGTGTGGTAGAGGGTGGGAGCGAGGGTGAGAGAGATACTACCAAGGAAAACTTAATAAGCACATGTGTATGTGTATTGTGTATATACTGTTCTCGGTGACGGTGAACAACGAAGAGGATCGACAATGATTTTATTTTTTGAATTTTCATTTCATTGGCTTCGTTATCGTTGATGTTGAAGTTTATGCACAAGTAGCTTTTTGATTAGCTCTGATCACTAGCAGTGGAGTTGTTGGCAGTAAATTTGTTAATATATCACCTGGATCAGATATTGAACTAATCTTGCACGGTGGTAAAATAGAGTATACTCAAGCTGAAGCAAATATGGGTGGACAAATGGACAGAATTCTTGGTATGTTTAGGAAGTGAAAATGGCAAGATTCCAAGTATATCCGTTCAGGTGAAGCCTCCTGTAGTTCTAAAGTATTTAAGGAGTTTGCCTTATTTCTTGCCTTTTCTACCCCTTGCTAACCTATAATTGGGGTTGCAGTGCATGTCTATCAATGATAAAATGAAGATTAATTTATTTTGATATTATGATTGGTTTACTGTGCCGTACTGTTGTTTTTTTGTTTAGCTAGGTCAGTTATTTCATACAAAGCCTCACAAAAACAAAAATCATTACTACCTGCAGTCTGTATACAATGGATACAAATCTACAATCAATTTCCAAAAAAAAAATTTGAATGTATCTCCATGCAAAGTTTTCACTAAATTTGTGTACCTATCTGCATTGAAAGCAAAATTCATACCAAAATCCATTCAATAAATCCAGCAAGAATTAAGTTTGTGTTAAATTTTCAAGAATGTATGGGTACATTTTTTGAAAACGACAACGTTCAATTTATAGGTAGCAAATAAACCCAAATTGAATATCTTAAAAAAAAACCACTTCAAAAGGCTGGTCAATCACATATGTACTTGTACATGTATTGCATATAAAAAAAATGTAAGCAACGAAAATGTTGGATCGTGTATGAATCCTAGCAAAAGTCTATATACAATGAAAATCACTTCAAAAGTCTGGCCAATGATATACAAAACAATGTATATACAAATGTATTACAAAAAATGTAAGCAACATCATCAACATCAAGTTAATTCATCTCACCTTCTTAAGCATCTTTTTTTAAATTGCTTATAAGTCAACAAAATTGTATAATTCAAAGAGATTTCCTCTTAAAATGCACCAAGAATGTAGGTAAACCACACATTTTCCAACAACATGCATGTTCATCAGGCAGATTGATTCAGCTAAACAAAAAGCATAGAGCATAACACTTAAAAACAGCCTCTTATTTCTCTCTTTCTCAAATAAAATATGCCTACACTAGCACTCCAAGCGGCTCTAGGGAAAAAGATTTTTTCTCGTCTCATGATAGTACTATAGCAGTCTATATACAATGAGTCCGACTCCACATGATATCTGTATCGCTAACCAGATCTTTGACATAAATATCAGACCATTTTCTTTTTTCTTGGCTGGGCAGTTCATGTCTTGATATTTCATTAAAGCAAGAGAGGCTAATGTGTTTGTATCTCTGACAAAAGTCAATAGATAGAAATTCTTCTTCTTATATTACTACATATCAGGTAAAAAGGATATAATTTGCGTTTGCTCCATACAAAATCTTCAAGAAAATATCATCATTATTTTTGATTTTTTTTTATTCTTATTTTTTCGTGATTTAATTATGTTGAATCACGCGGAATACCAATACGGTAGAAAAAAAAGTACGAAGACGCTATCTTTGAAGTACAAGTAAAGAAAATATGTTTCAAGAAGGGACAAAAGAACCATACTACATGAATTCATATCACCAACCAGGATTAAACACAACAATGCAAAGATATCTAAAATCATGCTTAATATAATGGAGGGTTCTGTTGGATATAATCTTCAATCCAAAATTGTTTTCTTGAAAAAAAAAACCTGAATGCCAACATCAAAGTGAATTGCTTTTGAAATAAATTTTAACTATTCGATAAGTAATAAGAGACATAAAAAGATTAAAACGAAAAGTTATCTAAGTAGCTGCCAGGAAAAACACAGGCGCAAAATTATTAATACCAAACTAAAACAAATAAAAGTGTAGTTCTTCAATTATAGACGACCAAAAAATTGATTTTGTCTCAGTGTGAAACTAGATTTTTAATAACAGGATTCCCCTGCATTATCTTTTTAGTCATTGTATACATATAAACTGCTATAGTACTTTCATGAGGATTTATACACGATCCAACATTTTCATTGTTTACATTTTTTTATATAGAATATGAAAACTGGTTCTTACATAAGTATTTATACAAGTTAAGGAATTAAATTATTGCAAAATGAGTGCCGTGAAAATGCCGCATATTTTTCCCACAAATAATTTATTTGCTGACGACGCGTCTGATGTCATTAGATACCTGCACAAAACCAACATTTTGTCACGTAGCAGGAGCACGACGACACCGCCGCATCTGTGGGAACATCCGCTACGCGAACTGGGGCATAGGCTAGTTTATTTAAGAATATTTTGTAGTCAGTCGTAATTCACATCCAAATAAATTAAGTTCAACCTCAACCAATCTTTTTTAAAAAGAATAAAAAATAATAAAAAAATTAATTGGCGCCCGAAAAGGGACCACGGGAATAACGGTTTAATTGATTAAATAATCTATGGTCGTTTTAACAAACTAGTATACGCAGACTGATAACGAAGAAATTTTGTTGTTTTAATAAAATCCCGTAAGTGGCTGACAGCTTGGAAAATTAAAATATCGTTAAAAAAAGCTATTATTCCTGTGGTCACGCGTGAATGTAAGAAAGCATAGGAGCAGTCTCAAAAGAAGCCCAAAAGAAGCCTACCCACCACCAACAAACAGCGATGAATCGAGTTTACCAGTTATTGTAAGATTTTAAGAACTTATTTTCAGAAAATCATAAATTTTAAAGATAATATTATATAAAGAAGGAAAAAATATAATTGCATTAAAAAAGTAATACGTTTAACAATACAGTGAAAGAAAAAGAAAAATATATATATACTTAATACAAAAATACAATAATTTTTAATAAAGTATTGAAGAAAAAAAGAATTTATTTACTCCAGGTACAACCACCTGGTCTATTTCCTCCAGTTATTAACCAATTAAGTCAACCCCCTTCAATTAATATTCCAAATATTGATTATCAGAACATAAACGCGAATCTTCACTCTAGAAGCACTATCCAAAATGCTGTTCATGAAGTCAGGTCCACACCCGAGTTGGACACTCTGGTAAGTCGTGTCTTGGGAGAGCAAGGCAAACAATTATTAGAAAACGCTATAAATCCGAACGCTAAACACTTCTATGGCATAGACCAAACAATTTACCCTCAATTTCAAAACGACTTGGATGGTTTGGATAAAGTTTCAGACGTTGTTGTCTGCGGAACTTCTCAGGCGAACCAGGCGAATTTTCCTCGTAGAAAAAAGTATGGAGCGTGTTTTAATGTAAATGTACGACAATACTAAGGGAACTCGTAAATACTATGGCATCCTGAATGTCATACGCAATAAAATTATTGGGGAAGCAGATGCTGCCCTAGTATCTTTAATACTCCCCTAAACTGGTAGAGCATGGTAAATTGCCTTATGACGCATTACGCGGATAAGCGTGATATTACGACTCTTGAGTGTCAAATGTTTAACTTGGTTCAGGGAAATCAAACCATTCACTAATTTTATCAAACAGTTAATCATCACTTAACTTTAATTGTTAATAAAATTTCATGTCAGTAAATTGGTCCAGAGGCTATGAAAGTTTTCACAAAAACATATAGGATTTACTGGGTATGAGGGAGCCCGTAGATTTACCTCAAGCATTACACCTCTGTTTAAAATACGAGAATCAACACTCAAGACCCCAGCATAACCAAATGCATCAGGGAGCAGTAAAGAAGGATTTCGCTCAAATACCTTCACGGTTACAAATTCACAGTTATCAACATACCCCCTTCCTATCCCAACGCCACTCCCATGGCACAACAACTTCCAGCATTCGAATACAGGCAAAATAATAATCCTCATCCACAGAATAATAAGCAGAATCTATCACAAAACCGTTTTCAGATTTCTAAGCCATTCCCAAATCAAAACTATAAGACATCCTACAGTCCAGGTCAACAACTGCAAAAGCCATCTTATCAACAGCAGCCATCAGCTCATAGAGCAGTAACACATCCAAATTTTCATATAAGCTCAAGTATGGAGTCGCACGAAAATCAAACGATTCCGGAATACGAAGCAAACTCATTATCTGAAGAAGAAGCATATTCTCAAGTCTGTGAACGTTTCACTCACGAACTTAACTTAAACAAGAATAACGATCCTGGAACAGAAGGCTCTTCTGATTATACGGAATATCAAAATCCACCCAACCAGTCGCTAGAATTTAGCGACATCCATTTTTTAGGTTAACTCAGTCCTCAATAACATATTTTGAGTATTTGCCCACTCTTAAAACATTCGACGGTATCTTAAGTAACGATAGCCTTCAATCGTTAGATGCTGTTATTCACACCAAAGGTAGCTTTATGACAATTTTAAACCGAGTAAATGTACAAATTAAGCAACTCAAACCACAAGCTGTCAATTCCATTACTATAGATTCTGGAAACCTAACAATATCACGGAGTAAAATACTAAGTGCTGTAGTAAATAATCATAGGAACCTATTTTCTGAACCTGAGGAAAGGTTAACTTATACGACAGCAGTAGTAGCAGAGATAAGAACTTCCACGGATGATCCCGTATATACTCGCTTTTACCCTTTTCCAAATTCTCTGAAATCTAAAGTGAAAAAGCAAGTAGAACAACTCCTTAATGAAGGAATAATCAGACCATTACGGTCACCTTATAACTCTCCGGTATGGATTGTTCCAAAGAAACCGGACTCTTCCGGAGCTAAACAGTATAGAATGGTTATTGACTACCGTAAGCTCATCACCATTACGATTGCCGATAAATACCCTATACCAGATATTAACGAGGTAACAGCACAACTAGGGAAAAACAATTTTTTTACAGTACTCGATCTGAAAAGTGGCTTCCATCAAATTCCTTTGAGGGAATCTGATATTGAGAAGACAGCTTTTTCAATCAACAACGGGAAATACGAGTTCACAAGACTTCCCTCGATTTTCCACTCAATAGAGCAAATATGAAGGTCCATTTGGATAAGTGTAATTTGTTCAGCTCAGAAGTAGAATTTCTTGGTTTCCTAGTATCATCTGAGGGCATTAAAACAAATATAAACAAAGTTAAAGCTATCGTAGACTTTGCAGTACCCAAAACACTAAAAGATTTCAGACCTTTTCTCGGGTTGTCAGGGTACTATCGCCGTTTTATAAATGGCTATGCCCAAATTGCGAAACCACTAACAATCCTCTTAAGAGGGGAGGAAGGACGGCTGTCCTAAAATCATTCCTCTAAAGTACAAATTAATTTGAGTAACGAAGCGCTAGACTCTTTCAATAAAATTAAAAAACTCTTTAATTTCAAAGGATGTAATATAAGCTTATCCTGATTTTAAAAAACCTTAACTTTTATTAGCCGTAAGCTAACTAAAACAGAGGAAAATTATGCAGCTAACGAGAAAAAGATGTTAGCTATTGTTTGGGATCTTGTAACTACCTATACGTCATGCTAAGATACGAATTTTTACCGACCATCAACCTCTCACTTTTGCTTTGAGCAACAAAAACAACAACAGTAAAATGAAGAGGTGGAAGTCCATACTCCAGGAGTATAATCACGAGCTTAAATACAAACCTGGAAAGACGAACGTCGTCGCAGATGCCTTATCCAGAGCTCCAAAGGTATCTGATGTGAATGCTTTATCTACGCCACAGCATAGTGACGAAAGCTCTGCAGATAAATTTATACAAAGTATTGAAGTGCCAATAAATGTATTTAAAAACCAGATCTTTCTCCAAATAGGTGATATTATATATATTTAAATATTATTTTTTCTACATATCATCGACATGTAGTTACTGAACCGTTTTATAATCAAGCTAATCTGAAGGATATTCTTAAGAAAATTTTAAACCCCTCTGCTTTAAATTGCATTAAAACTGAACAACTGCATATCTTTCCCCTTCACTTCAATAACTATAAAATTAGATTTACTCAACTGCAAGTACAAGATGTGCTCAATGAATCAGAACAGGAAGAAATCATAATCCAGACTCACAAACGGGCTCATAGAAACGAACGTGAGAATAAAGCCCAAATCCTAGAAAGATTTTATTTCCCCAGAATGACTACACAAATTAAGAAAATAGTCAAAAAAAGCACAGTATGCAGAGAAAATAAATACGACAGGCATCCCAATAAGCCTGAACTTGATGCCACACCTATTCCGCAATATCTTGGACAAATTGTCCATATTGATATCTCCTCTATTATAAGAAATACTAATAAATTTTAAAACTGAACACTATTTTGTTCTACAAATCCGTGCAATATTTTTTTTTTTTTGATAGCAAACAAATTTTAAAACCGAAATTGACTGTAAGTATAGCTTCCACTTTAAGATGCCTTTTCATCTTACCATTTTCAATTATGTGCAATATTTACCCTTATAACTATAACAAACATATTTTACAAATGACCCCTATCCACCGAACACTTGACTATTTAAGGCAATGCCCACATCTGAAACTCATTTCCCTCATCTTCTGTGCAATAATCAACTACATCGCAATAAGAAACATACCTATATTTAAAAATGATCCCGATAAACCGAACACTTAACTAGATAACACAACGACCTCTATAAGAACCCCATTACATCCTATCAGATCCTATTCTATGTAATATCCAACTTTAGAACGAACCTACCCGACTTCACAATCCCAAAACCTAACCTAAATCCAAGTTCGATATTATAATTATGATAGTACAATATAACACGAGAAGATGGATAAACACTCCAAAAACCTCAGGTCCAGTGGGCAAACTAATATTAAGTGTAATATCGTAAGTAAATATAATAGTCAAATATTAATAAGACAGTGGCTACCCAAATGATAATGACCTGACCATTGTATAAGAACTGCTTTAGTACTATCATGGTGACATGTGGACCGTGGCGCTCCAAGCGGCTCTAGGTAAAGTTAGGAGCCGAACAAAGAGAATTCTAAGAGAAACTCTGTGAACATGTACTTTGCTCTTTGTAGTTTGCAGCTTATATACAATGATGCGGTATAGTTTTTTTTTCGCACAACTGGATTGCTTCACGCAAGGAGGGTGACGAGATAGCTAGTTTAAAAAAAAGGAATGACAAAAAAAGAAGAAAAACTATATTTGTAAATGAATGGTGCCTGGGAGTGGGTATATGTTTAAGCTGGTTGATAAGTTTATTTTGAGTTTTATATTTTTTTCATATAAAACTTTCGAGGGTAGGTAGATATTTAGGTAGATATTTAGGTATGTACACACCTACATAATGTGTGTATTTACGTAGGTATACTTGTTACATTATCTTTGATAAAATCTTTGGTCGTCGGTGTGGTAGATGGTGTGAGCGAGGGTGAGGGAGATACTAAAAAGGAAAACTTAATAAGCACATGTGTATGTGTATTGTGTATAAGTTAAGGAATTAAATTACAAAATGATAAAATTGCAAGTGCCGTCGAAATGCCACATATTATATCATAATACATATATATATCATAATAATAATATTAATTGGCGCCCGAGCAGGGACCACAGGAATAACGGTTTAGTTGATCAAAAAAAATCTACGGTCGTTTTAATAAACCAGTACGCGGACTGATAATGAAGAAATTTCGTGATTTTAATAAAATCCCGTAAGTGGCTGACGGCGCGGAAAATTAAAGTATCGTTGAAAAAAGCTATTATTCCTGTGGTCACGCGTGTGTGAAAAAAACACACTAAAGCACTGGAGCTGTCTTAAAAGAAGCCCCAAAAGAAGCCTTTCCACCACAAACAAACAGCGATGGATCGAGTTTACAATTTATTGTAAGATTTTAAGAACTTATTTTAAGAAAATCTTAAATTTTAAAGATAATATTATATAAAAATAAAAAAAATATAATTGCATTAAAGAAGTAATAAGTTTAACAAAACATTGAAAGAAAAAGTAAAATAACTTAAATATATTTTGAAGAAGTTAGTGAAAACAAATAAGATTATTTAATTATTAAGTAAGAATAGTGCTTTAACAGAATACTAAAAAGAAATAAAATAATTTTATATTACTGAATAAAGTTTGAGAAGAATTTTTTTTTATTCCATTGAAGAAGTAAAATTTTAACAAAACAGTGAAGAGAAATAATATAAATTAAATAAATTTTGAATATATTAGTGAGAACAAAAATATTATATATTTGGTTATTAAGTAAAAATAGTGCTTAGAAAAATATATATATATACTAAATACAATAATTTTTATTGAAGTACTGAAGAAAAAAAGAATTTAGTTGCATTTTAAAGAAGTGCAAATTTAACAAAATAGTGAAAAAAGTAAATAACTTAGAGGTATTTTGAAGAAATTAGTAATAACAAATAGCATTACTTGCTTTGTATTATTCTTTGATTAAATTTTTTTTACAGACAATGCCAAATACAAGGTCTGGTGCAGGAGCAGACGTCCAAGTCAGCCCTGAAGGTAGAAATCAACAACAAGGTGATCCTCCTCAAGGTTTACTCCAGGTACAACCACCTGTTCTATTTCCCTCCATTAGCAACCAATTAAGTCAACCCCCCTCAATAAATATTCCTAATATTGATTATCAGAACATTAACGCGAACCTTCACTCTAGAAGCACTATCCAAAATGCTGTTCATGAAGTCAGGTCCACACCCGAGTTGGTCACTCTGGTGACTTCCATTGTAAGTCGTGTCTTGGAAGAGCAAGGCAAACAATTATTAGAAAACGCTATAAATCCGAACGCTAAACACTTCTATGGCATAGACCAAATAATTTACCCTCAATTTCAAAACGACTTGGATGGTTTAGATAAAGTTCCAGATGTTGTAAGATGTCTGAGGAATTTTTCAGACAAACCAGGCGAATTTTCCTCGTGGAAAAAAAGTGTGGAGCGTGTTTTAAAAATGTACGACAATACTAGGGGAACTCCTAAATACTATGGCATTCTGAATGTCATACGTAATAAAATTATTGGGGAAGCAGATGTTTCTCTAGAATCCTTTAATACTCCCCTAAACTGGGAGAGTATGGTAAATTGCCTTATGACGCATTACGCGGATAAGCGCGATATTACGACTCTTGAGTGTCAAATGTTTAACTTGGTTCAGGGAACCATTCACCAATTTTATCAAACAGTTAACCATCACTTGACATTAATTGTTAATAAAATTTCATGTCAGGAAATTGGTCCAGAGGCTATGAAAGTTCTCACCAAAACATATAGAGATAAAGCTCTCGAGACTTTTATTAGAGGACTTAAAGGTTATATGTCGGATTTACTGGGTATGAGGAGCCAGTAGATTTACTGCAAGCATTACACCTCTGTTTAAAATACGAGAATCAACACGCAAGACCCCAGAATAACCAAATGTATCAGGGAGCAGTAAAGAAGAATTTCGCTCAAATACCTTCACGGTTACAAAACCATAGTTATCAACATACCCCCTTCCTGCGAAACAATACAAATATGTTTCCTCATAGAAACCAACAAGGTCACTCAAATTATCATACCAACCTACCTGTTTATGGCACCTATCGCAACGCCACTCCCATGGCACAACAACTTCCAGCATTCGAATATCGACAAAATAATAATCCTCATCCACAGAATAATAAGCAGAATGTATCACAAAATCGTTTTCATGTTTCTAAGCCATTCCCAAATCAAAACTAGAAGACATCCTACAGTCCAGGTCAACAACTGCAAAAGCCATCTTATCAACAGCAGCCATCAGCTCATAGACCAGTAAGACATCCAAATTTTCATATAAGCTCAAGTATGGAGTCGCACGAAAATCAAACGATTCCGGAGTACGAAGCAAACTCATTATCTGAAGAAGAAGCATATTCTCAAGTCTGCGAACGCTTCACTCACGACCTTAACTTAAACCAGAATAACGATTCTGGAACAGAAGGCTCTTCTGATTATACGGAATATCAAAATCCACCCAACCAGTCGCTAGAATTTAGTGACATCCATTTTTTAGGTTAGCTCAGTCCTCATTACCATATTTTGAGTGTAGATCGAGGACTGGAGAAAATTTAAGATTCTTAATAGATACTGGTTCGAGTAAGAACTACATAAAACTTGATATAGCCAAAAAGGTCATTCCCAATAAAAATATTTTTTATGCTAAGTCTATAGCTGGTGATGTTAAAGTCAGCCACCACACATTCCTAAATCTTTTCGGATTAAATGATTTCAACATCAATTTTTTTATCTTGCCCACTCTTAAAACATTCGACGGTATCTTAGGTAACGATAGCCTTCAATCGTTAGATGCTGTTATTCACACCAAAGGTAGCTTTATGACAATTTTAAACCGAGTAAATATACAAATTAAGCAACTCAGATCACAAGCTGTCAATTCCATTACTATAGATTCTGGAAACCTAACAATGTCACAGAGAAAAATACTAAGCGCTGTAGTAAATAATCATAGGAATCTATTTTCTGAACCTGAGGAAAGGTTAACTTATACAACAACAGTAATAGCAGAGATAAGAACTTCCACGGATGATCCCGTATATACTCGCTATTACCTTTTTCCAAATTCTCTAAAATCTGAAGTGGAAAAGCAAGTAGAACCGCTCCTTAATGACGGAATAATCAGACCATCACGGTCACCTTATAACTCTCTGGTATGGATTGTTCCGAAGAAACCGGACTCTTCCGGAGCTAAACAGAATAGAATGGTTATTGACTACCGTAAGCTCAACACCATTACGATTGCCGATAAATACCCTATACCAGATATTAACGAGGTAACAGCACAACTAGGGAAAAACAATTTTTTTACAGTACTCGATTTGAAAAGTGGCTTCCATCAAATTCCTATGAGGGAATCTGATATTGAGAAGACAGCTTTTTCAATCAACAACGGGAAATACGAGTTCACAAGACTTCCCTTTGGGCTTAAAAATGCTCCCTCGATTTTCCAGCGAGCTCTCGACGATATATTACGAGATGACATCGGAAAATCCTGTTTTGTGTACATTGACGATATTATAATATTTAGCGAAAACGAAGAACAACATGCTTTGAGCAACAAAAACAACAACAGTAAAATTAAGAGGTGGAAGTCCATACTCGAGGAGTATAATCACGAGCTAAAATACAAACCTGGAAAGACGAACGTCGTCGCAGATGCCTTATCCAGAGCTCCAAAGGCATCTGATGTGAATGCTTTATCTACGCCACAGCATAGTGACGAAAGCTCGGCACATAAATTTATACAAAGTATTGAAGTGCCAATAAATGTATTTAAAAACCAGATCTTTTTCCAAATAGGTGATACGCCTAGTAAAACTTTTAATATTATTTTTCCTACATATCATCGACATGTAGTTTCTGAACCATTTTATGATCAAGCTAATCTGAAGGATATACTTAAGAAAATTTTAAACCCCTCTGTTTTAAACTGCATTAAAACTGAACAACATGTTATGGACAAAATACAAGATATCTTTCCCCTTCACTTCAATAACTATAAAATTAGATTTACTCAACTCCAAGTACAAGATGTGCTCAATGAATCAGAACAGGAAGAAATCATAATCCAGACTCACAAACGGGCTCATAGAAACGAACGTGAGAATAAAGCCCAAATCATAGAACGATTTTATTTCCCCAGAATAACTACACAAATTAAGAAAATAGTCAAAAAATGCACAGTATGCAGAGAAAATAAATACGACAGGCATCCCAATAAGCCTGAACTTGATGCCACACCTATTCCGCAATATCCTGGACAAATTGTCCACATTGATATATTCTCTACCGAAAATACTCTCGTTCTAACATCCATAGATAAATTTTCAAAATACGCGCAAGCTAAAGTTCTTAAATCCAAAGCCGTTGAAGACGTACGACAACCCCTTAGAGATATACTTTTCTCTTATGGCGTACCCGAAATACTAGTAATTGACAACGAAAAAGCTTTTAATTCAATTGCTATTAACTTCATGCTAGAAGAGGAACTAAAAATTAAGGTATTTACAACACCTCCATATTGCAGCAGCATTAACGGACAAGTAGAGCGCTTCCATTCAACGCTTAATGAAATAATGAGATGTTTGAAAACGGAAGGCACTCACCGTTCCTTCACGAACGAGCAACATTTGAATATAACTGTTCTATTCACTCTACTACCAACAAGCAGACCCATAGAAGTATTTTTTGGTCGAAGAGTAACCTCTGATCCTGAACTATTAGAAAAAGCACGAAAGGATAATATCAGAAAAATTGAGCGCAAGCAAGTTGCCGACCTTCATTACCATAACAAATCTAGACACAAAATTAAACAGTATACTCCCGGACAAATTGTCTTTGTCAAACAGAACAAAAGAATAGGTTCAGAACTGAACCGACACTTTAAAAAAGAATTAGTCTCCGAAAATATGAAAACAACCATTTTAACTAAATCTGGCAAAATAGTTCATATATCCCAAATCCGTAATTGATATTAATTTTAGATTCTTTGTTACGTCTGCGCTATGTGACGTATAGATGCTAGACTACTCGAATGCCAAGCTAGTAGCAATCGATACTGGATCAGCCAAGTTACAAATGGGAAAGTTTAAACTGGTGCACATCATTGATATTGAAGATTACCAACAGGCGCTTAACGAAATGAGTCGCATGATGTCAAGCATTGAGCCCCAACCTGATTCCATTCTACCCATCCTATCCACTGAAATGCTACATATCCAATCCCATTTAAATAGACTTATTCCAAAAACCAAAGAAAAGAGATCCTTAGATTTCCTGGACTCTGCCTGGAAATAGATTGCGGGACTCCGGACTAACATTATTTTAAAATAATGAGAGACAAAGTAAATAAAGCCTTGGTAAATAATAATAAGCAACGAATCGTTAACAATTTAATTAACAATAGAATAAACGAAATAAGTAATGTTACTAACAATATTATTCAGGCATTGAAGTCTAATGAAAATTGAAAATTAGAGTTTATGTTGGAATTTAAATGTAAGTTAGAAGCACTTAGAGACGAAGTAAAAAATATCGAATACTCTATGCAATGCGCAAGAGCAGGAATTATAATTACTTATACATTGTCTAACCTAGAAATAAGTATAATAAAAGATATTTTAAAGAAAGAAAGCATGCCATACAATAGTATAATTGAAGCTATAGAGTTTTCAGAAGTGAAAATTGCATCTAATAATAAATCTTTTTTGTATATTATAAGTTTAATAATGACAGAAAAAGAAACATGTAAGAAAATTCTTTTGAAACCGATTAAAAAAGAAAAAAACTATTGTCAAAACAAATTTTACCGAAATTTTAAAATGTAGCATTAACTCATTATAGAATAAGTACAAAATGTAAAACATTCAATTCGCTAGCAATATTTAAGCATACCGATGTAGTAGATATAAGTTATGATAGTTGTATCAATAGTTTATTGAGTAGTAGGCCTCATTCGTGTACCGAAATCAACAACCAGCATATTCCAGCTGTAGAAGAGATCGCACCCGGAATGTTGTTGTTAAACCAATTCGAACGACAAAATTTACATCGACGACAGCGACATCCTCCTTATCGGGACATTATGTCATTCAGTTCCACAACCCTACCGTTAGAGTCAAACAGTACACCTTCCAAGAATCAAAAATAACAGAGCATAATCCACTTCCTGCCATGCTTCAACCACCAGCTATATGTTCGTGGTATAAGAAAGAATTTCTTTCACCTGTACGTCTACACTGTTCAATACAGGCCAGCTGTTTTGGCATTAAGTGAAACCCAGGTTGGAGTAAATACTGATTTATCAGAGTTTGCTGAACATGGGTATAGCTTGGTGCCATTACTCTTTTCCCATCATGGTCTCGTGGTCTATGTTAGAAATGATATTGCTTGCCAGAGCCTTCCCCAATATGGGCAATGTTCCAACACGGACTTTAACTTCTTGTGGCTCAAATTCACTGTCCGCAAGCATGTCATTCATTATTGTTTTATTTACAGGAGTCCAAATCTCGACAGCAATTCAACTTGTAACGAGTTTGATGCGCTGTCTGATTCCATCTCGAAAATTGTTTCCCTTTGTCCTCGCACTGAAATCGTTATAACGGGCGATTTCAATGTACACAATTCCAATTGGCTCCGCTATTGTGGTCAGACTACACCCGAAGGAAGGTATGTCGAGCTCTTTGCCGGGTTACATCACCTTACCCAACTGATCGATTTGCCAACGCGTACACCGGATGTTGCTGGGCAAGCCGCCCATACTCTTGACTTTTTTCTTACTTCTCACCCTGATAAATATACCATTAGTGTAACTTCTCCATTTGGCACTTCAGACTATTGTGTCATTTCAGCTAATTTCTCATCCTCCACCCATCCAGTTAAAGAAAAACTTCCCATCAGGACCATTTGGCAATACGAGAAAGCCAACTGGGACGGCTTGAATATTTTTTTCCGAAACTTTAACTTGTCACTATGCTTCCTCGATAGTGACATTGATTCCAGTGCTGAAATGATCATAAATGTGATTCTTCTAGGGATGCGTGCTTTTATTCCTAACAGAGTAAAAAGCATCAAACCTAAAGAAAAGTCTTGGTTTAATTCTGAGTGTAAAGAAGCTATCAGGCTCAAAGAAGTAAGTTTCCGATCCTACAAAGCCAACCCTACAGAGAATAATCGGAAAAAGCACAAACAAGCAAGGAACTCATGCAACTCCGTTATTGAAAGAACCAAATTTTTGCATGACCAAAAATTACGGCAAAAACTTATGCAGTGTCCCAAAGGCAGTACAAATTTTTAGTCATTTGTTAAAATATAAAAACTCCCCAACATCTTCGGTTCCAACGCTCATCGACAATAACAAGCCAATTGTTTACTCTTCAGAGAAGGCAAACTTGCTTGCCGCCCATTTCGCTGCGAGCTCCACTCTGCCGCATAGTAACGTTGCCCCTCCTGTACTTGAGAATGTAAATTTTTCCATGGGACAGATTTTTTTCCGCACTCGTACAGTAGCAAGAGTTCTCAAAGATCTCGATATACACAAATCCGCTGGCAAGGATGGTATACCCCCGATTCTTCTGAGGAGGTGTTCTTCCACACTGGCAAAGCCACTCCGTAAGCTTTTCCATCGCTCCTACTGTTCTGGAATATTTCCTAGAAGATAGAAAACAGCATTTGCCCAGCCTGTCCCTAAGAAAGGTGACCCATTCTCCCCCTCCTCCTACCGACCCATAGCACTGACATCCCTTCTTTCTAAGGTCATGGAAACACTGATTAAGCGTCAGCTTAAGGAATATCTCGAAGATCGTAAGCTTCTCCATGACCGTCAGTATGGCTTCCGCAGCAACCGTTCCACTGGTGATCTGATGGCACATCTCACCGAACAGTGGAACAAATCTTTACATCGCTTTGGTGAAAGTAAGATTATTGCTCTTGAAATGTTCAAGGAATTTGATAGAGTTTGGCATGAAGCTTTCTTATCGAAAATGCGTGCTTTTGGGATCGATAATACTCTTGTTCGTTGGATTAGAAGCTATCTTCTGGACCGTTCAATACAAGGTGTATTGGACGGATTCAAGTCTGATTCCCATAAAATAAATGCTGGCGTGCCCCAGGGCTCTGTTCTGTCTCCGACTCTTTTCCTCATTTTTATAAATGATCTTCTGTCTGTTACTTCTAATCCACTTAACTGTTTTGCTGACGACTCTACCCTCAGCTTTTCATATTCGTTCGATAATTCACGTCCTTCGCCTTCGAACGTACAATTGCAACATTGAACTCCGATTTATACAGCATTGTCAAATGGGGTAATAGGAATCGTGTGGAGTTTAATGCTTCGAAAACTCAATGCTGTCTTCTGTCATTAAAGGTTAACATACCCCCAATGCCATTGTCCATGAATGGCACTTATATCGAAGAAACTGAAAAGCTCTCAGTATTCGGTATGTGTGTCAACGAAACCTCCGTTGAACGACCATATATTTGAAATCGCTAAGAATGCTGCTAAGTGCTTAGGTTTTCTGTATCGGTGTAAGAACTATTTTTCTCCATCTGATCTGGCTACAATTTATAAAGCGTTTATACGCCCTAAACTCGAGTATAACTCTCACCTCTGGGCAGGTGCTTCGCAAACATCGCTTCACTTGCTAGATAGAATAAGCTGAAACAATTGTCCCTCTCGAACACCGACGCAATGTTTCATGTCTTTCCTTATTTTATCGTTTCTTTTATAAAAAATGTTCACTCGGGGTAGCCGGCTGCATTCCTCCCCTTAAAAGTTTCGCCCGTAATACTTGTCTTGCTAGGAATTCCCATCAGTTCACCCTTGAGCCCAATTTCGGACGTACCGTGAAATAAAGAGATTCTTTTTTTAGCCGTACAACACGACTTTGGAATGGTTTACCCGGTGAGATTTTCCCTTGCCATTTCAAAATGCAAACATTCAAAACCAATGTTAATCGACACCTCCTATCTCTCCCCTCCCTATCTTCCGAATGCCCGCGCAGTGTGTTACATTAAAAGGGAAACAAATAGTCCCTTGTGCGCGCGTTAATTATAAAAAAAAATAAAGCCTAAAATAGAAGAGTTACTTTCCCTAGAAATGCTTTTTTCTCCCGTGCCGCAACAAGGATTGTATTGGAATTCGCTTTCTTTAGTTTATAGCGGTCGTTTTGCAAAACACCAATAATTTCAAATAAACATCCAATTTTGATTTCCGAATTTGGTTGCTTCGATAAACTACTTGTGTGCCAATAGACAATTGGCTCGGTTTGCATTTAGTTTTGTCAAATCGTATCTTCGTCTGTTTGGCATTTTCCTGCAACCGCTCATTAGCTACCTCTCGTATTGTTTGGACGTCATCATATTCAGGTTCTATGCCAAACTCTGATAGAAGAGCTCCTATCTTAGGAATATTTTTTTTTATAATTAACGCGCGCACATGGGACTACTTGTTTCCCTTTTAATGTAAAACACTGCGCGGCGCGGGCATTTGGAAGATAGGGAGGGGAGAGATAGGAGGTGTCGATTAACATTGGTTTTGAATGTTTGCAGATCATTCCAAATTCTATTCCAAATTCGTGTCGTTCGGCTAAAAAAAGAATTCCTATATTTCACGGTACGTCTGAAATTGGGCTAAAGGGTAAACAGATGAGCATTCCTTGTGAGACGAGTATTACGGTAAAAAACGATAAAATAAGGAAAGACATGAAACATTGCGTCTGTGTTCGAGTAAGGCAATTGATTCAGTGGCAGTTCTATTTCCTATCAATCTTAACACTCTATTTTGTATTCTATCAAGCAAGTGAAGCGATGTTTGTGAAGCACCTGCTCAGAGGTGGGAGTTATACTCGAGCTTAGGGGGTAAAAACGCTTTATAAATTGTAGCCAGATCAGATGGGGAAAAATACTTCTTACACCGATACAAATAACCTAAGCACTTAGCAGCATTCTTAGCGATTTCAAATATATGGTCGTAACTAACGGAGGCCGTCGTTGACACACATACCGAGTACTGAGAGCTTTTCGGTTTCTTCGATGTAAGTGTTATTCATGGACAATGGCATTGGGGGTATGTTAAGCTTTAACGACAGAAGACAGCATTGAGTTTTCGAAGCATTAAACTCCACACGATTCCTGTTACCCCATTTGACAATGCTGTATAAATCGGAGTTTAATGAGCTTGACATACGGCACCATTGCAATTGTATGTCCGCATGGGGAAGGACGTGAATTATCGAACGAATATGAAAAGCTGAGGGTAGAGTCGTCAGAAAAACAGTTAAGTGGATTAGAAGTAACAGACATAAGATCATTTATAAAAATGAGGAAAAGAGTCGGAGACAAAACAGAGCCCTGGGGCACACCAGCATTTATTTTATGGGAATCAGACTTGAATCCGTCCAATACAACTTGTATTGAACGGTCCAGAAGATAGCTTCTAATCCAACGAACAAGAGTATTATCGATCCCAAAAGCACGCATTTTCGATAAGAGAGCTTCATGCCAAACTCTATCAAATGCCTTGGAGATATCAAGAGCAATAATCTTACTTTCACCAAAGCGATGTAAATATTTGTTCCACTGTTCGGTGAGATATGCCATCAGATCAGCAGTGGAACGGTTGCTGCGTAAGCCATACTGACGGTCATGGAGAAGCTTTGGATCTTCGAGATATTCCTTAAGCTGACGGTTAATCATTGTTTCCATGACCTTAGAAAGAAGGGATGTCAGTGCTATGGGTCCGTAGAAGGAGGGGGAGCATGGGTCACCTTTCTTAGGGACAGGCTGGACAAATGCTGTTTTGCATCTTCTAGGAAAGATTCCAGAACAACAGAACGCAGTGGCTTTGCCAGTGTGGAAGAACACCTCCTCAGAAGAATCGGGGGTATACCATCCTTGCCAGCGGATTTGTGTATATCGAGATCTTTGAGAACTCTTGCTACTGTACGAGTGCGGAAAAAAATCTGTCCCATGGAAAAATTTACATTCTCAAGTACAGGAGGGGCAACGTTACTATGCGGCAGCGTGGAGCTGGTAGCGAAATGGGCGGCGAGCAAGTTTGCCTTCTCTGAAGAGTAAATAATTGGTTTGTTATTGTCGATGAGCGTTGGAACCGAAGATGTTGAGGAGTTTTTAATATTTTTTACAAATGACCAAAAATTGTTACTGCCTTTGGGACACTGCAGAATTTTTTGCCGTAATTTTTGATCATGCAAAAATTTGGTTCTTTCAATAACGGAGTTGCATGAGTTCCTTCCTTGTTTGCGCTTTTTCTGATTTTCCTCTGTAGGGTTGGCTTTGTAGGATCGGAAACTTACTTCTTTGAGCCGGATAGCTTCTTTACACTCAGAATTAAACCAGGACTTTTCTTCAGGCCTGATGCTTTTTACTCTGTTAGGAATAAAAACACGCATCCCTAGAACAATCACATTTGTGATCATTTCAGCACTGGCATCAATGTCACTATCGAAGAAGCATAGTGACCAGTTAAAGTTTCGGAAAAATATTCAGGCCGTCCCAGTTGGCTTTCTCGTATTGCCAAACGGTCCTGGTGGAAAGTTTTTCTTTAACTGGATGGATGGAGGATTAGAAATTAGCTGAAATGATACAATGGTTTGAAGTACCAAATGGAGAAGTTACACTAATGGTATATTTATCAGGGTGAGAAATAAGAAACAAGCAACATCCGGTATACGCGTTGGCACATCGATCAGTTGGGTAAGGTGATGTAACCCGGCAAAGAGCTCGACATACCTTCCTTCGGGTGTTGTCTGACCAGAATAGCGGAGCCCATTGGAATGGTGTACATTGAAATCACCCACAATAACGATTTCAGTACGAGGACAAAGAGAAACAATTTTCGAGATTGAATCAGACAGTGCATCAAACTCGTTACAAGTCGAATTACTGTCAAGATTTGGACTCCTGTAAATAAAACAGTAATGAATGACATGCTTGCGGACAGTGAATTTGAGCCATAAGTAGTTAAAGTCCGTGTTGGAACATTGCCCATATTGGGGAAGGCTCTGGCAAGCAATATCATTCCTAACATAGACCACGAGACCATTATGTTGAAAAAGAAGGGGCACCAAGCTATACCCATATAGAGCAAATTCTGATAAATGTGTATTTACTCCAACGTGGGTTTCACTTAATGCCAAAACAGCTGGCCTGTATTGGACAGTGTAGACGTACACGTGAAAGAAATTCTTGCTTAAAGAACTTGATGCAAAAATATCAAATACATTGAAGAACTGAAAGAAGCCAATGAAAAGAAGTCCGCCGCAGTGTTCTCATTATCAATTTTAATGCTAGTGGTAATCATAATCACCCTTTGGAAAAAAGGAGTTAATCCATTCATCACCTGGAAAAAGAAAATTAACATCGAGGATGCAATATCCGAAGAAGAAAGTAATGATCCAGTAACGACAAACAGAAATAACATAGAACCCGCACCAATACCTAGGACACTGGGGATAAACGACCTTCCCGAACATATAAAGGTTGTTCGATCGAATGCGGACGTTCATTCAAATTCATTCAAATTCATTCAAATTATTGCAAAATGATAAAATTGCAAGTGCCGTGAAAATGCCGCATATTTTTCCCACAAATAATTTATTTGCTGACGACGCGTCTGAAGTCAAAAGATACCTGCACAAAACCAACATTTTGTCACGTAGCAGGAGCACGACGACACCGCCGCATCTGTGGGAACATCCTCTACGCGAACTGGGGCATAGGCTAGTTTATTAAAGAATATTTTGTAGTCAGTCGTAATTCAGATTCAAATAAATGAGGTTCAACCTCAACAAATCTTTTTTAAAAAGAATAAAAAATAATAAAAAAATTAATTGGCGCCCGACAGGGACCACGGGAATAACGGTTTAATTGATTAAATAATCTATGGTCGTTTTAACAAACCAGTATACGTAGACTGATAACGAAGAAATTTTGTTGTTTTAAAAAAAGCTATTATTCCTGTGGTCACGCGTGAATGTAAGAAAGCACTGGAGCAGTCTCAAAAGAAGCCCCAAAAGAAGCCTACCCACCACCAACAAACAGCGATGGATCGAGTTTACCAGTTATTGTAAGATTTTAAGAACTTATTTTAAGAAAATCATAAATTTTAAAGATAATATTATATAAAGAAGGAAAAAATATAATTGCATTAAAGAAGTAATACGTTTAACAATACAGTGAAAGAAAAAGAAAAATATATATATACTAAATACAATAATTTTTAATAAAGTATTGAAGAAAAAAAGAATTTAATTACTCCAGGTACAACCACCTGGTTTATTTCCTCCAGTTATCAACCAATTAAGTCAACCCCCTTCAATTAATATTCCAAATAATGATTATCAGAACATAAACGCGAATCTTCACTCTAGAAGCACTATCCAAAATGCTGTTCATGAAGTCAGGTCCACACCCGAGTTGGACACTCTGGTAAGTCGTGTCTTGGAAGAGCAAGGCAAACAATTATAAGAAAACGCTATAAATCCAAACGCTAAACACTTTTATGGCATAGACCAAACAATTTACCCTCAATTTCAAAACGACTTGGATTGTTTGGATAAAGTTCCAGACGTTGTTGTCTGCGGAACTTCTCAGGCGAACCAGGCGAATTTTCCTTGTGGAAAAAAGTGTGGAGCGTGTTTTAAAAATGTACGACAATACTAAGGGAACTCGTAAATACTATGGCATCCTGAATGTCATACGCAAAAAATTATTGGGGAAGCAGATGTTGCCCTAGAATCCTTTAATACTCCCCTAAACTGGTAGAGTATGGTAAATTGCCTTATGACGCATTACGCGGATAAGCGTGATATTACGACTCTTGAGTGTCAAATGTTTAACTTGGTTCAGGGAAATCAAACCATTCACTAATTTTATCAAACAGTTAACCATCACTTAACTTTAATTGTTAATAAAATTTCATGTCAGGAAATTGGTCCAGAGGCTATGAAAGTTTTCACAAAAACATATAGGATTTACTGGGTATGAGGGAGCCCGTAGATTTACCTCAAGCATTACACCTCTGTTTAAAATACGAGAATCAACACTCAAGACCCCAGCATAACCAAATGCATCAGGGAGCAGTAAAGAAGAATTTTGCTCAAATACCTTCACGGTTACAAAACCACAGTTATCAACATACCCCCTTCCTGCGAAAAAATACAAATATATATATGCAAAATAATAATTCTCATCCACAGAATAATAAGCAGAATCTATCACAAAACCGATTTCAGCCATTCCTAAATCAAAACTATAAGACATCCTACAGTCCAGGTCAACAACTGCAAAAGCCATCTTATCAACAGCAGCCATCAGCTTATAGACCAGTAACACATCCAAATTTTCATATAAGCTCAAGTATGGAGTCGCACGAAAATCAAACGATTCCGGAATACGAAGCAAACTCATTATCTGAAGAAGAAGCATATTCTCAAGTCTGCGAACGTTTCACTCACGAACTTAACTTAAACAAGAATAACGATCCTGGAACAGAAGGCTCTTCTGATTATACGGAATATCAAAATCCACCCAACCAGTCGCTAGAATTTAGCGACATCCATTTTTTAGGTTAACTCAGTCCTCAATACCATTATTTGAGTGTAGGTCGAGGACTGGAGAAAATTTTAAATTCTTAATAGATATTGGTTCGAATAAGAACTACATAAAACCTGATATATCCAAAAAGGTCATTCCTAATGAAAATATTTTTCATGCTAAGTATATAGCCGGTGATGTTAAGGTCAGCCACCACACATTCCTAAATCTTTTCGGATTAAATGATTTCAACATCAAATTTTTATCTTGCCCACTCTTAAAACATTCGACGGTATCTTAGGTAACGATAGATGCTGTTATTCACACCAAAGGTAGCTTTATGACAATTTTAAACCGAGTAAATGTACAAATTAAGCAACTCAAATCAGAAGCTGTCCATTCCATTACTATAGATTCTGGAAACCTAACAATGTCACAGAGTAAAATACTAAGTGCTGTAGTAAATAATCATAGGGACCTATTTTCTGAACCTGAGGAAAGGTTAACTTATACAACAGCAGTAGTAGCAGAGATAAGAACTTCCACGGATGATCCCGTATATACTCGCTTTTACCATTTTCCAAATTCTCTGAAATCTAAAGTGAAAAAGCAAGTAGAACAGCTAATTAATGACGGAATAATCAGACCATCACGGTCACCTTATAACTCTCTGGTATGGATTGTTCCAAAGAAACCGGACTCTTCCGGAGCTAAACAGTATAGAATGGTTATTGACTACCGTAAGCTCATCACCATTACGATTGCCGATAAATACCCTATACCAGATATTAACGAGGTAACAGCACAACTAGGGAAAAACAATTTTTTTACAGTACTCGATCTGAAAAGTGGCTTCCATCAAATTCCTCTGAGGGAATCTGATATTAAGAAGACAGCTTTTTCAATCAACAACGGGAAATACGAGTTCACAAGACTTCCCTCGATTTTCCAACGAGCTCTCGACGATATATAACGAGA